>BHDV01065381.1:152728-217281 GCA_005406045.1 Adoxophyes honmai
ATAAATATTCTACCGAGAAAAAGACGTTGTCACGTAAAATCTTCGCCCGTAAAACCGACTTTACAGGCAACCATTTTTTTATCGACGTTTTTATTTTACTGGATTTTTGAATCCATGTGCTCTGCCTACCCCTCATGGGAATACAGGCGTGAGTATATGTATGTATGTATGTTTATTATTAAACAGATACTTATTATAATTTCAACGTGCCTGCTCAAACAACGGGCTTTGTATATTTTCCAGCCAGGTAAAGAATTTTGATTTGAATAGACGTTTCTTGTAAAGAATCGGTCGCTGTTTTATTTCCGAGACAAAATCTCTAAATAGACAGAGAACAAAACCTTGCGAATTTTTTTCACTTTTCAAACGTATCTTTTTAATGTCTTCTTTTACAATGTTTAACAAATTCATAATGCTTGTGAAAATATTGCTTCATTATTTTCCATTCAAAGTGTATAAACTGTGTAGATAGCTATACATATATTTTGCAATTAATAAATGGGCAATAATAATTCTTGAACTTTATAAAGCGCACATTCGATTACGTTAGTTAAAAATCTGTCCAAAAACATAACTTTGTGACGATATTGTTCATAAACTTTCTATAGGGCTTCACAAAACTAAGTCAAAAATTATGTAAGGCTTTATTTACGAAGTATGTTCAGAAAACATAAATATACACACACAAGTTGGGTCGAACGGAGCACTCGAAACATTATGTACCTATTAAAAATCATGACTATTTTAAATTTCGTAGCCGTTTAGGTTTAAATATAGATGAATGAGTTAGTAAAAGTCGTTTGCTGGTGGCCCAAAGCAAAAATATCTAAACCTTAACATCCTTTGAAAACACCTTACCCCATAAAACACAATTTTATTAGGATAGACCAAAACCAAACTCAGGATAATAATATTCAGGTTTCAATCAAATCCACTTCAGTAAACTCATTTATTATTATTTCTAATAGCCCTGACAAAGTCTTCAAACTCAAGAAAACTGTGAAAATGTATTGATCAATGATTTTTTTAGACATTTTTTACGCCTTTAATGTATTAAAAGGCGGCGTATCATAAAATTACTCCGTCAGAACGGGACCTCTGATTAATGAATCTTTTGTCAATTTTATTCGAGCTGCCAATATTATAATGATAATGATTATCTTTTCACGATGAAACGCATTTTTTAATAAAAAGCGATATGAAATTGCCATCAATCAAATTTGATCATTCCGTAGTTCCGCCCGACAGCGCCGCTTGTTTCATGTTTTGATTGCCAAAAGATATATAAAAGGTATGTATGTATTTCGCATAATAAATACGTTCTAGATGTCACGTGTTCGATGCGTACGAGTAAGTAGCTTTTTCCCGCGTCTCTATCTGCGTGAAATTCGACTATCATAAAATTTTGGAATTTTGGATTAAATTAATTTAAAAAGTGCATCTTCGAGCACAATGTAGATACCTATTTCTATAGATTAAATTATGTCATATTATTATGAACACACCTATGAAAATGGAAGACAGTTACGTCTTAAAAATATACAGTTAATTAATAACTGGCTATCACAAAAAGATTCCTGTTAACAAAACTCAGGACTCAACTGCTTCGTTAGCTTCACAGTGGAGGTAAATAGATTTTTTAAACATTATGTTATACAGGTGCGTAAAGAAGAAATAGGATAAATTTATGTAGGTACCTACCTAAATGCATGAATCACAACACTTGAATTAATTTCAATTGTAGCCAATGTTATTTTCCGACAATAAAACTTACTATTTACACGGGAATAAAATTTAGCGTTGGAATAAGTCACATAAAAGTAGCGAAGAAATAATTTTCTCATAGACAAAAAGGGGCTAAGAGTCCGAGACTAAATTGTATAATTTATTGTTTGATTAAACCAATTTTAAAATGGGACAATATTTTTGCACGACACTACCTGAAAATCGTATTGTGCCACTTCAAATACATTAAGCTCCGTCGGTTTACATACATTAATTAATGTAACTTTAAAGTGTACGTTTCTGATATAATTGATGTTCCTAAGTGTTAGTACAAACTCGAGTTGTGATTGGATGGCGAGGGGCTCGCAAACAACTTGACACCGGATATCGCAGGCAAACTCGGTAACAACGCGTCTTGTTTACTTCTGCTATCGCTCTTAACAAACAATGTACAAATTAGAAACTTCGAAGCCTGGAGCGCTAGACTGTGTTATGTTTTTACGGCAAATATGTATAATACGGGCCCGGTTTTTACGCTGCATTTTCCTGTTTCATTTTTAGGGTCCGAGCCCAATGGGTGAAAACGGGACACTGTTGCTGAGACTTCGCTGTCCGTCCTTCCGTCCGTCCCTCCGTCTGTCTCCAGGCTGTATCTCACAAACTGTCCTAGCTAAACAGTTGAAAAGTTCACATAAAAAAAACTTCTTTAAAAGTAAATAATTTTCATTCAATTCATCTAGGTTTAATATCCCTTACGATCATTTACGATACTGCAACCCCCGACGCGTTATGACGAGTTTAGAATTACGCCTCTTAATTTTTTCAGCAAATGTTGTAATGCGTGAATTTAACTTAAAAGAAAGTATAGGTGAAAAGCTTAAGTAACTTACCTGTTGTATGTAGTTGTGTACAGTTTGCATGAATGTCATGAGCCAACTTACACCAATTACCCAGTCTCACATTAGATTTAATATCTGTGCAAGACAACGCTTACAGATACTGATCTAGACATATATCGAAGGATACAAACATTTACAGACATCATAAAATAACTTGCTCCAATCGGGATTCGAATCTGGCCTATCCGGCCCGTATTTAGGTATGTTTTAGATCAATATCATGAATATAATATAGCAACACTAATTACTTTTAATGAAATTGACATAAGTATAACACGTGCGCGGACATATTGGATTTTGGTATGGCCCGGAATACGGACGACCCAAAAATAATTAACATGGCATTACCATAATTGTATTTTCCGGAAAACACACTGGTTATGAAAATTGTGACAAAACAAACTTTGATGTCGGAGACAAACACGACATGACGTTATGATGATGTGACTTTATTATGCTTTGCTGACTTTACTCCTATTTCAGTTAATGTTTAGAAATAATTGGCAATTATATAGAATGTTACACCAATAATACAATAAGCTGAGTAAATTATACTGTTCATGTTGGAACTCTTATAAAGAGACTTCTGAGGCTTGTAATATTTTATACTCGAATTAATTAATTCCTGATCCATCACAGAACCTATTCACAATAAACATCATAGTGACATTGCATTCCTCAACAAAGGAAAGCTTTAATACTTTTATGGTGACAACATTCTGCAATGGGTCAAAAACTAAGCGATTCAACCTTACTTCATTATATTAATCTAAATATTTAACACCTAGCTACTTAATTGTATTTTGTTGTCTTGGTAGACACCAAGACAAATATTATGTCTTTGAACAATGTAAATACGAATTAGATCTCGATTTGTTTTCGTATACCGACAATAAGTAATATATATGTCAAGAACGTTCATTTAAATTCTAAAGCAAAAGAATTAAGTTAACGTGGATTTCAAGACGAATCTTTTACTCTAGGTATTCAAACAAACGGTGCGGCGGAGCGTCGCGTTCATTTGTCTGCCTGGGGGAGCAATAACCGTGATCCCGAGGTGTAGGCACTTTGCCTGTGACTTGCGTTTGTAGATCTTTGAATCTAAGAGAAAAGCCTGAGGAACTAAAAGCGTCATTGTTTTGTTTTAATAACCTCCTTCTCAGATTTAAGAGCCACGCTCTTGTACAGTAACCTACTCAGTCTTAGGCTAGCTGTTCGGCTCCCTGGTACGACAAAACTCCTACTTTCTTCTTCGTCTGGTCAATCTTGATCTGCCTCTGTCTCTTCTCCCTTCCAGAACGATTAAAAAGGAATTTTCGCGTGTTATCAAATATCCTATCATATGAGTGAGTTTCAAAAAAATTGTACATAAATTAAGGGTTAATAAAAACAAAATCACGATCGCGTCATTTGTGTAAAGAAAATTACCTATACAAAATGTATGGGTAATTGTCGTTACACAAAAGAATCAATTAACTTTTGTTTTTATTAAAGCCCTTAACTATGTACAAATTTTTTGAAACTCACTCTCATGTCCGTCATAAATACCCTAAACTACGGTAACAGCCCTGGCTGGGCCACCAGAACTCTCCTACCAGGTGTTTGTGTTGTCGACCGACTCATTTGCACAAATTTACAAATTTCAAGTCAATCGGTAACCGAAATGTGGATGACATTTTGACTTGCTAAGAGACAAACAGATTAGCAATCTTCAGGACAGAAGAAAGAAACCAACATTTAGGCTGTTTTAGCGAAAACAAAATTCGTTGGAAAAATCTCAAGACGCAACAATTTCAATAAGGAATAAATAACTAGCAAAATGTAAAACATTCAGTAGAAAACTATTAAATATACTACTTCGTAATTCATCTCGAAGCTGGCATAATTAAGACTTAGATAATTCAAGTGATTCATCTTCACTTTGAAATCAGTATATTAAATTGTACTTCCAAATATTGTCAAGTACCAACCTTTTTATAATCTGACAATACACAGTTACATAAAATAAATACTTTTTCTTGGTACGTCGTTTCAACCGTTCTTAAACTCTACACTTTTTCTCGAATCCTTTCAAAAATTTCAAAAACCTTTTCCAGCCAGCGCTCTGCATCCATCAGTCCCCTATTCGCTACTTCCCAACTTCAGCCATTTCGGATTACGGCTGCTGTCGATTGATACCCGGTCCTTTACCAAATGTTACAGCGACGGTTATCTACAGGCCAATTCGGATATCTGGCCGATCGTAAATTTTATGATTGGTGCTGCAATTGGAATTCATAGGAAAACTGGTGCTGCAGGGAGTGAATAGAAACGGTCTGTGGACGTGAAGTATTAAGCTAGTAGGTATTAATAATAGTGAGGAAGTAAACGGCGATATATTCATTCATTCATCACTCCGAATTTATAATTCCACTAGCTTTCCGCCCGCGGCTCCGCCCGCGTGGAACTCGGTTATATTGCGGTATAAAGCACAACTATAAGAAAAAATCTCGTTTCAAACGACTCACGGCGCCATCGATCTATCATCTATCGATCGATTATCGATTGATATCGATCTATCATCTATCGATCGATTATCGATTGTTATCGATCTATCATCGATCGATATCGATCTATCAAGCAAACTATATTTTTGTTTTCCCTCGGGAACATCAATTTTTTCCGGGATAAAAAGTAGCCTGTCACTCTCCGTGCCCTAAACTATCTCTACCTAAAAAAATCACGTCAATTCATTGCTCCGTTTAGCCGTGAAAGACGGACAAACAAACAAACAAACAAACAAACACACTTTCACATTTATATATTGGTACGGATTTAGAAATACGGATACAAACATTTTTGTTTACCAGAAATCATTCCAGTGAGTGATCCAACGAGATCATGAAAAATATCTATATATTTATAATAATCAAATCGCTAAAACACTGTTACATTTCTGACAAACTATTTCTTGAAATAATTATTATTTCCTTGTTTGCAGTGTGCTGTTGTGCTTAGAATGACAATACCTCTCTATTTCAGGATATATCCTTCGTCCCAGAAGAAATGGCGAGGTGCTTTTTGAGGGTTAAAATATTTTATATGCGACAGACTAGCTACCTGTAACTATAGTACCTACGTCTTAACTTAAAACCTGGCTGTTTATAAGAGTGAGTAGGTATCATTTTAGCAACTTATTTCTAGATTTTTCTGTACCACTTACGAGTATATCAAATGTTGCATACTTATATCTAATGTTTATCAATTCTGTGTTTAGCAACCTGTCACCTTTATTTGCGTTTTCATAAACCATGCATGTAAAAAAATAAAAAGGCTGGTAAACACAAAAGCTTTTGAAGCATACTACACCATCTCCCATTTAGGTACTTCATTGTTTTAAAAGAGAATCTTGTAAAACAACGAGCATTGTTTTCGCAGCCGAGTATTCAAACAATGCCGAATTTAAAGCAGAAAAAGGCGTCGGGAAAAAAACAGATCCCCGTTGATCTCGACGGAAATGAGTTTGGCGAAAGTATTATGTAAAACATCTACAAAATCCTTTGATGAATTTTCGAATAATGATTATCGTTACGAGAGTTTTGGAAAAGTCAATTGTCAGCCTTTCTAATCCTGGATTGCTTTTGACAAACTAGTTCTATTTAAAAACGGTTTGAGTTTTAAGTATTACAGTCGAATCTTTCTGAACAAACTCAAATATTTTCTTAAAGATAAAGAAAAAAAACAGAAAATGTCCATGCGCATATTTATTTTACAGTCGTACTTTTAGACTTAGATGAATTGTCAGCTGAGTGCACAGCTGCAGCATAATGTCTGCTTAAACATCGATAAAAAACTCTCAACATTCTTTAGTCGGTCTTCAAACCTAAATTTAGCAAGTGAAAGATGGGAATGTGATTTCTTTAAAACTCTGTTTACGGCAACTAAATATAACATCTGTATTTTTTTTTAGTAGACTATTTGCTTTTAATTCAAATTGCATGGAGTTCGAATGGCTTAAAGTTTGTTAGTGGAAATGTTGTCATTTGGCACTCATTTGAATGGCACAAGCATTTTTCAAACTCGCTGTTTTTCATTCTTATAAATCAGTTCCCAGACTATAACGTCAACATTTAAATAGCAGTTGCGTACCGATGAACCAATTGATTTCTCCACCATGTCACCATAAACTTAGTGAAGTTTTCCTTTATCGAACAACACAATGTCACTGTGGCGTTTACTATGAATAGGTTCTATAGTGGGTCAGGAATCAATTGGTTTGTTGAACTTTAAAAGGGGCTGCAGTATTAATTATTTCGCAACGGAGCCCGCAGTCAGATCTCGCTGGAATCACTTTCATGACTTCAAAAGTTCGTGCTTATAGATAACTTGTAAACGCTCGGATAAGTTCAACTTTAAACTGAGTTCCCTTCGTTGGGACTGGCCTTTTGCAAGACCTGGCGAGTTTAAACTTCGCGGAAAGCCGTTGTGATTTTAAATGGAGATGTCGAAGTTTTGCGCTCGTACTAGTTTATCTATTATGACAGGTAAGGTTAGTGCTACGTATAGAAGGGCCACTCCAGAACATGTCTATACTCTGTTTCTTTTATGAATAGACTTTTAACTGACAGAAGTTGAGTTTTTCTCAGGAATCTAAAGGTAAAACTAGAAATAACTATTGCAGTAACACTTATTACTGTTTGATATAATATTCTCAATACAAACTGTATAACCATTTGCGGTGACGCCTTGGGTTTACTTAAAAATATGTGAGTGTTTGACCGTTGAAAATTTGGATAGGAGAGAGCTGCAAGAACGCAAATTTCTTGCTTAGACTTGGCTATGCTAAGGTCGCAAAGTTAACATAGTTCATTAGATAAATAATCAAATAGCATCAAAGTTGTTTTGCGGTATTTGTATCTCAAAAATAAAAATAGCTATATGTATAGAGGTTCTACCAAAAAACAAAAGAAACACAACTATGTAGAAGTCACATTCATCCAAAAATAAAAGTAGAGTGAGTAGTAAACATGACTTTAACACAATTTGTCAAAAAAAAAAACAAAAGACAAACTTATTATGAAGGCACTTTGAACCGACCCCAGTTCGCGACAATTAAGACAAACTACCCGCAGAGGTGAGTAATTGAAAATAGCTCGTTTCCATCGTTTCGCGGCATTACGGATTGCTGCTTTATGACCCAATTTTTCACATCGCCCCTCTTCATTTTGTGCGATTTTCCTTCGATTTAATATTCCAGTTTTTATGGTGTAAAATGATTTATTAGCGGTGGAAGTGGCTCGTTTGTATGACGTATATTGGAATGCGTAGTTTAGTTATAAACGGCTGAAACTTTTAGTTTTCATAGTTCATTAGATAACAGAGGTAATTTTAATCTAGGAGAAATACAATAGTGTCAATTTGCTAGCCTGTCGCTTAAAATATACGTGAATCTATTTCCATAGTTAACTTACGATAAAAGAAATGGAGATCGGTTTTTTTATTAAACCCGACAGCACACCATACGATACCAACCACCATGGCAATCATGATTGTCTAGCCAGAAGCATGAGCTGCAAGAAACATCCACAAAAATGAATACTAAATAGAACTAAATATGATACGCAGACTCGACATACAAGCCCACTTATGTTAACAAAAGGTACACAACGTACGAGTACCTGAGCAAAGCTTGAAGAAGTAGTCAAATATCCTTGATGGAAACATGCAATGCAGATTGTCTATTCGTTTCGTGTTACGCTCGTCGCATTGCAATGCGGCCCGCGTAACGACTTTGCATTTATTTGTGCACCTGCGAAACAGAATTTTGTCGGCGTCGTAAATGGAAATAAAGCAATCGTGTTTTTTATGAGACGAAAGTCTCTACAGTTCTTTTATAATAAACGTGTGGGAAAGACTCCAATAGAGAGTTTCTCTCCAAACAGATGTTATTATTTAAGCAATATGCTAGTGGTGCACAAGTGCCATAGTGGCTTGCTGTTGAGACTGCGTAGTTGTATGTCGGTCGAGGAAGGTTGCGTTGCATCGTCCAATGTCGGAGGTCACCACTGTGAGAAAGACTCCAATAGAGAGATCTCTCTCCAACCAGATGCCTGAAGACCGCAGTCCACAAAAAGGAAGTTGGAAGTTGTATTTATGCAACCGTTCGTCGAAACTTCGTTGGTGCGATGTAGGATCGTTTAGTTCAGCTATTCGACGCCTGTGGCGCTGGGGAGCTACAAACGTTTTCTTGTCTCCTTATTCTAATGTAATCATAACTTAGGCAGAAAGTTGTCTTTATTTTAAGCACCACCACAGGTATAATAAAGTTTTGGACGGGTGAAAGTGAAATTTTCTAAGCAAAACTTTGGCAACACGAGATTAGAATTTTGGAGACAGCAATTATTAGTTAATTTTCAAAGTCTAAGCTGTTTTCTCTTAAATTTTAAGGTCACAGAACCTAGAGATATTAAAATTTATAAACAGTACTTCGTTCTACGCATTCAACATTAAGCTTTCAGACTGGTCATGGGGCTGCCTAGATTTTGCAGTGAGTCAGGGTTGTGCGCAGAAGCATGACAGGACTGCTTCTATACCACGATGCAGAAGGGATCTACGTATCTGGTCTGTACGGGCTATGTCCAACAGCATTCTGAGTATGATGACAGGCTTGTTTGTCTATAGCTACATAGCTAGTCAACTGCTACAAAATCCATCCAACTGCTACAAATGTGAATGTAAAATATGATCCTACGAACAATTTGCTATTAAGTTTCAAGTTGTTACCAATTCATGATCCAATGGTCGAGAATAAATTAAAAAATACTATTAGGTATCATTAAGCCGCCTTCCAAGGATCCCATAAAGTTGTGGGTAATGCTGAATTTATTGTTTTGTGAAAAAGGAAGTACCTAACAGAAAATAAGGATAACTCACGTGTTAAATCGAATTTAATTCGACATGTTTCGGGTTAGTCTGTAGCCCTTGATCTAGGAGCCGCGGTGGCTGCTATCAAATGAGCACTATATGAAGGGCTGCCGACTAGCCTGAAAAATGTCGAACTAAACTCGATTTAAGGCGTGAGTTTTCAGTCCTTTACGATTGAGTCTCACAGTAGTTTCATATTTAAAGTTGAAAAAAGGACATTGAATTTACTTCAATGCCTGATACATGACCGACTTTAGAAATCTCTCTGACAATTGACAATCGAGACTACAACCACCTCAGCACAACTTTTACCAGCGGAGTGATAATCCCAAGCTTAAGCATCCAGGCTGTAACTTAACGCTTACCATTCAACCAGTCTGCGGGCCTAGTTAGGCCCATCTTTAGGGCCTCGTCCATTAATTGCCTTCGACACGTTTTCATGGACTGAGCCGCAGTCCGGCACACGTGTGTGGGATTAATGGGTCCGACGTGACGGCTGTCCTGGAGCGATATTAGAATAAGTGGGGAACTTTAAAATTGTGAGATTGGGTCGGTGATACTGTTGCAGCAGCTGCCTATGATAGGATATCTTTTGGAGTTGAATTTCTCTTTCTTATACTCAGGGTAAGGTGGTTCAATTTTTCCGAAGGTATTATGAGGCTGTCACCATTTTTTTTTAATATTTTTTTTCGATAGTTCATATCACTATACAGGGTGGCCGGAAATTAACCGTAAATATTTTAACTAGCGGCCGAGTATACCTACGCGTTTTATGAAGTTTTTTCCCGGAAAATTTGATAAAAAAATAATTAGAAAAATCTGAAAATATTGCGCAGTCTTTTTTGTTCTCCGGATCTTAGTCAACCGCGTAACATCGCAATGTTCGAACGATTGCAGGTGCATACAGATATAATCTGAAGCAAAACAAAACCATTGTCCAATGCATACTAAATTCGATTGTCTATTAACTCTTTAAGTATAATTAAAACTTAATATAGATTCACAATAAATTAAGCGTAAGAGTCTTTGTATCGTGGATGCAAAACACACAAAGGAATGATAGTTTCAATAGCTTTATCTTTATGACAGTTTCGTATTGATCTTTTTGAACACAATCCCGTCGCCCGCTGCACCAAGCAGTTTCCGAACTGATTTGCATGAGAAAACCATTGCAGCTCGGACATTTGCCGATCGATGGAAAGTTATGATTGAAACTGTTTAAATTAGATGTCGATGGTTTGTCTATGGATTGGGCTTGAGTGGTTAATTAGTAGTGTTTCATAGAGAGTGACCATATTTATATCAAAACACGTGTTAAGAACGGGGCGGGTAGCGATATTGTTCAGACTTGGATAACTTTTTTTAAAACCTAAAATAAGAAAATTTGCTGGAAGGGGCTACGAACCTACGATGACTAAATTGTTGCTTTTATTTTAGATTTCTTTAAAATTTTCGGTAACTACCAACGTTTATACATAAATAAGGAATAGTAAGATTTTCCAACGCACCCTGTAGCTGGGGTGAGGTGAAATTTAATACTAAAGCAGTTGTGTAAATTACATACATGATCGACATTTTTGTATAAACAATTATAGCTTCATTTGTCCGTATGGTGTCGGGTTTAGAATAACACCTCTGTGCCTGTCGCCAAAAATATGTCTAAATCTATTTTCCTTAGACATATTTACCGAAATCCACGGAAGTAATGGAGAGATGTTATTCTAAACACCACGCAATATACAAGAAGGGGTATATTAGTACTCTAACTTTTACAAAATTAAGCGAAGAGATGCCAGATAATTTCTGATACGCCCGGTCTAGTCACCAAAACCTGCGCCATAACTTTATCACAAAACTTAGTACTGGCAGATCTGTGACAGAATCGTAATGACACGCGGCTTGCATCAAACTGTTCATCGCTCTCGAACATTCTGTAACCTCTATTTTATTGGCTATTCTCTGAAACTATAGCATAGTTGCGTCGACGTGGCAGGATCATGGAGATATGGCCCGGAGCGCCATCTGTAGCTCGTTTAACCGAATTATTGCTGTCTAACTTTCCCGCTCGTCTGCTCTGGTTTAACTCTCGTAATATTTAACTACGAGGTCTTATTATTTGATAGGTTGACACAGAACTGTGGTGTTATTCTCTTGTCTATAGTAAAAAGCTAAACTCGTCGAGGTGTCAAAATCAGCTGTCAAATTGTATGGGAAATTGGACAGCTCAAAAATCAACTGGAAACTAAAATTGTTGGGGATTTGCCATCAATATAGAAAATAATCGGACACTTAATCTCTTTTATTCACACTTATTTTGTATCATCCCTGTACCCTGTACATAATAATTAAATAGGTCAATCGAATAAACGTTTATTAATTATAATGCAGTTAAAACGTTTCATATTAAAAAAGCCACGTGTTGCGATAAGATATTCGGAACGTAAATTTTAAAATAATGAAATATTCCAGCGTAGATCGCAAGCAAAACAACTTTAAGAAGCGATTAAAAGTTCCCCTGCCCGCCCCGAGAAGTTGTGCATGTGAAAACTCCTTATCTTTGTTCTCTCTGCTGAATATATTAAACACGTGTATATGTTTTAAGATTTTTAATGAGCAGACCTTTTTCACTCTATATTAATTAAAATATCTGTGTGGAGTCGGGATATAATTCTTCTCTATTTCTTCCGTGGATGTCGTAAGAAGTGACTAAGGAAATATGTTTAGGTATGCCTCAGGCGACAAGCTTGCAACCTGTCACTACTATACCTGCCAAATCATACGTAAAAAAATATGTTAGAAGTGGCCCCTAAACGTGAAATAGTCATGGTTTTGTCTATGTAGCGTTCTGTTTGCTCTGCCTACCCCATTTAGGAATACAGGCGTGATGTATGCAACATTGTTTTTTTTTGTAAAAGATACTTCGTAAACCGTTTTGAGATGATGCAAACTGAACATGTTCCATATTTGAAATAGAATAGAGATGATTGCATAAAAGGCGAGTTTTGCTCAGCGGTGGGTAGGTACACCTGAAATAATGAATAGCTGAGAAAATAAAAATATCTCACGGATTACGAATAATTCATTGTCGATGATTTATTACATCTGAAATTACTACAATTGTATGTTTTTCCTAAAATTACCTTGCCTTATGAAACAAAACAAACGGGCGAAGAATCTGTTTTAATAATGTTTCCAACTAGGTATTTTTCGAAAATGGGACTGAGATGGGACATTAAAAATGTCAGCGTTTGTAGTAGAACGACAATAAACGCACAGTTACGACCTTCTTACAACTAAAGGCCACGCTCGTGCGCTGTAACCATGGAGCTAATAACAAGAGGGTAAAGATGTGCCATGCCTCGTTAGCATCCAGAATTAATATCGTCACTTTTTCTATGAACAGCTGTACAATTATAAATCGAGCGAAGCGAGTTTTGCTATAGTATTACAGGAGTATTGTACGGCTTATTGCTGTGCATTTACGTATACTAGCAGAAAATAGAGGCACAACATACACTGAATGACAAAAAGGCGAATCCAGCTCCTAAAAGATTTTTTTTTTAATTATTTTCCATACAAAAATTGATAATCAACCCAGCAAGCCCAACTCAGCCCGTACTGAAAATTCGAAATCAGGATGATACATTTTATAGGCCCCAAGCTTGGAATAAACGTTAGTTTCATTTAGTACTTTTAGCACAAAACTTTGCGATAGATTATACAGATCAACAACTCAGGGCACGACCGTCCGTGGGAATGAGAGGCGACGGAGGCGGTGAGGTACTTCAGGCATCAGAGGGGATTGCGAGGGTGGTGGGGAATAACATTGCGAGTTACTTTGACGTATTATCTCGCCCCCGCTTCCTATTACCAGGCACGGTCGCGTGAAGTTGTCGGACTATACCTGTCGCTGTCTGACTTCAAGAGTCAGAAAGTGATAGGTGGTCTATCCAACGAAGGCTGTAAATACTTGCGTTTTTTTTTCAGAGGCACTGCGCAGCGACAAGGCCGTGAACCATGCCACTTCTATTCCCATTCATAACTTCTGCGACTGTAACTATACGAGATACTAAAACGTACGCCCATAAACATATGTAAAGCCACTTCTGGTTCTATATGGGAAAATAATGACCGGAGATCCCTTGGCTCCAAACTTTACAGATAAGAACGACAAGGGACTCAAATCAGTACGGCTGTGTTATCTTTTCATTACGCGAAGGTCCTAAGTCAACACGCTTTTAGCCACTGGGTGCCAGTGCCTTAATAACGCTCTAATGGAGGCTTAAAAATCAATAGTGGCGAATTTACGGCCGTCCGGCGGGGGCTGAGCTGTGAAAGTTTCGAAGACAAACATTTTCTTGTTGATGCCACATTTTGTCAACTGCGCTAGTATTGCAGTGGAGAGGTTAAGGTTTCTTAGAGTGCATGTTACCACACGAGATTTATATCTACCTATCTAACTATTTAATCAAGTTTCCATGTGAAAAAAGCGTGTGAGTGTGACATAATTTCAAGACCAGCTTATATTCTCGTTCGGTTGAATCGAACCTTAGATTAAAAATTCCTTCAATGTTGCATTTCTCTTCATAATTTTTTCACAATATGAAATGACACTTTAAAATGCTTCTGCATAGAATTTATTTTATTACGTTTATTATGACAACGTTCTACAGCGGGTCTGGAATCAATTAGTTCGACTGTAAGTACATACACAAGCATCACGCATTTCCAAACGGGATAAAGCAAACGAAACGTTGCATAGATATTTTTTTGCACAGATTCACTTTTCGTAACATTATATTATTAATAGTAATAGTTTCTATTCTTTGCTAATAGTGCATATATAGAAAGGATGGATGAACGAAGATTTACGAAACAAATTTATATGGGGAATGTGGATGGGTGCAGTGGGAGGGGAAGACCTAGACGGACGTTCCGTGACCAAATCGCGGACGTTTTAGAAACAGGTCAGGTCAAGAGTACCCGAAACCGACGAGCATGTATGAGGAGAGTAATGAATGTGGATGAAGCAAAAGAGGTATGTCAGGATCGTAGCGAGTGGAACAAAGTGGTCTCTGCCTACCCCTGTGGGAAAGAGGCGTGACGATATGTACGTATGTATGTATGTAATAGTGCATCCCACTGATGAGCAAAGGCCTCCCCTTTCTTCCGCCACTCTTCTCTATCTCGAGCATGCACCTGCCAATCGTGTTGAAATAGTGACATTACTAACGCAATTTTAGGTCTAAGTTTTGATTAAAGAAATAATAATTACAGGTTTGAACATATGAGGCTTTTAAACATCCCCTCAAAGTCCCAGCAACTAGCTGGCAGTGACTAAGTTATCAATTAACTACCGCCACAAAGCCCGTACGGCTGGCCGGGTAAAAGGGCCCGCCGTCCCACACAAAACACTCACTGACACAGTCCTTTGTCATTTGCATGGAACTCGCATCAATCCAGCGGAAAAAGCTCCACTCGAACCTTAATAAATCATTTTATCTCTTCTAAAGAATGACTAATGAAGACGGTAAGAAATCCTGAGAATGGAAAAAAGATTAAAGTAACAATCTGTTTGAAGAATTTGTGCTGAGAAAATAATGTTACGTAAGTGCTATTAACAAAGGACCTTTGGATTTATCTTATTACTATTAAGTTCTGTTATGTGATGCGTTATGTGGAAAAGGTCGGATGTATTTAGAGTTCCGTGGAGAGAAATTGGTTGGAGTTTTCAAAGTGATTCAATTCTGTTAAGTGCTGTTGGATAGCAATATCATACCTACTTTTTTCTCTTTTTTATTATTTTTGGATTGGAAACACTCTAAACTAACACACTAAAAACTATAGTACGTAATTAATTTAGGTCCAGCACTAGCATTTCTATTTAAATAAAAACCCAAAAATTAATATGGATGTAGTGCTACAACTGAAAGCAACAAGTACTAAAAATCAATTAAAATCACAATACTTTCCTCAGTGAAATAAAATGAATACACTCACAGTTTTTTAATTGATCAATTTGTGACCACCCATCGTCTGGAGCAACGCGCCACGACGGCAGCGGTTAGACGTGCTTCCGATCTCAATAAAAAGACCAAGTGACTGAGTGTATCCGGTTTATTGAATGCGGCTGACGGTAAATTCATGTTTAGTATGTTAAAACATTAAATGATTATCAGACGTTATCTTCGGATCTCAAGAAACCAATTTATGTAAAACTTTTAGCAAATAATCAAGCGGTCTTTAGCATTTTTTACTCTGCATAATATTATAATTAACTAGTGCATTACGAAATCAATCAATCAACTTCCTACTAATACAAAAATAGTTATTCAGGGAGGGACCTATTCTTGGAAATAGTGAAGAAGAGATATCCGTCTGGGAATATTATATAATAGTCTTCTTTTTTTTTGACGGACGACAAAAGCCCCGAAAAAGATTTCCTAAATAAATTGTATGGTTAAATACGAAAATAGATAAGACAATACGCTGTCGAAGTGAAATATTACATTTAGTTTGATGTAGTTGCTAAAGCTGTGATAAAACAAAAGAAAAAGGCTATAGTCCCTGGAATCTTACATAGCAATTATTCTAAGTAGTGGAGGTAAGGTTGCGATAGTGAAAGACCACGTTTTGGTGCCGTAAGTCACCACTGGGTTCACACATTGATTAAAAATTGGAATATGTCGGACATAATTGCAGTTAGAGTTACCTTTATCATTATCGTCATTTCTACCGTGAGACTATCCACAGTATAGTTACAAAAATCAATAAACGTTTATAGCAAGCTAACGCAAAATTATTTCAATGGTTGGATGAAAAATCATTTCCAAGAAATACAGCAGAAGTTCACCAACTTCGTATATATTTCATCCGACATCCCTCTTGGCTGTAATGATGACCAAGGGGCCTTCCCCCATTCAATTCATTTTAAACGATAATACCGTTTAATAAGTTTCATTAATTTGGGTTACGAAGGATGTAAATTTATCATACTTTTGCGCAGTGGTTTTACAATTTACGTTGTAGGTAGGACTTCGTCGTGCAAAATTGAAATACCTACCATAAAATCATTTATTTATTTACGTAACTACAAAAGCGATGTTGATAAACACGTTAAGTTTTGTTTTTTATAGTTCATTATTTAACTGCCGTTCCTTGTATTGTTTTTACTTTGTATTAACATACATGCTTACAGTTACATTATCAGTGTCTTTAAACGGGAACTTTAGTTTTATAAATTTTTGATTGCTAATCAATTCAAAAAAAGTTTTGTATGTTTTCCAAAAACTCCAAACAATATGCTAATTTCATACTTAAATAGGGGAGTTGAAACGGTTGATATGCCGTGTACTAACCACAGTTGAATTACAGCCAGACAGAATCGCGAACAACAGCTAGTATATTTATGATAATTACACTTTTACTATCTAGACTAGAAAGTGATGCGCTAGGAAGTAAGCTGTCAATATTTATTGACGCCAAAGAGAAAATAAATACGATAAGCGACAAGCGAGGAAACGCCGAGTCTAGATAACCGATCAGGAACAGCCAAAGGAAAATTGATTATCGTTGTTGCTATGTGCAAGCTGTTGTTACTTAGCACAGAAACGTCGTTCCAAGCAACAAGGATAAAAAGGAAGAGCTCTAGTTTAAGGTACAAGTTATAACTCGACGACTCGTGGCATTAGAAGACTTCAATCTTATCGTCGGATTCAATAGCCACGACGCTTCGTTGCGTGATTACTAGTCATGATTTTGGAACCACTGCAGAGGTTGAACCAGTTGGTTTATGAATTAATTTTATTTAGCATCGTTTTTTTTTTCAACGAAGCGTAGGTACTTAACGTATGACCGTTCTGTAGTCAATGATGACGTCTACGTTCTCAAGACATTCCATTATGTCGTTCGACGGCGCGTCACAAACTATGAATGTTATTTCAATATACATACACATACCATCCTCGCGTTGCGTTGTACCTATAGCTACGTGTCGTCGCGTTCCAACTTAAACAGCTTTAAACTCCATACTTTTGCTTGCAGCTTTTTTGCCTGACAGCCGCTTCACGCCGCTCCGAAAACAATAAAGTTCCACCAAACTTAACGAGATCGGCTGAACGGGAATTGTTCATATTTGCATAAAACCATCGCGGCCTGTAAATAACTCTCGGACAATGCATAATGCTGTCACGGAATATTCGCTGCTGAATTCAGATAAAATATGAAAGATGCTTATTGGAATGTTTTTATTTTTTGAGGGATGAACGATGAATGAAATCGTTATAGCGAATTGACGTCGATCGTGAAGATTTTGTTTATATTTTTTGTTCAATAATGCTTAGGTAGCGAATCAATAAATTCTCCTTCGTCATTTAAGACCACTGTAAAGTTAACTTATTATAATCACAAATTTAATTAATGAACGAATAAATTTAAGCGAGCGTTGTTGTTGAGTGCTGAACTAAACCTATAGTGTTATTGACAAAACAGTGTTTATAAACACATCGCAAACTGCGCAAAATCAACAACTTAGACGAGAAGGCAAATACTTACTTAGGAAAAAAATATTTAGTTCCATGGAACATCATTGGTATCCAATATTAAGATAAAAGTTTTAAACAAGTAGAAATTTCATATTTTACGTGCATTATTTAAAAGTCAGCACTTTTTAATGCACGTGATGAAATATGAAATTTTCGTAAACAAAACGGTGATCCGGCAAGGTTGCACGAGAGACCAATTTCATTATGCAAATTTATATGAAATGTACGAAGAGCGAGCCTCGCAAAGCACTAATTGATGAGCAAATTTACATGCTAATAAATACCATCTGTAGACACTATTGTGCCTGTGTACAGCGCATAATTAATGCACTGGGTAAATTTTTAACTCATCTAGAAGTAAAAATTTATTTTTTGGCTTTAATACGTGATTATGGTTTATGATATGAGCTGTATGGTGAATTTTACGAAAAAACACACGTATGCTCTAATGCCTAATTTTGTACAAAGCGTGCTTAAGTTTTCTACATTCATAGCCAATACTAGAAAAAAATTCGAAAGCAACATTTAAAGAACGGTTAAAACAGCGCAAAACCGAATCCCACAGATAATTACGCATCCGCCATACATTTGAAATTTTTCCTCCTTCAAGTTATCACCAGTATTTAAAGTGTTTCATACTCGTAAATTTCATATCATTATTTAAGTCGAAAATTGGCTGAGTAAGAAAAAAACCTTGTAGCCGGCATATTACTGACCATTGGGTCGGCAATGCTGCATTACAATCATGAAACCCTCTTTGTGTGGACAATAAGCTTGTTTCCACTATTGCTTTGGTTACTTATTGTTATTATACGTTATGCAGTTTTGGAAAAAAAATGTATACCTAAGGGTCTATGTAGTAGAGTAACCAAAACAACAGAGGTATAATTTCTAGGTAGGTATAGCGCTTATTATAATGGCACTTAGTTAATTAATTCAACGCTCTGTGTTATGTTGTGCATTATAGACCACAGTATCTGTGCATTCAAATTGATAATTAGGTCGTTTGCCACAGAAATCAAAGCAGTGATCGGTGCAATGTATTCCACGATTTCCACGGTTTCGATTATGAACAGCATAATACGAAATTTGATGCCATTAAATTTGATGCTAAAGAACATAGTACTCATGGTAGGAGATGACAGGGTATGCATAGCTAAAACACATACAGTTTTCATTGGTCACTATTTTTAAATCAAAAAGAAAGAAAGAAAGGCATTTATTAACAAAAGAATTATACAGATAAAACATTCTTGTTGAACTTATCTAAACACCTAAGCCATAATTAAATAGCAACTTAATGCTAAGCTATAAATAAACATGAAATAAGACTACAAAGATGCCGCATTTAGAAAAGTGATAGCTGTCTAAATAACAATAAGTGACTTTCAGTCGTGCAATATCCTACTTGTTGTTAGACCAAATTCCACATTCCTGACTTCCTGACTATAAACTGATATACTGATACTGTCAGGTATGGTATTATGAAGTGCCAAAGGAGTTTACTCGAATTTAAGGATATCCAGTGCATCTTTATGTGCCTCGCCCCATGATGACAAAACATATGAATGCAAAGAATAATTAATCTAGAAGCTACCCCTCATGTAAAGTGCTTAGAGCCCAGAGACAGTACATTAATATTTCAAACAATTTTATTCAGAAATTCTTCTATGAGCGAACAAATGCTTCATTTACGGGAACAATACGATTTGAAATTTGATTGGGGATCGGAATAAATTTATGCCAAATAGTACCTGCTTTTAAAGAATTATTTCATACCTTTTTCTTTATTGCCTGAAAAGTCAAAAGTTCGCTTCTTCCAATTTCGTGACTCAAATTAGATTTCTATAATACTGAAAGTAATCTCGTCACTCATTTTCTCGTATTTGAAATTCGATCGAGGGCGGTGAACTTTGCTTGTAGTACGAAATCCAATCTCGTATTGCTTTATCTGATTTGGTAAGAGTTTCTGAAATATTGTAACTAAATATTTGTAAACGTAACCCCAATTATACAATATGAAGTAGATACAAATAAATTTCTAGAAACTGGAACCATAATACACAAATTCCTACAAAATGTAATATGTAATATTCCTGGGCTATGCTATGCTTTTCAGGTAGACTTTCCCGATAAGGTGTTTATAGGTCAGATTTTAGAGTATATTGTACACTACCGACAAATGACGAAATCGTAAAATAAAATCTTATTAATTAACAGGTTTCCAGTACTAACAGACGGTAAATAATTTTAATGGAAACATCACATTGAATTGTGCGTCAAATCTGTTTTAATTAATCTTGGTTTCATTTAAACACGTTCCTAAATAAGTAAATACTGGCGGCTTAAACTATACCAAAATCTAGTCGCAGATATAATTCGAGGATAGAAAAAATACTATTATTATTTTATTTTAGACGACAGGCTAGCAATCTGTCCCTTTATAGCGCATTTATTACTTTGTAGTATTTCTTGTGCTTCGTATACCTCATTTGGGAATACAGGCGTGATGACAGATTATATGTAAAAATTACCTACTAACTTAATAAATAATTTAATTATTTATTAATTTCCGCAACCGGACCCCGTCCTACAATGAGTACTTCATTTTCGTTTAGCAGTGTCCCAAATGATTCCCGTGTCTCGATAATTATCAGGGGTCGTTTAAAGGCTACTCTTGATTTGTACGTCGGAGAATGTCGAATAACGCCGGAAAAGTAAAGGAAATCAAGCGACTTTGATTAAAACTCATTTGGCGCTCAGTGTCAGATACAAAAGGAACAGGTTTGTATTTATGACAGCTGTATAAACGAATTTTAGGAGTATTTTAGTGCGTTCTTTGTTAATACAAAGTCGATTTACAGTGTATTTTAATTATGGTTGTAAAGTAAATGCCGAAGTGCTTGAAGCCGTAGGTACTAAATTGTGCATGAGCACTCTATTTCGTACACTCGCGGCAGTCTAAGCTATGACTATGAATTTTAGGTTGAAGCATTGATAAAAGAAGTACCTAGGTATAGTTACGACAGGCTGTTAGTATGTCGCTTAAAACTTAGTCGCCTCTTACGGCATCCATGAAAGAGAGGTGTAAGGCTCAATTCACACCAGAAGAGCAGCGCAGCGCGGCGTAGTGGAGCGCAGTTTCAGTGTCATGAGAATTTCAACTTTATTTTCATTACAATAAGACTTATTATCGCATCATCATCATCATCAGCCTATATACGTCCCACTGCGGGGCACAGGCCTCCTCTCAGTATGAGAGGGCTTGGGCGATAGTTCCCACGCGGGCCCAGTGCGGATTGGGAACTTCACACACAACGTTGAATTACTTCGTCGCTGCGTGTAGGTTTCCTCACGATGTTTTCCTTCACCGAATAGCTCGTGATAAATATCAAATTCGATATCGCACATAAATTCCGAAAAATTCAGCAAAGTATTATCGCATGAGAAACTCTAACGATGCGCGCGGATGCCCGCGGATCCGCGGGAATTCCAGCGCATTCCATAAACAAAGCCGTGCGACTGCGCGAGCTGTCGCGTGAATGCCCGAGGATGCTCGAGTAGTCGCGACGGCCGCTGTCAATACATATGTCAATATGTCAATAATTATGTAAATTCCAGCGACTTCCTACGCATTCCAGCGGCTTCTCGAGCAGTCGCAGGAATCCTCGCGCATTCTCCACGGAGCGGGGCGCTGCGCTACGCCGCGCTGCGCTGCTCTTCTGGTGTGAATTGAGCCTTATGGTAAGCCCGACACCACACGGGTTTTTAGAGCAATGGTTAAATTCGAAGTAAGAGGATTTTCCTCCATTTGTAGCGCAGATGACGCGCGTATACATGTATTTAACGAGATTCGAACGCAACCCTGTAAAACGGAGCATACAGGTGATCGTCAAACGCGCAGATACAACGATACACACGCGTTGTATTAATACCTATGCGATCGTAGCATCTGCGTTTTGATCCGCTCCTCAGAGCGTGGTTCACAAGCGCGTTTGTATCGTGTTTTACACGTGTTTAAATCTAAACAAACGCAAAACAGAACCTAGAGGTTAACACTAGCAGTGCATCTCGGCACGGATATCCAAGAAACACGAGAACTACGATGCGGATACAATTACATATCTCGCCGCGACTATTGAGTTGTATTTACGTTACTAATTGCGAAATTTCTTGGAGGAGTAAAATTTATTTAATTTTCCTATGGGTTACTTACTTAATTAAGTTAAACAATATTATTATAGCAAATTTTTGAAAAGCGGCTATTACTTACTTAAAAAAAATTGACATTTATACATACATACATATTCTCACGCCTGTATTCCCATGAGGGGCAGGCAGAGCACATGAATTAAAAAATCCAGTGCCACGTTTAGCAAATTCAGGGTAACCAGATGGTTAAACGTGATATTGCGGTGACAGGTTGCTAGCCCATCGCCCACAATACACTAACCCTTTCCCAGAGTCGACTCTTACGACACCCACGGGAAGAAAGGGGGAGGTGCTATTCTAACCCGGCACCACACGGGAAACAGACATTTATGTTACTTAGATAAAAGCAGTAAAAAATAATTATCAAACAGTAACAAGTTGCTAACCTGTCACATACAACATTTTCCGATATACTTAACATTCACTTAGTCGCACAACATTGTTCCACACAACATGGAGAGATTAATTTAACACCAGCCACTTGGCATCACATGAGGAGTAACCATCGCTTAAAATTACCCTTGAAGTATCGGATCGAAACAGCTCCTTACACTCGGCTGATTAAAGATAGCTTTGCAAGTTATCTCGACCACATAGCATCTCCACAAACATTCTCAGAAGCACTCGGACAACACAATCCACAGAGGCCCACCTCAATTCCCGTACCTAGATTAAATCAACAACTTGTCTCGCCGGAATCGAGGCTAAATGAACAACATCGGTTACAAGACAATTTCAGAATTATTATGGATGGAATTTCATAGCGCCGAGAAATCGAGGGTACGAACCTATTTTGGAGCATCGTTAAGGCTTCGGGGACTCAGGGTATCTGGGGTATTAATCTGGGACCACGTTTTTGTACTACAGCCGCTTATTCGACAACACGGAGTCATTATCAGGAGGTTTAAGTGACTACTTCTTGTAATAGCTTCGGGAAGGGAAGGGAACATGGTCTTGCCCTAATGCCCTTGATTGATTGAGTAAACTGATGTGCTTTGGAATAAAAAATGTTCAAAAGCTGGTAAAAGATATCAAAGTGTTAGAAATGTTTTTTTTTTAATGTTTGTTTTCGTCACAGCCGGAAACGTTACAATACGAATATTTTGTCTGATATATTCAGGTGAATTATTAGCATCAACTCTTTGATTACAAGAATAATGTAATTCGTTTGTTTCTGAGTTGCTTTCAAATGCTTGTTTACGTCTTATTATTTCGCTTACATTAGAGCGTGTAAAAAATAATATACTGGTACGTAATTCAATGTACGCACGTAATTAGGGAAAGGTCTACTGCGCCCATTCACTTGCAAATAAATACAAACAGAGTGCTTATTTCCGTGTACACGCTGTGTGAAATTGTGTTTCAAAAGAAAATGGCATCTTATCTTTTTAAAACTGAAATTGACGGAAAATATTCTATTAAATTGACGTCAGAACGCCCGCAAAACCCTTCGTGTTGCCGTCACTTAGCAGACTTCTTTGTGAAGAAATTATTTTCGTGGAAACTTGATAATTTGTGTAACTTAAGGCTTCTACACTCAAAGGGTGAAGTTTTAACATTTCGCTTGTAAAGGCCCTTGTTTTATGCTTAGTTTGTTGCGAGGGGAGCGGGCTACGAGAAACACGTCCCATCGGTTAAAACTTTCACTTGGACTATAACTTTATGGGCGACAACAGATTACGTTATTTTATTTATACTTCACAACAATTTATTTGTGTTATGTGCTCGGTTGGGAACACAGGCGTGATGTTTATATTCATGTTGTGTTACATTTTTGTATCTGTAATTTCAAAAGTTAACATAAACTGCCACGGTTTAGGCAATGAAACATTTCGTGCGCTGTGCCTACCCATTTCGGGAACATAAGCGTGACGTTTATAAACACACCTAAATATAATATATTTCTACAAAAAAGAGAATGCGAGAACACTGTTCTGTTCCTCAAAACTGTTGGCACCGCTGCAGCGATATATCTTTTTTCCATCGCCGTAATAAGGCAGAGCGGTACTAATAAAACGTAATAAGTTAAAATGAAGGGGTTCCAGCCTCCCGAGCCTTGATATAACAGCTGGATGCGAGCCAGGCAGATCCAAGCCCCGGTGCGGACACTTTAATACCCGCAAAACTTTATGAAAATGAAAGAAGGACTTAGTTTTAAGCTTCCCGAAATAAAAGTTGAATGCATAGTCTTGAAATAACGCATCATTTACATTACATAAAATTTCTTCGCTTGTTTGTTTATACAGTCCATGTTTAGACCTTTGTAACACAACAGTGTTCACACTGCTGCTTTGCAGTAAGACCTGAACAATCTTCTACCACCCGCAATAGTTAAATAAACAATTTTTTGTCAAAAGTTACCAGTTATTTTACGAAACTCTTAAAAATGCACCTATAAGTTTGTAAAGTAGCCATTAAAATGTACCCAACTTCATTTGATGCGTTTAGAATATCTAGACAGACTTCTTAAATAATGTAAGCTAAAGCTAAATGAAATAACAGGAGGAAAGCAATCTTAGCATTGCTAAGTTTTCCCACCGCCCACTAGGATCATTAGGTAAACCGAATAGTTAATAGACCTTGAGATAAGAATAAAAGGTTCTTACATTCCACTCGACAATTTGTACGATATCAGTATTTATGTTTGGCTTCTTTGGATTCGATTTCTATTACGTATTTGAAATAATATTTTGCATGACCGAAAAGTTCCACTTTTGTTAACACGCAGTTAAAACTTTGCAAACTTTTTACCATGTTTAATCTAGCTTCACTTGTCTTTTTGTCTTTTAAACTTTAAACACCCTTAAAAGATAAGTCCGCTTTTGCACTTCACCATGTATTGTTTGTATTGTTACTTCGTGTTTTTTAGTGTTTACTTACATACTTATTTAGAAACTATGTCTAAACGCATCCTCACTCAGGTGCAATTTTTTGGTCTTCATCTATTTACAACAATAATGAGAGAAAATTAAGTCTTAAGTATCTTTCTTTTAATTCGCATTGGAAATGCGAAAGTCAACCAACCGTCTTTCCGTTCGTAATAATTATCTTCACGCTTCAACCACTAACTCTATTTAGTCGTTATTGGCTCAAAAATAGTGCTAAGGTTACTTTTCCAGAAGAGTTTGATAGAATTAAGTTAAAGATGAGCTTCGTCACCAACATTTTGTACAAACGTCATATTCTCCTGTGAGATATCGCATTAAAATAACACCTCTCCATTTCTCCCGTGGATTTCGTTAGTGGTGACTACGGACCCGTGTGGTGTCGGGTTTAGAATAACACCTCTCCATTTCCTCCGTGGATGTCGTAAGAGGCGACTAAGGACATAGGTTAAGGTATACTTTAAGCGCCAGGCTAGCAACCTGTCACTATTGTACTTGCCACCTCAAACCCTTAAAAATATTATGCTAGAAGTGGCACAAAACGTGAAATGGTCATCGTTTTGTCTGTGTTGCGTTTTGTGTGCTCTGCCTACCCTGTTTGGGAATACAGGCTTGATTGTATGTATGTATGTATGTATGGCTACGGACATAGGTTTAGGTGAGGCGATAGGCTAGCCTAACCTGTCACTGTTATACCTCTTCCATCTGTTTTTAAACCTAATGTTATGCTAGAAGTTGCCTACCCCATTTAGGAACACATCCGTTGTGTATGTTTAATTAATTCGACCAGTCAGTAACATTAAATATGACCTTGTTTCTGGTTACCGATTGATTGAACTGAAATTTTGCTTACCTTGACAATAGAATATTCTGGAAGTAAAATTCTGGGGATATGCGTATAATTTCCCACCGCAAAAATGGTTTTTTTTTTCTACTCCTTCACTAATCTTGGAGCAAAGGATTCTTAGATCTCTTGGTGGATAAGTTCAACCATCAAACGACTACGTTTAGCAAAAGAACCATTGATACAATTCACATGCTAACCTAAATAAATCTTAAGAGGAAGTAAATTCATTGTTTATGCTCAACTTGGCTCTCGCACTGCTGATGCCTTGTTTCAACGTGCTAAGTATCTACTCTATGACAAACTGTTTCTTAATCTTAAATAAATATTCGCGAATACAATCGAGGTCAAATTCAGGATAAAAATTGAGATCTTTCTATCACCATCTTACACCAGACTCGTATTCTCACACAAATTCAAATGTTCTCTTAGCAACACCACGAGCTCGAAGGCTTAACTACTTCATAATTGACGCCACCCTCCGCGACCCGTATTCACAAAATGTTATTTAAATTGCCGCATGGAATAATTAAATAAGACACCTACTCAGAAGCTTTGTATACGACACAAAGCGCGAGTCAACTTTTCGCCTGAGAAAACCGCGACAGGGAACATTTTGTATGAACGCCGAATTGCTGACTATAAATTTTCCGTGAGCTGAAATCCATTGTGACTTGTATAATAAAGCAATAAAAAGAAAGTTGCGGCATCCAGGATGCGTTAAACATGACTCGGTAACTTTCCCCATAAATACGGGGATGCATTGAGTCGCGCTCGTGGGAGCTGGAATTGCTAACTTTCCGCTCCAACTTTTAAATATTTGTTGGTCGCATGGTAATGAGTGCGCGCCGCAACGTGCCGTATGTCCCGGCACATGTTTAATCTCTGCTCAGCTGGTTCATTTCGCTTATGTTCATTTGGCTTTATTGGCTTTGATTAAGCGGAAGAGAGAATGCGGTCCAACAAAACCGTGCATACAGAATAAACTTTTGTTCGGGTTGCTATGACAAATACGTTTGAACTTCAAAGGCTATCACGAAAGCGCCTTTTTGTTTCGCTAAAGTTTAATTAGCGTTGCTTGGATTACACTTCAAGATAATTTTGTGTTAGTATTTATCCATTTGAAATTAAAATTCAACAAACTTTCTGTGAGATATTTGTTACGCTATTAATAAATGTGTAAGTTCTAATAGCTCCGAAGGTCTATCGGTTGTTTATTCGTTTTCGATCCCGTCCCCATCCCGCTACAATAATAATACGATATTCCGCTGATTCTCAAATATTGCAATATGTCGGCCTGGCATGCTCCTTCAGTATATCCGAGGGGGCTTAGCGTGGAATGTAATAACAGAGATAGCTACGTTTTCTCCAACATAATGCCTACAATTTGAAATCGCAAAATGCCTCCACCGGCAACTCGCGAGTTATTCTTCACTGGGAATATAACGGATTTTTTTATTGTGCTGGCATCGCACGCCACGGTATAACGTTAATAGGTACGCGCTCGTTGTATTTCGGTGAGCGCACCCTTTTATGCTTATTAGTAACCGCCCACGATTCCCTATCGACACGAACGTTCAATGAATTCACCGGTGATGTTGTGCTTACCTTCATATTGGTTCGCGGGGACTGTACACTTGCTTGTATAACAAAACAAAATTAACTTAGATACACTTTTCTATTAAAACTAACAAGAAAGACCGAATTAACAAGAAAATGCTGAAATACTCGAGAATCGAGAATAATGAATTAAGATGCAACTTCTCTTTGTACTCATGCAAATTTTAACAACTACTTACTTATCAGACTGGATCTATTTCCAAAGCTAAACCAGCGACAACAAATTAACGTCACTAAAAGCTTTTGGAGCCCGTATTTTCGTTAATAATTTGTCAAAGCATGTCACCCTTGAAACACAATGTCAAGATCTTGTTTAGCGATAATAGCGTATACCGTTAGTTACCCGACTATAATAACATCGCATAATACCTAACGCTGAAAGCTCTTGGGGATAATTTACTCGTAACACGGTTGAGGAACACTGCCCTTTGATGAATCGTCGGGAAACTGGATGTAGATGTCTATTGTCCCGAATACAGACTGGCGAATATGGCCCGCGGGGACCCAGTGTGTGTACGCCCTTACACGTGCAGCCGTGACGTCAAGAGTCGACCTTTATGAACTTTACTTCTTTCCACTATTCTGTTCGGCGAACTAATAATGTAATGAAAGTCTTTGTCCGAGAGCATGCAAGTAGGTGGGTAGACTACATTTACCCTTTCTATTATTATAATTTTAATTTAACACGTCTATTTTTAACTCAGACACTTATTAAAATGTTACATTGCATGCTTGCTTTTGAGTGAAACCATCCAATTACAAGAGGGACTCGCACACGAACACTTTCCTCCTATTATTAAAAAAAATCTAATACATTTATACATTTTTACGTGGAAAACATTTTATTTTTATGAAACCATAGACGGAGAAATAAACTAAAAAGGTAGCTAGTGAAAATTTTTGTAACATAGTAATAGCTTTGGGGAACCTTTAAAAATAAATTGGATCGTTTTCATGCAAACAAACAAGGGATTCACCGTTCCAAAATCGAACCAAACTTCTGAAAATAGAAACTCAAGCGTGGGTTCTTTAATTGATTTGAATGAAAACGAATATGAACCAATAAAAGATATCAAAATAATACCTATTTTATAGTTACTTAAGCCTAAAATAGCATAGACGCCGACGCTGTAGTTGGCTATACAGGAAACTGGAATAGGAATTTGAATAAACTCCATTTGTACAGTGTCAATTCTGTCTGCAACTTTAGCAAAATCGAAATCGAATTTAACACAACTTCGCCTGCTTACCGCATTGCTAAGTAAAGGTCTATGCAATACTTCAAGATCGGTAGAACTGTTCCAGTTGATGCCAAATGTAGCTACGTAGTAGCATTGTATGTAGGGCCTTAAGTCAGAAATGTGCAGAAAAAGGGATTTCCGTGTTTTATATTTATATTTTCTCTGGTTTTGCCATACCGTTTTTGGACACATGGTTGCCACTAAACTTAATTCTGGAAGACAGTATCCCTCCAGCCAGCTTAGCACAGCAAGGAGTAAGAGACGTACGCGAGATAGACTATATCTGTAATTGCCTGACTAGAGACGTCAAAAAACGTGTATGTAGTCTCGCGCATATTGCTATGCTAAGCGTACAGGTCATTATAGTTTTTCCAAAAATACTCATAACCTAAAGGAAAGCTACCCTTAACGAACTATTTGATGCACTGAAATAATGCTAAGCATTGATAAATTTTGTAAAGTTAAATTCTATAATTGACTCGAATGTTTTATTAAACGTATCATTGTCAGTCAGTCGAAATGGATTTTAAAGAGACTAATCGACGAAAACGAGGAAACAAAAGAGCAGCGTTCCCCGAACCAAGCCAAGGTGCTCAGTTAATAGGCATTATAATATTGAGAGCTCATCAATTTTTCCGCTCCATACATTTTATCCTGAAGGAGACTGTTTAGTGCAAATTGAATTTGATAGAATATTGGACTGGAGTCTTCGAGAGCCTGTTTTATAGGTCCTATAAATTTAAGGCGATTGTTGCGCCCCGGCGCTGATATGCATATTTTATACTTGAGATTGCGATCCGTGTTCTGATTTTTTTCTAATTTTTTGAGCATTAAATTTACATAACGCGGAACTTCGTTAGGTTACTTTAGTTACTTACATTCTATCAGGCAGTAGAAATGATATGCTGACTATACCCATAATGACATGTGTAAAATGGGTTCTTAGGTTTATTGTGACGATAATACTTACTGTGTTACACAGTTGTTAAGATTTTAAGCTCTTGTCTTGTCTATCTTATTAATCATATTTAGTGTATCTGTGTTGTCTGGGTTAAAATAAGTAGGCTTAGTTAGTTGAAAGTACATTTTAGGCGACATGCTAGCAACCTGTAACTGTACAATCTTTCATCTAACTTAACGTAACGCTTGCCCCATGACAGTTTCACTTTTCATAGCTACTTTTACCATAATTGTTGGTTTCATAAGCAGGTAAAAGAGATATAATAGTGACATGTTGCTAGCCTGTCGCCTAAAGCATACCTTAACCTATTTGCTTAGACGGCTCTTGCAAAGTTATTTAAACCCGACACCACATACACGGACACACGGTTTAGTCTGGAAGTGTTCGCAGAAGGACTACTATGAGTTTACGAGCACTAACACCATCTCGCCCATCTCTCACTCCTGCAGGATGAGTTTTAATTTTAACTTCAGCCTTGATTCCGCTTAACAGTTCTTGTCTAACAAGATCCCGCTGTTCCCGCTGCTCTTTTGTAGTCGATTCTAACTTTTGCCTCTCAGCCGGACCAATCTCAACTTCTTTAATTTGAAAAAGATCGCGTTATTTGCAAATCAGATGTCGAGTAGTTGTTCAGCGGTGCTCTTGTACAATTTGCTTCGGAAAACGGTGTTGGCTTCGTTCATTCACATTTCAACTGGTTACAGTAACCATTTATCGTGTTTATTTTATTGTAACTTGTTACCTAATGTTCTGAAGAAGGCTTGCATACATCACGCCCGTATATCCAAATAGAGTAAGCAGAACAGACAAAACGATACGTTGCAAAGTTTCAACAGTTTAGTTCTTTCTTAGTTTCAGAAAAAGTGGTTTGACAGGACGGACAGAAAGACAGACAGACATGAATCGTTTTTTCCCATTTGGCCACGGAACGGCTAATTGACTGTTACTTCGACTGAGCGTTTTAAACATTCCTTTAAGGATCAAACATAATTCGAAACAGCGCAGTCCCCAAAATGAGATCAACACTTGGAATTCTTTATTGCAGATTAGGTAAAACCTGCTGCTTAATGGAGTCAGAAAGCGTTAAAGCTCGTAAAGGAAAATGTTTTAATGGATATAGATAAGAAAAGCTTCAAACGTAATTTAATACAAATTGCGAACGTCAACATGGCATACTTACTGCTGCGGAGGCTGTGCGACAGAGGGAATCACGCTTCCTTTTAAAAATCATACAAAACTAATGCCGTGCGAAGCTGGGAAGGGTAGCCAGTTTTTAATAACACCTAAATATGTATACAAAACGCCCGTATTCCTAAATATGGAACGCAGAGCACACAAACCATAAAAATAATGACTATTTACATTTCTAGCAGTTTCTTAGCTAATTAGCCTATCCGATATCTAAGAGTTCAGATTTAAATAAGAGATCGTCACAATTAACATTATCAGGCCTCTCATTCACACATCGTCGTTCTCCTTCTTACCTACAACACCAAGCAAGCAACACGTCATCTATAATTATACATACAAGTCACTATTTACCTTTTCATGCGCAAATTAATGGTACCAATTTCAATAAAATTTGGTTCGCGGGAAGTTTACACTCTGAATTCAGAAAGGGTATTTTTATCCGGAAATTGATTGCGTTAAAACAACTCTACATAGAGTGAGAACGTAAAAGTAAAAAATGCTGTTTTTATAAGATGTACTTCAATTTAAACTGTTTTTTTTTGTTATATTTACCTACTAACCCACTCAAGTTTATTCTACACACAAGCAACAAAGTGAGATTGCATTCCCGTCGATATTCGATTGAACTTTTCTTGATTCTACAAATTTATAGAGTTGTAAATAGTATTTCTAATTACATACACCTGTATTCCCAAATTGAGTAGGAAGAACACACAAAATGCTTAACAGACAAGTTGCAAACATATCGCCACAAATGTAACTTTATTGTTGTCGGAAGCAAATTGCTAATTTCCTAATACCTATCGCATACGGCAGTGCAAATGCCCAACAAGCCATACCTACTAACAACAGTCCGTGTGTCGCGAACAGATGATGGTAGGTACATATTAACAAAATGGCCATACAAATATATTTACCAAGCTATTTTTAACGTAATAGAGGATTCAAATAACCGGAGATGGCATTGGTGATGACCCTTGCCTTATTTTCTCTTGAAATTTTAGTGTCACACATATACAAACACACGCACTGTATACACCTAGTTACAGAATCATTAACTCTTTCATTTCACTTTTTAACTTGATGTTAATAGATGGAACCGAAGAAAACAAGTGACAAACATGCGCGGAATTAAATGAAGCTAATTTCATTCCTATTTGTATAACCGGTAAAAAAAAACAAATGTATCTGTTCGATGTTTCATAGAATTGTTAAATTATGATGTTTTATTGAAATATTAAACTCATATTCATTCCGAGAAAGAATCGAATAAACTACGATATAATTTTTTGACGCGTAAAATTTATCATACCAAATCAATAAAGTAGCAAATATCGCTCTGTAATTTGAATTCAGTCCGTTGAGGGCTCCAGTTCGTTTAATTTTCTACGTAACCTAACACATTCTAACAACTGCTCGGGCATGATAACTGTTTACTGCCATCACGTGTGACTTACGGTTATTAAAAAAGTTCATTTATTCCGCCGTGTTTTGTTACGCTTTCATTTGTTTACGGAGAATTTATGATGTTGTTTTGTTTCTAGAGAGCGATGACCTGATGCGCTGTTTGGTACCGAGGTACTTTATTATTTAAGAGCCATAAAAGGATTCTCTGTGTTTTCTTTGATGAATATTCATAATATTAACTACTCAAAGTAAAAGTTGAAACTAGTCGGCACTTAGTAGTAGCAGATGACGTGTCAACACCACTAACATTACTTAATTAATTATGTATTTCTATGAAGTGACATTATACAGTTTGCGTCACGACATTAACGACTAGTCATCCTACTGCAGATCAGTAATGTGCAGCCGAGGGCTTCAAATGTATGTACCTCCACCTTATGATACATATAATGATAGTTGTATAATTTTATTAATTGTAAGCTAACAGCGAAGTTTTCACACTTCGAGTGAGTTTTTTTTCCGTTATCAATGAAAATTATCAAACGAGGCGGCCTAATATTCTGAAGCGGTTGGTTCGCAAATCAAAACTGCTGTAACATAGCGTTTTCTCTGATATTGATGTCGAGTTTTAATCTGTACATATATTTCAGTAAAAGCTTTAAAATCCGCCATACCAACGATGTCGGCGCAAACGAAATAGAAGGTATGTCTACTTGTTTCATTTTTATCAAGTGCCCGAAGGTTAACAGGCGAATTCCATTAGGGATACCTAAATAAAAACCTGCTGCCCTAAAACCTATTTTGTGTAACTGTTTTTTTTTACTCTGTGGTGTTGGGGTTAGACTAACCTCTCTCCATTTAATCCATGGATGTCATGAGAGGCGACTCAGGAAACAGGTTAAGGTATGTTTTAGACGACAGACTAACAACCTATTACAATTACTCTAAGAGCCAACGAAACATGAAGTGACTGTGAACATAACGGTTTTGTCTGCGTAAAGTTTCGTGTTCTCTGCGTACACCATTTGGGAATACAATCATGATTAACGTACGTTTTATATGTGCGAAAAAGAAGCAAACATTGAGATACAAGCGTCGAAAATGAGTCCAATAATTTCTGTGTTTCAGTTTTCTTAACGCATGAGACCCTAAAAATACACTCGCTTATCAAAAGCTACATAACACAAAGGTTAAGGAAACGGAATATTGAACCATAAGGTACGTTGCTCAATGGGGTGCACTGTTGTGCTTCACTTGAAAATTTGCCCGAGAATTTTCTACATGAATGCCATTTATATTCGGAAATGCTCGGTGAATTCATTATTAACGCAGTGAACTGTTATGGAGTCGTAGCAATTACTGTTCCAGGTGTTCATTTAGTTATTTCTTAATAGATAATAAGGTTTTGCGTTGTTTTACTAATTTTAGAATTAACGGAAGTATTATTTATCAAATTGAGGTTCGACTTCTTACTACACATACAATGCTACGTTTTTAGCATTAAATATTTATACTTTGTAACTTATTTATATTTCCATATAAGTTATACGAATATTTTTCATACAATCACTAGTTTTTACTTGCTTAATTCGCTCTTGTTACTTCTACTAAATTAAACGATGTGATTTCGGGTTTAAAGTAAGACCTTCCATTTCATTTCTTCCGTAGTTATCGTAAAGAAGATGGATTTAGGCATACTTTAGGCGGCAGTCTAGCGACCAGTTACTATTCTATCTTAGTCATCTATTTTTAAAAGTGAAATACTCATAATTTTGGACAAACAGGCGTGTTTATATTATGTTGCCTTATATGTTAATTTTATGTTACTCTAAAACTATGCTAGTCTTCTAAGGTTTGCATTTTTTAGTGTTAGTAAATTCAATCCCTTCTTTTTATCTCCCATGCAAATTGAAAACACGTTCCGCATTCCAAAATATTATCCCACGGAAGAAGGTAAGCTTTCCACTGTTTACCCAACAAATTGCCTCTCTATAGCTGTAACTAATTCCAAATGCAGATCGGGATTGCACCATCGCGACACGGAATATCAATTCGATACACCTGCGAGAACAGGGATTATTCCCCCTGATCCCTACGAGCACTTTGTGATATGATATTCTATTACCTAGATTCCCTTTATAGGTATATGCTTTTAAATCGTGATGGATTTTTGTTACTTTATTCGACTCTGAAAATGTTTTCGTTGTTCATTTGCGTTCGTATTCCGAAAGGGTTTTGCGAATGTTGCTTAAAAATGTTTGGCCTTTGGAATTTTGGTTGGTGTTGGTATAAATAGTTTTCTAAAGGGTAATTTAGTGGTAGCTACGATTTTACTGGGCCTTGCATGGTGGCGTGGCGTGGAAATATTATTATATCTGTATGGATCATTTTGAAAAGTCAGAAAAGCGTTAGTCTTGGTTGATTACAATATGTATGTAATTAAAATTATATATTTTTACATACATAAATGCATCACACCTGTATTATCAAATGGGGTAGGCAGAGCAGACTTAGCGCTATATAGACAAAACCATGACTATTTCGCGATTCGTAGTATAATAGTGTATTATAGGACAATCGGCGAGACATGATCCCTGACATGAGCCATGACAGTTCACGTTAGTGATGGGGCGTGTCGATGGAACTTAACTTTATTAAAGACGAAGGAGTTTTGTTATGTTGTCGTTGAAGTGATTTAATTTTTTTGGCATAAATTAAAAACTAAAAAAACCTAAATTTTCCAAAAATAGAAATGGACCCATTTCATTTCCTTATCGTATAATTTTACCCAGTAAACAAACTTTCGTTTTGTGAATCAGGTCATTTATGTAAGGCCCGTACCGTACCGAAAAGTTTTTTTACAAAATCCTTATTATTACCAGCAAAAATTTGGCCGGTAACTGTTTTAAATTTTTGTTAAAATCCCTCTATTTATGATATCTTTGTGCATCTATTGGCATAGTCAAATCAGTTTGAGTACGGTTATTATTAAAAATGCAGGGCGATAAAATAATGAGGAGATAAACTGTTTTGCGAAATTATCTCAAAAATCTCAGTTTAAGTTTTGCGGCGGTAGGAAAAATGGTGGATGTCTTTGTTATTCATTGGAGTTTCATTAAATATCGTCAATATACTTTGTAAAAAAACTTTTCGGTACAGGCCTTCTTATGTAAAATATATATTTTGTGAACTTTGAACTTTTCTCGAAAATCTCAGTTTAAGTTTTGCGGCGGTAGGAAAAATGGTGGATGTCTTTGTTATTCATCGGAGTTTCATTAAATATCGTCAATATACTTTAGTGTATTTTGTGTACATTCTTTTCAACTTATCGACATTTTTATCGACATTTTTTTATCGATATTTTTCCACATTAGTCGATGTCTTCCAAACGAAGTAACTTTTGCAAGACGTAAACGTAAATTCTGGTTGAGATAATTCCTTGTAAATGTTAAGAATTGTTATAATTCCATCGAAATATCATTGTAATGAAATAAATCTACCTAAAATAAATAAACGTAATTTTTAAACGCCTACGGTTCGATTTCAATGTAACGGTGACGCCGCTACAAGGTTGTATCGTGATTATTATTGTCAGTGTCCCAGGGATCATTACTCGTCGATTGTTCTATAGATTCCTATTTCTCTGCCTACCCCATTTGTCAATACAGGCATGCTGTACGTATGTAACATCCATTTTTGTACATTGTTAATAAAAATCGTAACAATCACGACCTAAAAAAATATACACAGTCTGACAAAAAATATTGCTTCCTCTATGTCCATAAAATACTTTGTGGATTCCATCCGTGTCGCTTAATTGCTGTAAAAATCGTTCCGAAAAGGGTCTATTTTGCAGCAACACGGACGTTAAAGCTTTTGTTTATGATCAGAGGAATTTGCATAAAGTCCAGGCTGGCACTTTAGCGGGACGCAAAAATGCGTATCGGGACAAACAATGTTTCAGACACGCGTCCGCAGGCATATCAAAAATGGAATCTAAAAACCGTTCTGATGCAAGGAACAAGTTAAAATTGTCACAATGTTTAACCTTCCATAAAACCTATTTCGTTGCCAAAGGCAATCTTTGTGACAACGTTCTGTGGCGGGTCAGAAATCAATCGGTCCATAAAGTTTGACAAATATTATGTATTGCCAACCAAGGCCTTCGGTGTACCTAATGACTCTTGAGACGGTAATTATAGCGATTGTTTAACAAGTAAGAAATCGAGAAGAAAGAAAGAAACGATTCAGAGGGACCTTGCATGGAGTCCTAGGTACCACCCGCAGCATACCTACCTACCTAGTTCTGGGTAGATTCAAGTGTAAAAAGCATGCACAATTGCAAAAACAAGTGCCGTCAGTTCTACACCACTGTTAAGTGATTAGACATATTTTTGAGTATTATTTATTTTACGTGTATGTATAATAATTTTGTAAAGTCGTATAACTCATCTTTTGCGTCCATCAACCTACACATAGGTAGAAGCCGTCCATCTATTTTCAGGTAAGTACAAAATAATTGTTAGAACTTAAATCTTTCAGATCCTGAGATCACAGCTGGACACAATTTCCATTACGGCAAATGGAAGTAATCAAAAGTAGGTAGTACTTAAATATTGTTAAAACTGAGTGGAATCCGGCCGGCGAAACATTCAAAGAGCGCCTCCAGGCTATTGACCTTTGACGGGACTTCGCGCGCACCCTATTTCACTATACCTTACTAATATGTTTTAATTTACAGTTCCCTTAAAAACGCACCCTGTTTTTTTGTAGCCAAGCTTCAAATTTAGCTACAGTAGGATGTGATATACGATCGTTTCACACTAAAGTAGCGGTTAGCTAAGGGCCTGCTTTACCTAATTCCGTTTACTTTGACAGGCGAGCCGAAGACGACGTTTTTTCACGATGCTTGAATCCAATGGAGAAATTAATTTGACAGGATCCTTTGCTATTGTGGTTTTACCTTACTCAAGTAAGGGACAGGGTATTTATTTGCGATTTACAGCGGGGCCTAGAGGAAAGTAGAATAAATGCGGAAAGTATTGCCCGACGTTAGGTTATTTTGTCGTGATATTCGTGTGAACTTCGCCCTTTCTTCCGTGGATGGCTTAGTAGGAGACAGGGTAAGAACTTGTCACAATTACACCCCTTTTGTCTCACTTTAAATTCTTTACAAACTTTTGCAAATTTTTGTGCTCTATTTAAGAATTGGTTATGAATTTACAGGTGTGATGTCTGGTTCGAATAACACCTCTCCATTTCCATGGATGTCGTAGGCAACTAAGAAAATAAGTTAAGGTATATTTTACGTGGCAGGCTTGCAACCTGTCACTATTACACCTGCCAACTCAAAATATAAAAAATATGCTATAAACCGCCTCTAAACGGCATGATTTTGACGCAATAGTCATGATTTTGTCTATATAGCGTTTCGTGTGCTCTGCCTACCTCAGTTGAGAAAACAGGAGTGATGTATGTATGTAGCAATTTTATTCGCATCACAAACCATAAATGTAATTTAATTCAGGTATTATTTTGTGCAAGCGTGGAGATTTGGGTAATTTAGCTCCCTGAGAGTCGACTATTTGCTTAATATGGCGCACTAAAGATGCACTTAACATCACAACAATGTAACGATACGTTGCTACGCTACTGAAGGAGGACCAGCAATGGTTATGAGTGGAGTTAGGACGTTTGATGGCAATTTACAACATAGTAACTATTCAGGTACTTTCTGTGTCTACATTTTGAATGTTTTGATTTGATTTAGTAAGTTTGAGTTTCACATTAAGCTACATTCTCAAAATCAAATTGTATCATAGTGAAATGAAACGGTTCTTCTCATGTTTTTATGTCGAGATTAACTCGACATGGGCCGCCGTGACGCGTCGCGTACCACCAGATGATGAGTCAAAAACTGGCCCGAAACATGTCCTGCTAATCTCGATATAAAAACGTGAGGAGATTCGATTTACTTCACTACGAGTCAGTCAAAGTAGTTTTATGTTCAAATTGTATTTCATAAAATAGGCTCTTTAGCGTGTCTTGTTTTTGAGTCTACCGACGTTTCGTAATGATTATAATTGTCAACAAACATGCTCTGCAAAAATTTGGCTTTTTACGCCTAATGAAAAATATGGATAGCTCGTGGCCGTAGCCATTCATTATCTCACACACACTTTTCAATAATTTCAATCAATGTGATATTGATAAATTGCAGTATACGAGTACCCATTGCATCAACGCTTCGCTGTCGAATATTACTTCATAGAAATGCATTATAATACCGATAGTCGTTAACAACACGTAGGCTGCTGCTTCTGGTTGCAGTCGAGACCAAAACTATACTTATCCGTAAGCATTATGGAGTACTTTAGGTATACTTGCTGCGGAAGTGACCGATATCCCCCGTCTCCCCCGAGAGGAAGCGTTCGCTCTGAATTTTCCAAGCTTCTAGCCTTTGCTTACAGTAACTCTCGGGGTTAAGCCAATATTCCTCTCTCCAATTTTTAAATGTGTTTTGAATAAAAATATTTCAGACACGTTTTAACAGGATAGATACCAGTGAAAATCATATTTAAATTTTAAAATATTTATTTATTACGGCTTGCTTATTTATAAACATCTTAACATTATACACATTAACGACAGAATAGAAAAAGAACTTAACTAAGAAATAAATATTGTATACAGACAGAATCCTACTGCCCCAGATTATTTCAAGCACTTTTTCTTTAGAACGTGATATCGGGAAAAGCTTTCACTGCTGAGCTGACTAGAAGGCCCTAATAAATCCTGCCTACCGAGCTTTCATAGTCTTAAAACGAAATAAATGTTATTTATGTATTACAAACTTCAGCAGATAAAGTATAGATAATAGACATTATTTTACTTAAGTACTTTTAAAGATCTAACAAGGTAAAAGAATATCTACAACGATATTTCTAAATTATACACATCCATAAAACTAGTACTCGTAGCGCATCGATAATGAGCAATAAGGAGCATAAATAAATCTCGAAAAATAATGTTTATTTACAGAAGATAAGCCTAAACCTTAAACTAAAATGTCTTTTGTTCCGCCACAAATTTTACGGAATTGTCTTACCGATAAATTTTATCGTCGTAAGGCGGCAAGCTAATAAAGTAGGGTGCTGGCGGCGGCGGGGCCAAATATCGCACCGATCCGGGCCCCGATTGCACCTTGTGCGGCAAAGTGGCCGTAGATAAGGAGGCTGGGGGCAGAGTGGCCGCGTACCCGGGCCACGCCGCGCCCCACAGCGGCGCCGCGCCGCCCGCCGGGCTGCTGGCCAGCGGCCCACCGCGGTACGACGTCGTCGTCATCCGCAACCTCACGATACAAATAGCTATTATCAAGATAGCAATAAACGCCACTACGCCTCCCACAATACCGATTATGAGGTTGTCATCGTTCGTCGAGGATGCGACGCCAATCACCGGTGCCCCTTTCGGCTCCCCGGCTATCTTCGGCCGGTCGTGTGAAGGCGCAACCGACCAAATTATATCCGGCTCAGCCGAAGTGCGGTGCACCAGCCGCGGTGGAGCCGTAGTCGACATGATACTTGATGATGTTGCTTGTAACGTCGTTCTTCGTTTCGTGTCACAAGTAAGCTCGTCGTCACCAATTTCGGTCAGTAAGAAACCAGATAAATAGTCCGGCGATTCGCACCGTACGTCTTCGATGCCGACGTTTGGGAGCCACCTTCGCAACGCGCGTGCGTTGCAATCACACCTAATTGGATTCGTGTCAAGACCGAACATGGATAAATCAGCTCGACGGTCGTCTAGAGCCACTAGTAGCTGCGGTTGCAACGTTGACAATTGGCTACCAGCAACATCAATAGTAATTTGTGATGACCTGGGCAGCGGGAATAATAGAGCTGGTGGTAAGTTAGTCACTGACGTGTTCCGGAAACGCACTGTGATAGCGGGAGACTTGAGTCCAGCAAGTACACCAGATGAAACAGATTTCAGTCTCGTGCCTCGGATACCCAGCTCCTCTAAACGCGGATGTAAAATTGAACGCAATTGATCTGCACCAATCATCGTATCTTTAACTTCAACGTCTAACTTTTCTAATGCTAACAAGTATTGTAGTGTTCCTTGGACATCAAAGTATCCCAACCTTGGGAAACCGTAAGCCCTTAATTGCACTAAATTAGGTAGAGGCTTGAAAGCATTTTTCTCAATTCTGGAACATTCTTCTAAATACCTCATATCTAGTACTCGCAGAGATGAAAGACCTTCGAAGTTTCCTTCAACGAGTATTGCAATAGGGTTGCTTGATAAATTCAGACGCTGCAGATTCTTTAGCTTTGGCCATGAAATGGCTAGAGATCCAGAAACATCGACGATTTGATTGTGAGATAAGTCTAAAGATTCTAAAAGAGTAGTCCTACTGAAGGTCTTGTCGGAAAGCCTTGTAATATTATTATATGAAATATTCAAAGTAAACAAGAAAGGTGTTTCAAGCTGGTCCACTGATTTCATGCCCGTGCCTGCCAAATTCAACTCTCGCACGGTTTTTGGTTCTGTCAGCACATTCTTTATGGCCTTCTCAGACAAAGGATTAAAGGAAAGATCTAACTTTTTTATATTAACTAATACGCTGTCCTCAGCTGGTATGTCGACGATCTGGTTGTACGACAGATCAACTGACGAAACAAAGAAATATTGTTTCTGCAAAGCCTTCAAAGGGGCGTGTTCAAACAAATTATTGCTTAGTGATATTTTCTCAAGCATATTCAATCTTGATCTATCAAAAATATTATCTGGTAGCTCGGTTAGTTGATTCCCTCCTAAATCCAAAGTTTCTAACCGAATGAGTCCTTCAAAAAGCCGGTCGCCCAAGCGATCTATTTTGTTGTTCGACAGATCCAATTGTTGTATTTGGCTGGAGTTATGGAACGCCATTTCACTAATTGTTTCAAGTTCGTTTCGAGCCAGCAAAATTGTTCTTAGTTTCGGCAAGCGAGCGAAATCAAGTTCGTCGACATTCTTCAATGCGTTGCCAGATAAATCTACCAACTCCAAATACTGTAAAGTGCTTATGAGTTCCGATGGGAAGAAATTAAATTTGTTGTCTGTTAGAATTATTTCCCTTAGACGAGGATGTATTTTAAATGAAGAAGGAAACAGGTAGCTAAGCTGGTTGTCAGAGAGATCTATAACTTCCAAACTCGTTCCTGTGTTAAAGAATTCTCCTTTAAATGCATTCAGCTGATTACCCCTGAGAGACAGGTACTGAATAGACATAACGTTCACAAAGGCGGGGGTCCTTATGTTGACAATGTTGTTGTAGGACAGATCCAAGTGGGTTAAATTTTTAAGATTCTTAAACGTGCTTTCTGAGACTTCTTGTATCAAGTTATTTGACAAGTAAATGCGTTCCAGATTAACGTTCTTCGAGAATAATTTTACTGGCAGCGCTTTAAGACCCATGTAACTTAAGTCAACGTTAAGTAAAGCAACATTGTGTATGAACACATTTTGCGGCAGGACGTTTATGTGGTCGTTGCGGCTGATGTTCAAGTGAGTCAAGCTCGGAATATTCTCGAACGCGTTCACGGGTATTTCAGAGAGTTGATTATCCGATAAATCCAAAAACCACAAGTTAATGAACTGTAACTGTTGGCCGGTGAAGCCCAATATTCTATTTTGGCTCAGACTTAAAAAGTCGAGGGAGGCTTCTAGTCCGCTGAAAACATCGGCTGAGATTGAATTCAATAGATTACCGGAGAGGTCTAATCGCTTCAGCATTTTGAAGTGGTCGAAGGCCGCCGTTGGTAATTCTCTTATAACGTTTCGGGAGAGCACTAAGGAAGTGATTCTGTCGGAAACTGCTCGTAGAATGTCGCTGGAGAGGGCGGTAACGCGGTTATAGCCCAAGTGCACGGACACGAGGTTGGGCAGGCGGGACAGCGCCGTGGCGGGGATGAGGAGGATGTTGTTATCTCTTAACAGCAGAGTATTTAAGCTGGTTAATCCGTCGAAAGCGTCGTCTTCCACCTGGAAATTATACACAAATTAAAATTATCTCATTGTTTAAATTTGTCTTGTGTACCTTGTAAGCCCTGAATAAATTTATTGTTTTCGGCGGTTTCGCCTCAGTCTGTATTCTTAAAGCAATTTCTCTGTCGTCGTCTCTTTATTATTTATCTAACTCGGTCGAATAATTACAGATGAAAGGTTCCCGAGCCTATAAACATAAAGTGCTATTCGTTTTGCGTCGAACACATTTTTAAATGATCTTTAAACGCGTTTTTCTTTTCAATTGAATTAAGAGATGAGATAAAATAAAAGCTTGTCTGTTACAACAATATATTTATTACTTCTTTGACCTAGTCTTGAAAATCGGCTTAAAACATTTTCAAGAAATTATTTAATTGTAAATGAAAATTGCAAATTTGAACAGGCACTTTACATACAAGAACAAAAGTTTCTAAAATAAACATTAAATATATGTATTTGTAGTAACGCGATTTGTAGCGCTTCTAACAAGCTTTGTAGACATAAGCTTTTTCAACTGTGCTTATTGTCATCCGTCCTAGACAATGTGTACCAAATTTCAAGTCATTCAGGCCAACCGTTGAAAAATTCACTCATTAGGAGACGGTCACTAGAACTCTACTACCAAATTGTATTGTGATCCGAATTACGCAAACATACAAAATTTCAGTTTGATCACAGATAAACAAACAATTAAACATTAAACACAGAATAGGCAAGTGCTACGTACAGAAGGTCCACTCTCAAACATATTATGGCTTAAAATATTAAGGGCTCGCCGGCCGAGCGTACCTAACTGCGGAGTGGACCTCACCTGCATCGGAACTAGTAGAACTAAATAACTGTATAAACCTTGTAAAATACGTACCGTTCTCAGTGAATTAACACCCACATCTAAGTAACGCAGTTCCGTGAGCCCAACGAAGGTGCCGGGCATCAACTTGACAAGGTTGTTCCGACTCAGGTCCAGCACTTGCAGGGATACCAGTGGGTTTAGGTGGCTGCTGTCTATGTTCTGTAAAATAAATAATAATAATATATATCACTGGACAATTTTTACACCAATCATCTAGTCCCAAAGTAGGCAATGTAATGCCTGTGTTATGGGTACTAGACAACGGATAAACATACTTATATATAGATAAACATCCAAGACTCGAAAGCAAACATTCGTATTCATCATACAAACATCTGCCCCGACCGGGGATCGAACCCGGGACCTCAAGCTTCACAGTCAGGTTCTCTAACCGCTGGGCTATCCGGCCGTCAATAATAATTTAAACATAAAACTACTGTTTTAATTATAAAGAATTCGACACTTGTGCTGTTATTGTTTGTTCCCATTCGCGATTCTAAATAATATTCTGCACAGCTGTCTGTGAATAATTATTTTGCAGAATCGCAAATAGGAAGTATATCGAAATCTCTGATATTCTACACGTTCGAAAAATTACCTAACTTTAACACCCTAATTTATATCAATTCTCGCTGATATTGTTAAGTACTTAAGTTATTTTGTTTCATGAATTTTAATAACATGTAATTATAATTTTATCACGAATAAATGAGTAAAAGCATGAAGTGATGTCAACATTATTATTTGCTTCGCGTATCTACAAATTGTGTTTTTCGTCGTCAACAAATTTGTGCCTTATTGTGTCGTCTGTTCAATCAGATAATAACTTCGTAAATCTCGTTAGTAATTTTTTATTCAATAAAACTCAATCCAGAACGACAGGAGACAGAACAAAACCAATTACGTCATTTCGACAAATGTTGCCCTAGTAAAACAATTTTCCATTTTAATTGTTATTTTCAGTAGCAACTCGATTTACTTATAGTTGTTAGATGAAGAAATTAAATTGTGTTAAAAGTTTGGGGCACTCACCGTGATCATATTGCTGGAAAGGTTTAGATGCTTGAGCGCGGCGAAGGACTTGAGGGCGACAGTTGGAAAATCTGTTATGAAGTTTTCGGAGAGATCCAACTTTTCTAAATTTTCCGTTCCTTGGAAGACATCGCTGTTGAATTTTGAGAGTCTGTTTCTTCCCAAATCGAGGGACTGCAATTGGCTCAATCCCGCAAACGCGCCGCCTTGGACTGCCGAAATCATGTTTCCATGCAAATCTATCTCTTCCAATGTTTTTTGTGACAGAAATGACCCCTGACGGATGAGAGCTGAAAATAACGCACAATCGGTTACGACTTAACTCGAATATCGAATATAATATAATATATATTCTGGGCACCCTCCCTATTGGCGGCGATTTGGGAGAAATTTTTTATCTTTAATTTTAGTTTTAGATTTAATTTTAATTTTAGTTCTAATTAAGTTTGTTTTTAGTGTAAGATATTTTACGTTTTATTGTTTTTCTGTATAGTTGTGTTGTTAATAAAACTAACCTATAAAACTATTTTCTTGCAGATAAATGGACAAGAAACGTAGTGCATTACGTTTTCGTTTCGATTACGTTTCGACAAACGAGTATGAAAGTCCCCGGATGTTAAGTGATCGCCATCACCCCATTTTTTTCCTTTTCACTAGACATATACAATACATAGGTACCGTACCGTACTAATACAATAACGTATATGTGTCACCGGAAAATAACACATTCCGTAAGTTTATAAATTTCCTAGGAAGTTTATAAACTTTCGTAAGATTCCAAACGGAAGACAAAAAATGTTTTTACGACCACATTTTTGCAAAATTTAATATAGTCTAACCTAACCTAACCTAATCTAACATAACTAAACTTAATCTGATCTAAACTAACATAATCTAAACTAACATAATCTAACCTAACCTAACCTAACGTAAATTGATTATTTTACGGAAATGCGGCCGTAAAATAATACAATTTGTCTGTCGTTTGGAATCGTACGGAAGTTTATAAATTTACTGAATTTTTTTAGGAAATTTATAAACTTACGGAATGTGTTATTTTCCGGTGACATATGTATATTATGTACGTAGGTATAATATAAATTCTCGATTACAACTACTTCTAATAATATTATGATAATATAACATGATATAATATATTATAACATAATACCAAAAGTCATGACGTAAATGAATGCGGTAAACAGGCATCTTGCTACGTACCAATTCGGTTCTCCCTCAGGGAGAGCACTTTAAGCGCCCGCGGCCCGTTCAGGGACGAGGACGGGACGGCGTTCATGTTGTTCCGGTCCAACCGCAGCACCTGGGAATTACATACATAACATACATACTTACATACATACATACAGGCACGCCTATGTTACCAAATGAGGCAGCACACGAAACGTGACAACCAAAACCATGGTTATGATTATGACTACTTCACGCTGCGCATCCACTTCTAGGATAGTTTTAGTTTTGAAAGCAGGTGGAAGAGGTATAACAGTGACAGGTTGCTAGCCTGAACCTAAAGTATACTAATAAGTAACCTAAAATACCTATAGTAATAAGTAATTTAAACCTAATTCCTTAGTCGCCTCTTATGACATCCATTGAACAAAATGGAGAGGTGTTATTTTATCCCGACAACATGCTAAACGAAAACAATAATTTTGTAAAAACTTTTTCATTAGAGGTTTAAAAGGGACTGAATTAATGGTTTAACTTAGTCGCTGTTATAACAATTTAGTTCAAATTTAAATATGAATTTATACTACTCAATTACTGCTCGAAAAAAAAACTTTTAAGTAGGTACTTCTACTTAATAGCAAAGAAAAACAAAGGAACAACGCACTCAAGCACATCTCGGAAGATTTAGTCTAACCAATTTAATAAATAAAGCAATTTACCTTCATAAGATCGCATCCAATAAGCAGACCCTCCTCCAATCCTCTTATACTGTTCCCGCTCAGGTCCAGTTCCTCCAAGGCCGGTAGGTTGTGCAGTTCTGCAGTCGAGAATATTGGGTTCAGGTTGTCTCCGAGGAGATTGTCCGCCAGCGCCAGCTTGGTGAGGTTCCCTCGCACCCCCGCCAGCAAGCGGTCTGGTAAGCGGCGAAGACTGTTCTGGGAGAAGTCTAGTTCTTTCAGAGGAAGCCCGTAAGATGAGAATATCTGGAAAAAAACATAAAATTTAAGGATTTTGGATTTTTTTTTTATTGATAAAAATATGGTATTAACATAAATATGTCATGCATTGCCATACGTGACAAGCAGAGCTCATGAAACGCTGCATAGACAAAATGCAGGCCTTTTCACGCTTCATACCCGGTTTTAGCACATTTTTTAGGTTTTAATCTAGTAATAATCGCCAATGTACTTAAACCTTGTTTCCTTAGTGGCCTCTTGCGACACTCACGGAAGAAATGTAGAGGAATTATTCAAAACCGGACACCACTCAGGATATAATAAAGGTAACAACATTTCACTTATAATCTACTAGCTTTTGCCCGCAGCGCTGCTCCGCTCGCGTTAAATTCAGGTATCACAGAAGAGATAGCACACATACCAATTTATAGCTTTATACATTGAAAACTTCCACCTCTCATTTTAGGAAAATGGGGGGTTTTGAAGAGACAAAAAGTAGCCTATGTCACTCTCCATGCCCTAAACTATCACTACCTAAAAATCACGTCAATCCATCGCTCCGTTTAGCCGTGAAAGACGGACAAACAAACAAACAAACAAACACACTTTCACATTTATATATTACATACGGATGTACCACGTGTTTCTAGTGGATCATTTAGTATGTAAGGTAAACGTCCCTGTGCTCGACACTGACATGGCACTTGCATGCAACCTTATGTCATAGTAAGACAGGTGACAGATGGGTGTCATCTATTGGGCGTTAAGGCGTCGGGCATTGGTACATTTAACTTATGTAACGGTTGTTATTGAGCTACAAATTAAAGTGGTGGTTTAGCCTACTTAACTAGGTACGGATTACCAAGTTCGTGGGTCCGAATCTTTCCCTTTAACCAATTTTTATTCACTGTCGTTGTTTGTTTACTCACATTAAATATTAGCTACAGTTATAAATGTTATAATGAATCTGTGTAGATAAGTTGTTATACTACAAGTTTCACAGTTGAACTGTGAGCCATTGATGGTAATGGTATGGCGCATTTTCGTACATGACATCTTAACGAAACATAAGAATTCAGTTTTTCAACTGGACGAAAATAAACTTTTAATGGATCCTTCAACACTGAACTACTTTATTTGTTTGTAGAGTGAGGTCTCGTCTTGACGGGTCTCAAAAAACTTTGTCGGGTGGAAAGTTTATCACGACAAGACGTTGACGGTTGGCTTGACAGAAGGGCAATAGTCTATTTTTAAAGGTTGAATCGAAACACGAATAAGGTAAACGTCCAATCAATTCTCCTGTACTATACCTTATTTACGGAGACTACGTAGTTAAGAGGATAGGAGTCGCACCACTTCTCCATACAAACGTAGTCCCCTGTTTTCCCCGTGAATAATGACATTAGAGGAAACTTTTTTACATTATATCTGTATCTGTTGTGGCTATGCCCCTACGATTTGCTTTTATCGATATTCTAAATAAAAAAAAATAAAAAAAATAAAAATAAAATAAAATCGATAAAAGCAAATCGTAGGGGCATAGCCACAACAGATACAAATTTAAAGAAAAAAAATTTTGCTCTAATGTCATTATTCACGGAGAAAACAGAGGACTACGTTTGTATGGAGAAGTGGCGCGACTCCTATCCTCTTAACAGGTAAATCAAAAAACGCAGTGTTCAAACTTGGTTACATTTGTCTTATCAAAAAGCTTTTGACAAAATGTAACTCCATAATGAATATTTTTCGTACAATTTCAACTGTCAAATTACTTGTTAAATGGACAATTCACAAATAAATATCGCGCAAACCCAACGTTTAATAAGAGAAAGATCGCGATCGTGCAAAAATCGCAGACAGTCTAGCGACATGATACATTTCAGTTTCACATACATACATTCAAAACAACGTTCACTGCCCCTACAGTGCAACCAAGCAGCCCGTTCAAACACAAAGCCCCACACGACACTTGCGGTGTTGTCGTGGCGGCCAAGTGTCGCTTACTAGATAATGTATTCGAGATCACAAGTTCGGAACTCAGGCCACCGGCGCCAACATGATGCCAAGTACCAAATCTTGGAGATTTCCTTTCCAACTATGCGCAAGTTAGTTTGACAATCGAGACAAGTAGTTTTAGATTAATAGAATCTCCAACTTGGACGCTTTTGGGAGGACTTGCTCTCGACTGTGAAGCGATTGATGTTGTGATTGTGATCATAAGATAACAATAGATACAATTGCTTATTACATGAATAATGTATAGTTTAAGTAAGTACGGTCTAAATAGATGTACATAGATACATCGCGCCTGTATTCAGAAATGGGGTAAGCAGAGTCAAAGAGCTACACAGCCAAAACCATGACTATTTCAGGTTTCCTAACCTTTTCTGGCATATCTTCTAGGTTTTTAAGTTAAGAAATACTATAGCCACAGATAGCCCGTCGCCTAAAATATACCTTAACCTCTTTTCTTAATTGCCTCTTATGAAATCCACGGAAGAAATGGAGAGGTCTCTTATGTAACTCAATACGCTTCCAATGGGAGACCAGTGATTTGACAAGAAGTGGCAACTCATACGGAGAGTTGTGGGTCCGAATCCCAGATTCTGATTTTTTTATTATTTTTGTGCGGTATGGAATTTGACATTAACCATAAGCTATTTGGTAAAAGAAAACTGGGTGACGAAGTAATTGAATGTTGTGTGAAGTTCCCAAACCTCACTGGGCCCGCGTGGGAACTACAGCAGTTAGATTTTAATAATACGCTTTGCAATTAGCGTTATATATCACCACTGAAAACCGGCAAGGCTACGAAAACCGCAAAACAAATACATCGCGAAACTAAATTGTCTAAAACCGCATAAGCTACTAACTGTGCCCGCGACTCCGTCCGCGTGGAATTGTGACCAATTTTCCCCGTTTTTCCACATTTTGCAGTGTTTCTTCGCTCCTATTGATTGCAGCGTGATGTTATATAGCCCAAAGCCTTCCTCAATGAATGGTCTATTGAACACAAAAATATTTTTTCGACTCGGACCAGTAGTTCCTGAGATAAGCGCGTTCAAACAAACAAACTCTTCAGCTTTATAATATTAGTATAGATTGTCGCGAAATAGCCCGTTGCCATGCATGGAAGCACGGAGCGCTGTTCCATCGCGGTTATCAGATCATGAACGATTGCGTGCCGGACTAGAAATCTGCAAGCATTTAGTGCAATGCTACCGGGCCGATAGTGACTGTTGTATTTTAAACTAACGGCCTAAAAAGTGACAGGGAAAGTATTAGGTCTTTACATATGAAATTAGCGTTTTGTCATAGTGACAACTTTGATCTGAAATATCTCCTCTTTGGTTAAGAATTCCAAATTCAAATTTATAAATTCATTTAGCTGGTACATTTGAATTTTGAAAACGGTCATTAATTTGTTTTTTGCTTGTTATTCTTTTCTTTACTGCCGCTTATTATCGCACAATGGAATACATGAAATATCGGTATATTTGAGAGAACGAGTTCTACCGTGGCACCAGTTCTGCAGAAACCGATCGAAGAATTATTGATGAGTACGGCGCTGGTGTCACAAAAGAAAACATGGTACGTTTTTGGTTTCAACGTTTTAGTTTTGGAAATTTTGACCTTCGTAAATAGTCGACCTCATGGACGGTCGGACACCAAAGAGGAAAATGAAGAATTAAAGGCTATTATGGAAGCGGATTCATCACAAAGCATTTCAAAGATAGCTGCGGGCTTCGGGGTAAGTGGCAAGACTATATTAATTCACTTGAAGCAAATTGGAAAAGAAAAAAAAAAGAATAATGGATACCTCATGACTTGAGTGAATTGTTCTTGAAAACACGCGTAGACTGCTGTGTTACTTTCCTCAACCGACACAATAATGAAGGGATTTCAAATCAAATCATAACTTGTGATGAAACGTGGATGCTTTATGATAATCCCTAAAACCTGAAGACCTGGCAAAATCCTGCTCTAAACGAAAATTGACTCGGAAAATGTTAAGTGTGGGTGTTAATACGAAATGTTCTTATGAGTTTGTAAATGTTGTATTATTATTATTGTTCTATTTCCTACACGATTTGTTTATTGTTATATGGAATAAATGAACTTGAACTTGAACTTGAACTTTGGTGGACTAGCGCCGGTATCATTCATTGCAGTTTTTTTTTTTAATCAGGCCAAACGATTGCTGCAGATATCTATTGTGAGCAACTGCAAACCATAAAGGAAGAACTAGCTGCTAAGCAACCGAGATTGGTCATTCACTCCAGACCACTGCTGCTTCACGACAACGCAAGACCACACGCTGCACAACAAACAACCACTAAGTTAGAAGAGCTACCAATGGAATGTCTTCGGCATCCACCGTACTCCCCGGACCTTGCTCTAACAGATAACCACTATTTCCGGAATTTGGACAACTTCTTTCAAGAAAAAAAAATCAACTCTGATGCGGCAGTCCAAACCGCCTTCAAAGAGTTTTTGATTCTCGCCCCATGGTTTATTTTAGTAAAGGGATCAATAAACTACCTATAAGATGGCAAAAGTGCATAGATAGCAACGGTGCATACTTCGATTAATTAAAAATATTTTCAAAATAAAAAAATTGACTTTAGTTCCTCCCATACAAAACGCCAATTTCATAGGTAAGGACCTAATATATGACTATGATGGAGTGGACTACAGTGATACGTTTTGGTGTAAAAGATTGCCAATGTTTAGTAAGTAGGAACTATCGTGCATAAGCACAAATACTTAAAATGCTATGCATGATTCAAATTACTATTATACCTGTCGAGTTAAAACCTTTAAAAATATGCTGGAAGTGGCCACGAAACGAGAAATAGTCATGGTTTGGTCTATGTGGTTTTTAATGTGCTCTGCCTATCCTATTTGGGAATACAGGCATGATTTATGTATTATTCAAAGTGCATAGTCAAAATGACATTTATCAAAATTTTTCATTTTAATTTTGATCTAGCTCTAATTAGCTCATGCTATTCAACTTAACTAACTTAAGCTTCTTTAAAATTAATGAGACATAAGCACTGCCCAGAACAAAGTGCACTTGAACTTTTCATAACATGAAACTTCTTTGAGAACTTTAACGATTTCATTTACACGAAGTTCGTTAATTCACCTTTTAAATTTCTACTAATTATAAATGTGAATAACTCCGTCTGGCTTTGTGTTTATCTATCTAACTATCAGATCTATTTTATTATCCCATGCAACCAAATTAGAATAGAAAATTGTCTTGTAGTAAATAAATGTTTCATGTGAAAAGAGCGAGTAAGATTGACTTGAGACATGCCAGGGGAGGTCCACTCCGCAGTTTAGGTACGCTCCACCAGAGTGACCTAATCAAAGGTCTACGGCAACCAAGTAACGGTAGAAAGCGACAACAATATTCGGAAAAGGACTGGGTCATTGTCATAACCCTAAAAAAACATGTCCATTTGAAATTATATAAGACATTTTTAATAATTGCATTCAATTTACATCATAACTATAAAGTACAGCAAACGTACTAGACTATACTATATCATATTTTCTATAAATGTAATTATTTGTTTTGTTTATCACCACAAATGTAACTGAAAGTCCACTTCGGTGGACTGTCCGGATTCCACCTGTTAATAGAATGTGGCTTTAAAAAAATACATCTCTTTTATTATTGTACAAAAATGCCATTTTTTCCTAATCAATGTATGATTTCCATTTAACATTATTAGGATTTAAAAAGTTAGATGGAAATAAAACACATTTTTTGCATCATTGAATCTTGTCACAACATTTTTTGTCTTTTTGGTGGACATTACTTTAAATTCTAGAAAAATTAGGAAAAGTCAAATGAATAGACCGGGACATATAATTTAACTCATTCACTATCGTACTATCCCTGTTAGCAGCCATTTTGCCGTGACTTGTGCGCAGCAGACGATATTGTTGTGTTAACAAGAATATTTGGTGGTGTCAATGTTGAATTGTCTTTCCGGTTACTGCTGTATTTTGTAAGTACATCGCTATAAATCCACCAAACGTTTTTAATAATTAGTTAAGCATTCAAACATTGTAAATATGCCTTGCCTCTTGAATAATCCTTTAAATGGCTGGTGTTGTGAATGATATTGCGGAGAAAGTCCATTCGGTGGACGTCTTTTTGGTGGACTTTTTGTAAACCCAAACGATAAATGATTGTATTTTGATTGATTTCTTGTAATTTGGTTTAATTTTTTATTATAACTTTAAAAACTAGCTTCTGATTCCTTTTTTGTTTTATCCGTAAATGACTAGTGACTGAATACATGTTTAAATGTAAATTCTGTAAAGGTAAAAAAAAACTGTAGAAGATTTAACAAAAACATACAAAATAAGCTTTGGAGGAAAAATGGAATGATGCACGACGATGCAGAAAAAAAAACAATATACAAAAAGAAACTTAAAAGTACATCGCACGCAAAATACTGCCTTCGATTCTAGTTATTTTAGTACCATCAAATGGGTGAACGTATTGCAGTGAAAAACAGAAGAATGTTGAAAGCAAAGAAACTTACTTACTTAAAATGAAGTTGATGACTTCAGAATGCAGCAACCATTAAAAATTAGTGAGTGCAGTCTGTTTGTTGATTGAAAAAAATGTTCATAAAAGTATACAATTTTTGGACGTATATTCTGAAAGTTTGGATACGTCAACGTTAAAACAAGGAAGAGCCACCAAACCCCCACTTTCATACATACTTCTTGAAGACTTGAAGGCTTCCTAGTCTTCGGAGGACGAAGGCATATTTGGTCCACCGAAAAGAATTGTCATTTCGGTAGACAGACACAAAATATTTTTTATATACTTTTTGAATGTATTTACGTGTCTGATTGTTCATGATTATGAGAATATATCATGAACGTTATTTTTGTTTAACATGTTTACAGTTTTTGATTTGTTTATTTATTATTAATTAACATAATTAGTCCACTTGGTGGACATATTAGTCTTTTTGGTGGAACCAAAATATCGTTATTTCGTTTTAAATCGTTTTTTTCGAATAATTGATCTCTGAATGATACTCAGTTCTGTTGCAAGTTAGAGTAAGAGTCGTAATATACCTTTGATTTTTATAAATCACGTGTTTCATTTTTTAGCGAAAAAAATTGCCAGGCTTGACAATGACCCGACTACGACTTAAATTTATTCTCGTCTGGTTGAATCTGCCCTACGGGTCAATTTAACCAGAATCAAAATAAAATTTCGTCCTTGGAGTGTCATCCTTTACTCTCGAGTAAATCATTTTCTCATATGAAAATAGCAGGGGAAAAGGACTTATTCCAAGAATACATTACATTATTTTTTGGCTAAATAGGCTAATCGACCAAATTTGGCATGTCAGTTTGAGTTTCAAGTTTTTTTTTCTCCCAGATAAATGCGTAGCTCTTATAGCATATCAACAAACGAAATCTTCGCAAACATCACGATCTGCTGCCATTGCTAATAATAAGTTACTAAATTAAACTTCCACCTACCTGTGTAGGCAAAGTCTGATGTCCGGCCTGTCGTTGCCGGAACGACACAATCGGCGCCGCATACGGCAGCGGCGGGAAGTCGCCAGCAAAGACGACCCGGTCGCAGTCCATGTGTATCGTCAGCTGCAGACTGCGGTCGACCTTCACGGCGCACCGGCATGGGTACCGCACGTCGTCGTGGAGCTCTGAGCAGGGGTACCATGGGTGCTTGGCGACTGCCAGCGGCAGGAGCACCAAGAGTATCAGCTTCCACATCGTGACCTGGAAACAAAAGACTATCGTTAGAGCGCAAGACTAGCAAAGGATGCAAATGACCTTGCATTTCCGTTTCGTCTTCATTCTATACCTAATGCCTTATTATTTAGGGCGCTTTTTAGCCTCAAGAACAATGTCACAAAGGTGCTACCTAAACCATCTGTCGTAGTTGTTGAGATATTTTAGCTTGTTGAAGTTATTCAATGGATTTGTTACATTTAATTATTTTTAATCCGTAATGACAACATAACCTGTTAAATATTGGTAATATTTAGTTTTAAAATAGTACTACAAAATCTGTAATCTCATTTTTATATCCGAGTAGTCTAAATCCGTTCACAATTTAGTCCGTCGGGGTTTCAGATATTCGGGTTCTATTTTGTGAGTTTAGGCAAATACTTGCTATCTTAAATAAGATAACAAATTTCATTTTCATTAAGAATTTAGTGTTTTTAAAGAAGATTGGCAATCGAGTCCAATCGAACGATGTTGATAAACCTTTCCCAATAAATATGTTTCAGGCGAAAATTAATCATTAATGTACGACTTTGAGAGGTGGACGCCAACGGTTTGATTTTGTGGAATCGAGTAGCTCCTTCATTAAATAGACGCAAAATACAATGCACACTTAAGGGTCCTAATATAGATAAGCAGTTCGCTATTTACATAGCTTGATAAGGGGAACGTTCATTCGACAAAAGACAAATGTTTATGTTTCAAATGCAGCTGTTCAAATACAGAGTATTTGAATGACTAATTTAAGGCATTCACTGCAACCTCTCAGAGTCTGAAGATGAACGGACACATATGTGCGTTCAAATGCCTCCAAATATCCTCACAGTTATACTGGACGAAAGTCCTGAAAACGCATATACAGGGTGGCCGAAAATTGACCGTAAATATTCTATTTATGTTTACGCGGGACTTAATCACGGTATTTTATAATTACCTCTCGAAAAAATACCGTGATTAAGTCCCGCGTGAACATAAATATGTGTAAGAATCATAAAACAGTACGTAAATATTCTAATCAATGGTCGGGTATACGCATCTGAAACCCCTGTGAAGGTTTTTTCGCGTAATTTTCACTTTAAAAAAATATATAAAAATCTGAAAAAATTGCCCAGTTTTTTTAATCGGGCTCTTTAGTCAACCGCGTAGCATCGCAATGTCGATTGTAGGCACATATGCGCCGACTAACGATACTTGCGTACGGGACGTAAGGTAAGTAAAACAAAGGGCGCAATGATGTAAAAAGCGATGAAGCGTTTGTCTCTCACGCGGTCAATAATTAAAACATTTAGGAAATATTTTACATGATTTATCAAACCCGTCTACCCGACTACTGGTGAAAAAATATTTACGGGCAAATTTCGGCCACTCTGTATACATACGTTAGTAGTGATGAGTAACTGCAAGCGTAGTTAGTGGATGTCATTCCACGAGGGCTAAATAGCTCATTTAAGAGCGTGCTTTTACGACGGGGATACGGTTCGTGTCAAGCAGACAACGACTGTAAAGGAAAGATCACGTCGCCTTCTCTATAAAAAGTTTACGCGCCATAAGCCATAATCATAAAGCCAACATAGACATTTACATATTTCTAGAAATGTCGCTTCCATTGGAGCAAGTCTAATTAGTCTGTCCGAGATTCAGTTTGTTTGACAAGTAAGTTGCACTTAACGACAATCATTATTTGAGTGCCATTATTAACGAGTTCATTTAAATATTTTGTGTTTGTTCTGAACCCAACTGAGAATTATAACGTTTCATTCAATTAGATAAAAACAAATGGATTTCTATAACACGCGCTTCCAGTAATAACTAGTCCAAAAAAGTTATTGTTGCTTTAGGTACCTCGACTTCATAAAGCGTTACCAGAATTCGTGGATGATAATCGTACCTACGCATAGATTCTCTTAGTCTTCGTCTGAGTTGTTTGATTTGTTCCCTCAACTGTTGGCAGCGCCATCATCGCTCTTCATTACCATAAACGGGACCTCAACGGCCAATACAAACAACGGGCGGGCAACAAGGAACACCTCATAAACAAAGTCGTCGTAAGCGGAATTTACGAGCGGACCATTGTTTGTTTCTCACGATCGCGTTAACTTCAGCTTATTTTGACCAAAGTTTGGTGATTGATGAAATTCCGGGAGTACTCGAATTTGTAGCGGAGCCTTTTGAATAAGCTACGAGTGTTCTGGCTGAAAGAAAGCTTTACGAGTATTCAATGCGTGGATATTAAATTGATGTACCTATTCCAACCGTTGGAATAATGTCGATACCTCCCCATTTCTTGCGCAAATATCCAATGAGGGGGCTAATATAATAAGTTATTGAATCCTTAAGGCAACAGGCTAGTAATCTGTCACTATTTTACCTTTTTTTATCCAACCTAAAACCTAAAAGTATTCCGAAAATGGCTACGAAACATGAAATTGCATAAGCTCTGCTTACCTTATCTGTAAATACAAGTTTGATGTATAAAATTACGTATGTACAAATTTCCAAGCATCCACAAAATGAAGTCAAATTTAATGAATGGTGGCGTTTACGATGAATATAATTTGAAATTAAAATAAAATAAATATTATTGGTTACTTTTTTCGGTACACGTACCGTAATACACGTACTCACTGCAAAATAGATCAAAGAATTACTGTTTTTACTTACAGTAGTTATCAAATGAAAGCAAATAAAATCGTTACGACACAAATCTTTAGCAAAGTGATTGAACCACGAAATGATGCATAACAGTAGCGTGAACAATTTCATTGATGCAACCATTATGATAAAATTGCTTGCTGAGTCTTCACGCCGTTTTGCATCCGATAACGGCGCGAGTTAAATTCCGCAAACATTTTCTGCCGCCGTGAAAGCAACATTCTAAACAAGACATTTCCCCTAATAAACCTGCTAAGAATCTCGTAAATTAAAACAACGCGACACATAATAAATTGCTAAACTTATAAAATTTCCTGACTCCGTCGTGTTTAGTTTTATGCGCTCGTCGCTTTCGAAGTCAAGGCGCTGTGTTCTTTGTGTTAAAACTTAAGGGAAGTAAAATCTAGGAAAGTAAGGGGAAACTAGTGTAGTTTAGTGTCCTTTGCGCTCCGCGGTTGGAAATACCAGCGGCGGCGAATACCGAATGGGTAAATTATTAATGTAGCTAGATTTATGTGGAAAGTTGGGCAGACGATCCGAAACTAGCTAGGTTTGTGCTGAACTTCGCCCGGCTGCCATCATCGAGTTCTATCGAGCACTCTTTGATATCTCGAGACGTAAAATTTTCAACAAGGAATAGAACTTTTAACTGGATAAAAACTGAACGGTTATGAAAGCTAACTTTAATATGATAAAGAAAGTTTGCCTTACTGTGACGTACAATGTGATCGTATCCGTGTTTTGAAGATAGTATTTTCATATGTTTTAATAATTTAGCAAGGTTTCGATTGGATTGGATTTAGAGCAAGTATAAACATACCTATACATATAGCGCACATATTTTTTGTTCGTCTATTAAACATACTTAGACTGTGAATACTACCATTGTTAGTACTTCTTACAATTTTTTTACCAGGGTACAATTCTAGAACCCTCTTTAAAACAGACCAAAATTTTCTGTTACAATTTAAAAATCTCACGTCCCAGACCCAAACTATCGCAAGTAACGCCAGTTAATTCACATGAGTCTAAAATACACTAAGCCTATGCATGCGATCACAACAGGCATACAAAGGCGATAATTCTGCGGAGAGGCATGCAACAAATTCAGGATCCACGATCCACGGGCCGCGCTGTCGCTGCAATGCTACAACAGCACTGGGATACACAGAGGAAGAATGCGCGGGTACATTTTGTTAAAATGTTCTCAGTTAGCAAAACAGTCACTGGTTCTCCGAATAATAGGTAAATACTTAAAAAGATTACAATGTATAATTTTGTAAGTTTTGATTACACCTCGATACACTAGCACCTGTTTTATGTTACACAGCAAAAACATAGGAAGAAATGTGAAACACGACACGCCCTAATTAGACAAAGATCACGCTAAATACAAAAATGTGAAATAAAAACGAATAAATCTATGAACGAGTCCTCTGTACCTACATAGCCTATGTGAGCGGTGTCGGTAATAAAGTATGTCGTTGCACCAACCGGCAAGGCTGGGCCAAATCCCTTGGGAGCGCGCCAAATTGCAACATTAGACTTATATTTGATAAACACGAGGGAGGAATATTAGCTTTGATAGTAGCCTGTGGCGCCGCTGCGCTGGTCCCAAAAGCCGTTCCTTCGAAACGTTGTGAATGAGTCCTTAACAACTGAGATCTTTACAACTGGGGCTTAGATATTTTACAATTAAACATTGAAGCAATGTGAGAATGATACGTAATTATGTACATTTTACTTATTTCACACACTGCGATGTTCTGTAGGTTATTGGGATTATTGTATCACCATTATTTAATGTTTTCACAATTAAATTTATAAACATTTATTTTAACGTTAAGGTTAACTTACGCGTCAGTTTAAGAACTTACCTTTACAATTTCTAAATTAAATTACACTTTTTGTTTTGTACAGATTTCCACTTGAGTACATTATTTTTGTCGCGTATCTATACTCGTTCTAATATTATAAAGCTGAAGAGTTTGTTTGTTTGTTTGTTTGTTTTTTTGAACGCGCTAATCTCTGGAACTACTGGTTCAAATTGAAAAAATCTTTTTGTGTTGCATAGACCATTTATTTTATCGAGGAAGGCTTTAGGCTATATAACATCACGCTCCGACAGATAGGACCGAAGAAAAATTGGAAAATGTGGTAAAAAACGGGGAAAATTATTCACTTTACCACGCGAACGGAGTCGCGGGCACAGCTAGTATGTAATATTGCACATCTATCGGATTTTTAACTATGAAAGATTAAACTGTAAGTTTGCAAAAAAAGTACGAAATTTAAAATCTTTGAAGCACTTACCTGCATCAGACAGCATAGCCACTAGATACTAAGAGAACTGTTAGTTAATTGCTTAATTTTATTTCTAGTTTTAGCAATCTAATTTACTTTTACGATGAAAAGTTAATTTACGAGTATATTGAACTTTGTACCATCGGTAAGCACTTTTGCTCTTATAAAACGATTACTCGTGAATATTTTTCTTGTGTCTTAATTTATAAATGAACGTTACGCAATATTAATTACATTTCCCTGATGACGTACATAATATTAAATGATTTGAAACAATTGCATCTAATTACAATTAAGTAAGTACTCTCCAAGTAAGCTAGTTTTACTAGTGAAATTAATTACTCCTCAATCGATTTTACGAAGTAATTATTGTTTTTTTTAACTATTTATTTCATTTTATTTGATTTAGCGCTATTAAAGACTTGCTACTGAAATGTTAGCATATTATTTATGAATTAACACTAAACATAAACTGCAAAACACATTTACTACACAAACTTCTGTGTCAACCAAAAGGAAATGGTATTTCTTACATACATTAAATTCAAACAATCCAATCAAGTCAACTGAAGCGTCAAACGCCACAGCATGCTTATCAAAGGCAAGAGTCCACCCCCATACAAACATATATGCAGGCTTTGAATGCTCTTCCCTGTGTGGTCACTCATCCATCAAAGTGCCATCAAAGCTTTAGGTCCTTTTGACAGTTTTCAGTTGCTCTCCAATTGGACTTGATTTTTCGTCAAAATAAAGAAAAAATGGACCGCGCAGGGAAATGTTGACTACTAGCCTTTGCTTTGTGATTCTGTAACGTTTGCTGAAACGTTTATTTTATAGAGAGTATTCAAGCAAACAGATTGTTAAAAGGTAAGCGATTACTGTCGCCTTATTCTGCCCACACCTGCAACTCCAGATGAGTGATAAGTGTCGTTGCAGGTATAAGTATGATCCTTTCTTGAAAGTTGAACTGTCCTATCTGTCTCTCTATTTTATTGCTGGTACTTAGCAGGACATTTATCGATTTAATTTCCATTGCGATTGCGATACCCTTCGTTTTTTAAGATTACTTTTCCCTAATCCTAACTAATTTAAAATTGTGAATAGTCCTGTGGAGAGTTACACAGGACTCTTCAGACTTTGGTCACAACATCGGCCTATTGTAGTCCTTCCCAAAACTTTCAATACAGTTACGCCAATGCATCTGGAAGTTTGTCACAATTACCACTTCGAGTTACTATCAATTTCATGGGTGGGTAAAAACTCATATGGCGACATACGATGACGGAAACAAGTCCACACGTTCTAACTGGCAACGTAACGACCAATTCCAATCAACTTCCTCAATGTGGCTGCATATTGGTTCGTTCAAATTGAGTAATGAAGCGAGAACGCACGTTTCAACAGCTGCTCATTACAGAGCTACGTAATTAAATTTCCAGTTCAATACCTAGCAGGTCAACCCAATTGCCAACGGAGTTGACGGGTCATCAATAGTGGCACCAACGATTGACCCCGCGGTTTGATAAGTTAGGTTTGAAAAGCCGGGTACTCACTAGCGAACCGTAACCGTAACATGTGTGATACAGTAACGAAGTTCTAGTGTGTACGCGTGTTGCAGTTTCAGGTTCTGAAATGAGTACGTTATAAACATCGGCTCGCTGCAAGCCGCTCGTGTACCGCTCGCAGTAGTTTTGCGAACCCGGAGTTTGAGTACCCGGCTCCACTGACTGGAGCTTTCAATACTTACGCGTAAAGGCTGTGGCGTTATGTGAAAGCGGTCAATACGCAATTACGTTGAAAATACCACATTCAGAAGAGAATTGAGATCGAAATTGGTTCAGTTCATACCTAATCTTGATTACTTACCAGTATTTTTATTTAAGAGGGTGCACACAAAATTCGGTGATTTTGATGATTTTCAAATGCTTTAGAAAGCTATAAATCCTTAAGTTTTTAAAGAAAAACTACTGTAACATATAAATCAACTCTTTTTCTAGGGATTAACGGAAAGAAATATTTTATTAGCAACACAGATTTCTTTTATTTAGCCAATTTGTTGAAGGGTTTTCACAAAAATACGCGTCAGAGCTGTCTTTCACTTGAAAATTTTCCATTAAAATTTACCATAAACGATATAAACTTGTTATTATCTGATAGACAATATAGTCTACTGGGGATTAACGGAGAGACATGCATCAAATTATTGGTTTTTATTATTCAAATATCATTGTACATAATTTCAAAGTTGAACTATTACTTTATTTTTTTTCTCATTGATTTTAATGTAATTACAAATGAAACAATTTTATTGTAAATTTACAGAATATGTTTAGTCTAACCATATTTTTTTCATGGCTAAATATGAGTTAATTTATTTTTCACGATTTTTTAAACATTGGTCCAAAACCACTAAGGTCAGGTGGGGGAAGAGAAACGCAGGGATAAGAGGGCTCTACAGACCATAATCACTCATAACTCGACGAGTTATGGTCTGTGGTGCCTCTTACCCCTGCCCTGCCCCTGAATTTCTCTTCCCCGCCTGATCTTATAATTACGTTCGTAAAAAATGTGTGCGCCCTCTTAAGAGTCAAATACATACAGGCGCTCCACGGCTACACCTTGCGGCATATGGAGGTATAGAGTACGTTGAATATTGTGGATAGAAAATTTTACAGAAAGAAGACAAATTCTAAACCGCAAATGAATTTTTTTTTTTTAATTATTTTATGAATTCTTTCAGTAAAATGTTCCATTGGAAACATTCTACGAACTTTCTTTTCATGCGGCATAGCCGTGGGATGCCATGTATACCCTTCAGCCGGTCACAGGCCTTCTCTTAGCATGAAAGGGCTTAAAGTTCCCACGCCCAATATCAAATCCATAAGAGCAAGTCACCTTTTATAAATAAAATGCAAAACAAGTGTCACTCAATGAAGGATTATTAACAATGTAAATCAAGACAATGTAAAGTCAGTCATTAACGCCAACATTCAACGATCTGCACTCAACAGAAAATAGTTGTGATCTCAGGACCGATTATGTCGTTCCGGATGTTCCGACAGGGCGTAAACCGTCAACTTTTATTATGATAGCGCTACGATACTTAAATTTTACGGCTCGCTGTAAACGAGGGCTCATTTTGATATACAAGATGACCTATATTTCGCAGGATAAAATGACCTGATCACTGACTGCAAAGACAAACAATACCTACGGCTATAAGACTACGGGTTTAGAATAGAAGTTTCCTCAGAGGATATCGTTTAAGGCGACTAAGGAGAGATAGGGCTATTTTAGGCGACAGGCTAGTAACCTGTTACTTTTAAACATGTAAACTGTCTGTGATGCCCTGCTTCAGTCTACCCGTGACCACGGTCACCGTAACAGGCCCCAAATGTCGAGAAGTGAGTAACAATCTCGACAGTTTAAAATATTTTTGCGAGAAGTATCTACAAAGCGGAAAATAGCCATGGATTTGTCTATGAAGCGTTTCGTGTGTTCTGCCTACCCCGTTTTAGAATACAGTCGTTATGTATGTATAATGTACACAGACGTAACAAATGAAGAGGTGCAATTAGACCACATAGGAAAACTAATTAACTGTAGTACTGTATATTCAAAAATGGGTGCGTTAAGCCTATACCGTACAGATTTTACGACTACAGTTAGCTCATACTAAGGCAAATAATAGTAAACAGAGTTAATTAGATTAGAGAGGTTCAGGAAGATAAGAATAATAAAAGCTGGGTCATAAACCCCGTATGGTCACATTAACCTAAGGGACACATTTTTACTAGCGTCTATTTGAATAAAGAAGTACTCAGCTAAAAACTGCGGGGTTTATGAATGTCTCTGACTGGAGGTTACATTTCTCCTAAGTTTTTTGTAACTGACAATGAATGAGCTAAAAATAAGTAAATACATAGATCTGGTTTCGCTTACTTATGGAAAATATCTAGAGGATGCCCGCATTGAGTTTCCTATCCGCATTGGGCCCGCTTGGGTACTGCGGCCCACTAGGAGGCCTAAACTCAGCAGTGAGGCTTATTAAAGCTGAATTATTAAATTTCTATTTTAAATTAAATAATATAAATATATTTTTGTTTTTTTTTCTTGTGCAGGCGCATTTAACTACAATTTTGTTTTTAATCTGACATGGCAACATGTAACATCAAAACACTGGCTCGGTTAGTTGACTGATTTGGCTGGCAATATTGGCTTGCATTCTGCCAACATTAGGTATGTTAAACGCCGTAAAATGACATTATAAAAAATTATATTGTCAGATCAGAAGAACCAAATCGTTCGATAAACAAATATGGTATTTAAATGTTTTTCAATTTTGAAATGGTCCGGCAAGTTTTCGTTTTATGACAATGCGTGAAAATTGTAGAAGTTTAAACCATTATTACAACCATACTAGTCTTTGAAAGACTCCAAGAAAGCAGACAAGGGTCGTCTACTAAAAAGTGCGGCTCCATTTCCTGCATAACACCATAAAAAGTCCCGGACAAGATGTTTAACACGCCTCTTACATGTCTCGGGTTCGCAGTCCACGTACGACTTAGCATTTTTTATAAGCCTAAGAGTTATACGTACTGGGGTGTACTGAGTGTAGCAAATTGATGATCTAGCAACAATGGGAGAAGTTTTTAGGCTGGGACATATGAAAATTTACTGTAATATGTCTACTTTTTGAGACGTTGCTCCACATAAAACTTTTAAGTCCTATAATTATTATAATTCTTGGGTTTCAGTCGACAGGCTTAATGCTTCGCTTAATCTACCCCATTAGGGAATACAGGCGTAATTTTTTTATAGGTTTTTTATAGGTAGGTACCAACAGGGCTAAACTAGAAACTATTAACCGGAGCTCTTCAAAGCATGTAACTGTATTCTTGGCACACTGTAACGTCGACACTAATTTGATAAATCTTTACGTATCAAACATAGCAACTACTGTGAAATAATTATAGAACTCAAGGCTCACTTAAGTTGCACGGCTTCATTAATTAGCTTTTGGGAGCGAGGCACTATAACAAATGCTCCATGTAACACGAGCTCCGTAGTCATGAAGACCTTCACAGAATCCATGAATTTAAATCTAAAATTCCATCTAAGTTGGGTCGTTCGCCCAATTAAAATCAATATGCATATTTTAACCCGACTTTCCAGTAGCTGAATTCGGGTTGAATCTATAGGAATAAAACTGTTGAACACGATAGCTCGGCTATTTTTAACCGACTTCAAAAAAGGAGGTATTCAATTCGGTTGTATTTTTTTTTTTTTATTTTTTTTTTTTTTT
>BHDV01065382.1:0-23469 GCA_005406045.1 Adoxophyes honmai
CAAAAAATAATCCGAGTAAAGCTCGGTCACCCAGCTAGTTTATATCTAAATATGTTTAAAATTATTGACAGCAACTAGAATAAACAGTAAGCATATCACACCTGTATTTCCAAATGAAGTAGGCAGAGCACACAAAACGTTACATAGCCAAAACTATGTTTTAGCAAAATTTTAGGTTGATAAAAGAGGTATAATAGTGACTGGTTGCTTAAAATTTACCTTAACCTTTTTCCCTAGTTGCCTCTTACAATATCAAAGAAATAGTTTAATATATCAGGTATACCTGTAAATATGCCCTGTGGCTGTATGACAGCCTGTACGCTGTGGCAACCAGAGCACTCAAAAGCCATGCTAGTGCAGGCAAGGCCGACACTGCCCACTCGGATCACAGTGCCTTTGATGGTCACTAACTTGCCTGAAAGATCACATAAAATTAAAAAGTTTCAGACTGCCAAGAAAAATCATAAATTTAGAAATTGATTTTTTATACTAAAAGGAAGGAAAATAGCTTGGTCATCTCATGGAAGGTAATTGCCATTGCACATAGATAGAGTTGCCACCTTTTTTTTAAGGTATTGTTTTTAAAACAGGAAAAAATATAGTACAGTTGAGAAATTCAAGAAGAATAATACAAATTTACTTTTAGTCATTACTAGCTGACCCAGCGAACTTCTTTCCACTTTGTCAAAATATTATTTTTCACTAGATTTCCTAATTTTCTCATTGTTTAAACCTTAAAAACATTAAAAACCAAAATCGGCAAAATTACCTAGCCATTCTCCAATTTTAGTGAGACGAACGAACAGCAGTAGATTTTTATATGTATGTATAGATTATTTTTGATTACTCTTAGTTTAAGTTAAAGCCTGTTGATATAGTATTTTTCATACTATACTAGCTTTCCGCCCGCGGCTTCGCCCGCGTGGAACTCGGTTATATTGCGGTATAAAGCACAACTATAAGAAAACTTCTCGTTTCAAACGACACAGCACCATCGATCTATCATCTATCGATCGATCATCGATTGATATCGATCTATCATCGATTGATATCGATCTATCAAGCAAACAATATTTTTGTTTTCCCTCGGGAACATCAATTTTTTCCGGGATAAAAAGTACCCTATTATTTAATCCGGACTTCTATCTTTATGTCTGCAAAATCTCAAAGGAATCGGTTCAGTAGTTACGGCGTGAAAGCGGAACAAACAAACAAACAAACAAACAAACAAACAAACTCACTTTCTGACTTATAATATTAGTAAGGATTCTTTTTCCATAACATATAGCACAATTGAGTGAAGTATGGCACAATACAATATAATTTAGTATGGGTGGCAACCCTACCGATAGACAACTACATTATCAGATAGTTTGCAGGTAAATTGTCAACTCAGAAGTCTAACTTATAATGCCTCCAGAAGCATTAATTGAAAAGCGATTATTAGGAATGTTTTAATTTACCAAAGTAATTCACTTTCAGATTTGAGAGTGGTATGACTGGCTGATGGTTCAGAATTCTAACTTTTATCTTAGATTCACATTTGAGACTCTGGAAAAGAAAAAAGTATGTGTTATAAAAATAATGTAATATTGACACTACTAAAAGTTGCTAGAATACAATGAAACTATTGAACAATCATTTCCAAAATTCATGGAGACATATTATTTCCAATTTTTACACCTATATTAAACTATACTAGCTAACTAAAAGTTAAATTAATAATAACCAATTACCTCATGCAAACTGAACTCCAACAGTGGCAATGTAACTTCAGGTTTTTCAAACAGATCAGAATTAAATGAAGGCCAGCCATTCATAAATTCAGTATCATTTAGTAAAGTTTGCACATCCAAAGGTACACTTCGAGTCACGTCAATTTTCTCCAAATCAAAAATGTTTTTGTTCTTGTCAACAAATACCTTAAATTGTTTTATGTGTTCAGTGAACTCCGGATCAGATTTATCTAAAAAATAATTCAATTAAAGCATAGTTCAATAAAAAATCTTTGCACAGAGAATAAGGCATAAAATCATCCACAGGTTGGCCATATAATACTGTTTTTCCACAACATCGTACCTTGTGAAGGTAAGTACAGGCTCCACACATTGTTTCCGGAGTTGATGGGAACTATGATGGGTAACTGGTTGGCCGGAGCTCTGGAAGAGCTGGTAGAAGTGCTAGGACGTGTGGAATTGTTCAAACTTTGGTTATCCGCATTATTTGAGTTTGCCTGGTTACGGGAGCGACACCAATTATTTTTATAACGACCTCTCCAGTTGCGACGCATTTTAAAATTAGCATTAGCTTTTAATGCAACTTCTAGATTTTCCCGCTGAAACCTGAAACTTGTTTGTTGTGATTTTCGCTCAGCAACGACGACGGGCCAACGCAGTGGCGGCAACGGCGTGAAAAATTGAAAATGAAAACATGTCAAAGTCAAGTCATGTCAAACAAAATCACACTATTTTTTTATTTATAGCAAAAGAAACACTCTCCATACAACACCGATGAAGGCCAAGTTTTTAATATTGGCCAAGTGATATTCTATTTCTTTATAAAAATCTGCCATAAAAATCTGCCTTTGATTTGTCAAATACAAAGTGAAAACTTTATGCATTTTTCACGCATATTAGCGTTCTGTTATTATGAGGCTGTTATTTAGCTTAGTTGTTATGTATTTTTGTTGTGTAGTCAAGTACGCTGCAAGTAGGAGACAAGTATACAAAGCGTGTAAAATCAGCTTAAAAAAAAAAAAAAAAATGTAAAAGGTTGAAATTTTGTTTCTTGACATTTTGTTCGTAATTTGAATTTGAAAAAACAGTTTAAATTTCGATTGAATTATTTATACGTCTGACTGTGGTTGACATTCGCGTCAGCGCGTTGTATAGAGAAGCTTCTTTGCTGTACTGTTATTGTTGTTGTTTTTGTTACTTTAATCAAGTAATTTGTTGACATTATGGCTGAAGAGGGCGAGGCCCCGAAGGTCGAAGGCGGCGAAGGGGGTGACGATGAGGAAACACAAAAAGCTGCCGAAGCTGCTGCTGCTAAGATTGAAGAAGTTTCAAGGAGGATGTCGCGCAAGCAATCGATGCTTCAAAAGCAGGCTCTGGAAAGTACTGAACGTGTCGAAGTGGATCGGACGGCGCTCGAAGCAATTCTGGACGTCAGCTCCCGTTTAAAGGACATTCAGAAGAAAAGTAAACTATCAATGAGCGCCTTGGCATTAGGCCATGAGTCTTACAAAGACAAACAAGTAAATAACCTGTCGGATTAGATAATTATATGAATACTATTCTATTAAAGTAATTTCTTGACACGGAATTCTGACTCGTCTTTTATTTTGTAGGCTAAGGCAAAGGAAGCTCGTAACAATCGGATGGGCGGCCTGAAAACACAGCACAGGTTTTTACTCGAGAACGGAGCTGCTATCTTAAATAGGACCAGTGACTATGTGATGGTTAGTGAGCTTTTTGTTTTCGTAAATAATTTACCATTTTGTTATTCAAAGTAGGATTGTTAGTCATAGGGTAACCCAACAAGGTTAAAAGAATGGAATGGCTAGATTTAGTACTACACGGACGGTCCGCGCGGGAAGAGCGTCGTCACTCATGAGGTCACTAATTATCGTATAGAAAATTAACTATAGTGTTTAGTTGAATACAGCCCGTGGTGTGTCCGTCCATCCGCAGACAAACCATGCGCGGCCGCGGCCGTGCTTCGGCTGTCAGTATGACGCGCTTTAAGGCTAGTTCAGATTAGGCTAGTATTTTAGTCGAGTGGCGAGTAATTTAGTAACTAAATATGTTTGACCAATTGGTCCAATTTAATTAAACTCGACCAAATTTTTTATTGTTCAGATATGTTTAGTTACTAAATTACTCACAGCTCGACTAAAATACTTGCCTAGTCCGAACTAAGTTCAAAGGCTAGTTCAGACTAGCATGGGCGTAGCCAGGGGGTTGAACCCCCCCCCCCCCGAAAAGTTTAGGCTCCCATACAACAATCGTGTTTTTTTTGTGTCCGACTCGCATTTGGCCGATTTTTTTTCGTCAAACCCTCCCCAAAACTAAATCCTGGCTATGCCCGTGCAGACTAGGTTCAGACTATTTCAGTCGAGGGGCCAGTAATTTAGTAACTAAATATGTACATGTCGTATATCCAGTTACGTCATCTCGCGGCTGAAGCTTGAACTACGCATTCGGTGTTGAGACTACGAGATTTTCTACAAACTATTGGAGTTATAGCGCCATCTATCGGTTTACGGCTGTACTTGTCAGTGTTGGTTACTATTGCGAGTTAGTAGCGCCATCTAGCTACTTTCGATGTAATTAGTAATGCAAAGCAGTCAGCTTGAGTGAGGTCGAGACGTTGTTGATAAGAGAGACTGACAATTACCCTCAATGAAGAAACGTAACGGCTGAGAACTATCTACCCTCAGCAGCGTGGCGGATCGCCACGGGAGAAACGCGTCAACTCCGGGCAACGACGGAATATCACACGGGGATGTGTGACGTATCAAGATATCGTGTCGTGGAACGTCAAACGTTAAACGGAACGTCAAATCTGAACAGATTTGGATGTTTTCGGAATGAGGCTGGCAATACAGGTTTTGTTGAGGAAAACCAACATGTAGTGTTGGCAATACAAACTACCTGCTTTTCACTTTAAAAAGCGGTACGGGTAACGGTCGAGAGGAACTTCTGGTTGGAATTCGGAACAGTGCGGTTGTGCCCCTTATTCTGAATTCATCGCGTTCTGTTTGCGTCTTATAGTCCGATTTAATTTCTATTGCTTGTGATCATTGTATTCTCTTTAAATTAGTTTGATTAAAAAACGTGAGTGTAGTAAATTGACTTCTCATTGCAACTGAGTCATGGATGAGTGTAATGGTAAACGAAGAATCGGTCTCCTGCTTCGCCGCTCGACATCGACACACGCCTCATCATCTTCATCATCTCTCATCATCTCCGACATACATATAAACAATGAAACTCGATTAAATTTACATTGTTCAAGTTCAAACACGAGTAGGCGCTGCGCAGACGACAGTGTTTTGTGCGATCGAGTCTGTGGAGCAATAAATTCTCTGAATGGCGCGCTGACAGTTTCCAGGAATTTCCATTCAGAGTTTCGTGGAAACTGTCAGCGCGCCATTCAGTGAATTTATTGCTGCGCAGACTCGATCGCACAAAACTGTCGTCTGCGCTGCGCCGTAAAGCAGGCCGCACACCGGACATACAATTGTCTCTCCACAACTGTAGCGTCACATTTTAAATGCGACACATTTAACGCCCCCATACATTCCTACGTGAGCACGCACACTGAGGATACATTTGTAGCGGACACATTTTGTGGCGAGACGACATCCGCGCTACACTAATTCAAGATCGAACCTGTTCGTTTTTTGTCTCACTCATTGTGGCGACGTAAATGTTCGATACGTGTAGCATGTGGCGCTGGTGTGCGGCCCGCTTTACACGACGTGTTACTAAATTACTTGCACCTCGACTAAAATACTAGCCTAGTCCGAACTAGTATTTAGGAAGCGGCCGGTGACTGTACAGTGCTATAAAACAACTAAGTCTAAACATGTTATAGCCTAAGATAACTTATAGGTGAAAAACTTAAGTAAGTCAACTATTATTGTATGTACTACCTACTTGTTTGTGTACAGTTTGCAATATTAACGACGCAAAAAAAATACGAAGACAATGACTTGATATTGACAACTATTCATATCTTACTGTGACAGTCGTGTCAGTTATAAGTTATAAGTGGACAGGAATAATTAAACTTGAAAGGAAAGCAAATAATGAGTTTGCAAACCATACGGTTATATTGCAGATTTTAAAATTAGAAGGTCTATTCGCACACGTTAGGGCCATAGCACACGGCGTATTTTATACGCGCGCACGACGCGCGTATTAAGAACGCGCGTCTTCGTCGCGTCGACTGCGCGTTTTAAATACGCCGTGTGCTATGGCCCTGGTTAGAAGGTTGCGTTCAAATCGCGTTTGAAGCGCGTATACGCGCGTCATCTGCGCGTCGACTGCGCGTCGACTGCGCGTTTTAAATACGCCGTCTGTTATGGGCCATACTCACACATACAACAGGTGACTTACTTAAGTTTTTCACCTTTTGTGTTTGATACACAAAATGGGTACCGAAGCTATTTGAGAGAAAACGATAAATTTAAATACGAACTTTTCCGCAAATTTACGAAGGAAAATAGTTTCTCACTACATCTGTAATAGGCAGCAAGTAGGTACGGTGTTTAAAAACGGATACATTTTCTGCGCAACATTACTTGAACGAGCCGTGCGTTGGTCCGTGGGACACTACATAATATACCTACGGTCGACTGACCGTATGTTTAGTATACGGGCGGTCCGTACGTTTCCGTACGGACTGTCTGTCTAGCAATACATTAACTTGGTACCTAGATTGTTATACCTACCCTTTAGAGCACTGACAGGTAAATGAGCTTAGATAGGTACCTACCTACTTTGGTTGGTTCATATTCCAAGCTAGATGCAGCATACAGTTAATTAGTTACCTAGTGTAGTACTACTGTTAGGCCTTTCTAAAACAGAGCAAAAGGGTATGCAAATGTTCGATATAGGTACGACGGTTTTTTTCTCTAAACACGACGTCATGAACTTCTTTATCTATTTCCATAATAAGTATTATGCTCGTTTAGTTAATCGGTTCAAGTCACACTGGCTCCTGTTGCGGCGTACGGTCAAAGACTTTCGTTCATGAGCCACCATAGAATCTTTTCTAAGAAAAAAACATCACGATAACCCTTGATAATTAATGGGATGTCACTATGACGTTTACTGTGAATTGATTCCATCGTGGCTTATGAATTAAAGTCCGTGACTGTACGTAACGATAGAATACCGCACGGTGAATGGGTGAATCACCACACATGCAAGCGGATTGGTCCTTCCACATGCTGCAGCGGGATGAGACCAGTATGATATGACCCTGAGTCTTGAATTTTTATCGTTGTTCATTTCAGGAAGGTGTGTTCGACGCCGATGTTCATATAGACTTGTTGGACAGCGCCGTCGCTGAAGGAGGGCGGAATTGCATAGTGCTCTGTGATGCATTGCTGCCGCCATTGAAAATGGGTTATTTTTTATATTTTATTATCTATTTATAAGGGCTAATCAACTATTTCACGTCCCTGGTTGCCAAGGTGAAGTCTCCTGAGTTGCCCAGTATAATTTAGACTTTCTGAGATAACAGTCCTCCGTAACACGTAATACCTAGTTACCGTTACAAACGCTTGTCTTTAATGACACATTTCCTGAACTTCATACAGGACCTACCAACCGTTCTCTATGCACTTGTATAACAGTTGTCTCAGAGTTTTCATTCTATTCCACTTTCCTAAGTCGGAAGGAGAGCAGTTGGGAACCTCCTTTTTATACGGTTTTATCTGAATAGTGAACTGTGTAATACCATGCAATTATGCAGCAAACAAAAAAGTACATAGGTAAGCGTTTTGTGATTTATATGGCCGCAACGAAAGCTTCTAAAGCTATTGGTATTTAAATCTGAAACAGATAAAAATATGTACGTTTTTAAGCGTATACCTTTACGTTTACCTTATGCTTCGTGTGTTGTAGAAAATTAGTATTTTTAATTTTCTCACATTTTAATTTATCATTTAGAATCTGGCAGATTTGTCCCAAATCAGAAAGGCTGGATGGAACGCACGTATCTTTCGGACGGCTCGTCAATAGGCACTGAAGGGAAATGCGTTGCCATGTACAGAATCAAGAACAAAGCCATCGACACCAAGAATGTAGCAGATGTATGAGCATTTTACTTCAGAAACGAATGATTTCACCTAAACAAGATATTTAATCTTACTTTATCCTTAATCGTCTTCCAGGACTACTATTTAGTATTCTTCGATATTGATCAGCAGACTGAGAATGTTGTTTCTGGCATTTATAAGACAATGAACAGGGTGTATATTCCAGCACTGAAGGAATGCAGAGGGTGGGGCGATATTAACCCGCCAAACCCTAGAAGTCAGGATATTATAAAGACCTACATATCTAAAGTCATGTTGTTCATCGACTATCTTGCTAGTAAGTAATTACTGATGAGCTTGTACCTAAATACTCTTAAGTAGATAAAGTCGTCCTATCGCAGTCTAGTATAGCCTCTTTCAAAACGCAACATTGTATCAGATTTTCAGGTCTTCTCATTTAGTACAGTCAAGGGCAAAGATATGTTAGCAAGCAATGTGAAAGAAAATAAGTAGTCATGTTAAATTAAAAAGATATATACTCATCCAAGTGGTCAAAAATATGTAAGCACTAGCTTTTGCCCGCGGCTCCGCTCGCGTTAAATTCGGGGTATCACAGAAGAGATAGCACACATACCAATTTATAGCGTTCTACATTGAAAACATCCACCCCTCACTTTAGGGAAACGGGGGGTTTTGAAGAGACAAAAAGTAGCCTATGTCACTCTCCATGCCCTAAACTATCTCTACTTAAAAAATCACGTCAATCCATCGCTCCGTTTAGCCGTGACAGACAAACAAACAAACAGACACACTTTCACATTTATATATTGGTACGGATCATTGAACTCAAAAATATGTATACAGCAAGTTCAAAAATATGTTTACAGTCAAAATGACATAATTAAATATCCAGCAAAATTGAAATTTGCGAAAAGCGACTTTAAGCTCTAGTTACACGAAACAAATTTGAATAGGACGCTTTGACAATTCACGAAAACAGTGCAGACTAGTCATTGTATATGTTTGTCTCAAGTGTCGATCAGTCACGTCTATTTGAAATTATGCACATAGAATGCTAAAAATGAAAAGCTCGGATTTGCAATAAAAATAATGTAGATTGTACAACTAGAGCATAAAATAGGTTTTATATTTGAGTTTGAGACCTTGTTTTTTTATAAGCTTTTATTGCAAATAAATAAAGCAAGGATTAAGCAACCAACAAGAAAAATTTGTAGGTATATGCTTCTAGCATTTTTTTGTTTTGTGTTAGCAGGTATAATAATGACAGGTCGCTAGCCTATCGCCGAAAATATACCTTATTTCCTTAGTCGCCTTTTACGACATCCACATAAGAAATGGAGAGGTATTTTTCTTAACCCGACACCACACGGTAAAGCAACAATTAAAGTTAAAGCAACAATTCTATGTTTAATGTGGTTAGTAATGCGGTACATGTTCCTTTTAAAGTTTTTTAATTTTTAATCAAAACCACTCAATGGACTATCCGTTTAATCGAAAGTAACCAATATACATCTCCCTAACTCGAAATCATAAGACATTGAAATTATACCTCTGTAGGCGAAGGCTTTTCACTTTGAAGTAGCTGGCCACTTGGGTATGAATTGTTTTCTTAAATGCAACTTTACGTCTTGTTAACTGTTGATAATATGAAAGTATACATATTTATGATTATGAGACTTACGATGTCCCTAAATTTATGCGTTGATTTATGAGGACATCAGGACATATTATTGCATTTGTTGTTTACTTACTTATTTTGCAAACAACATACATATTTATGCACATTTTGATGTTCCCTAATTTATGTCCTTACAAGTGACACCCTTTTTTGAGACTTTGTGGTGTTTACATATTTTTGCCCTTGACTGTACCTAACCGGCAGCAGTTTGAGTGTTCTAGGTACGAGTAGTTTTACCGGGCCATCATGCTAGAAAGCGTGCCATGTTACGTTTTCGTCTCTTTCATAAATCAACTAGGTACCACAAAAAAAGTTTTCGGTTTTACTAAAACTGAACTTCTTTATGGATTGTTTACTACATCACATTGTTTAATTTTATTTCAATTGTGACTTACTTAATACTAAGTAAGTACTTGATTTTGTTAGGTAGGTACATCTCAGTTTGTTCATTAATCGATTGGCTTTTGTTTCTCCCAAATAGAAACGAAAATTGACCTGGACTGCTGCACAAGGTTCAAGGTGAACCTACTTCTGTATGAAGAGGAGCTTGCCGATCACGAAAAAATGAAACTGGCTATTACTAAAACCTATGTTTTAGAGGAAATCTGCACTTATGTTAAACAATGGGTCAAACAGATAACCATGGTAATTATAGATGCACTATTACCGCAGCATGATGCTACATGTCTTTCTCATGCATATCTAGGTACACAATAGCAAGTGACAGTAAGTTCAAATACTTACTTCAAAAGTTTATTTTTTTGGAACTCTCTAGGTTCTAGTACAAAGTCAGCAGCTTCGAAGGGAGCCCTCCAATATTGGCCCTTTAGCTGAACTGGACCATTGGAGGCGTCAGCTGACTACTTTTACGTCCATCATCGAGCATATCAAAAGCGATCCCTGCCAGATGTATATACATACACTCATCCGTGCCAAGTCCAAGCTTATTAAGGCAAGTTCAAAGATTTTTCATTACACTGAAACTGCAAAGATGTCTACGAAACGGATTTAATTTAAAAAATACCCAAGTTGCTCTTTGTAAGTGATTGTATTGATCTATAGAAATGGAGACAACTGGATAATCAAGTGACTGACTATTATAATGAAGCTTACGATAACGTCAAATATTTATACGCACTGGAAAAATATTGCGAGCCCTTGTATAGGTAAGAAAACACCTAAGTTTATGTATGGTAAAAATGTAGACTCTTTTCCTGAGCAAAATTTGAAGAACGATTTTTTTTCTGTGACAGATGCGATCCCCATACTATGCAGCAATACATACCAGGCTTGATATACACAGTGCGGATGATATTTGCGACATCACGCTACTACAACACCACCAAACAAATTTCCACATTGCTGGTCAAGGTCACAAATCAAATACTAAACATGTGCATGGATTACCTGACAAACAACGGCAGGAAGACCATTTGGAACCAGGACAAACTTTTCTTCATTAAGAAATCCCGGGTGAGTTGAATATTCTTCGACAATGTTTGGCGTTGAGATAATAATACCTATTATTCAAGCTAACCAGACGTTGCGTTGTTATTAAAATCCACGATACTTGCATTGGTAGTCCTGCAACAGTTTCTGACATGTTGATTTCACATGACTTAGCAAGGATCGTAGCAAGTGGAGCAAAGTGGTCTCTGCCTACCCCTGTGGGAAAGAGGCGTGACGATATGTATGTATGTATGTATTATATTTGCTGAGGTTAGTTTGCTGTAGATAATGGGTTGCTGTAACGGCAACGTGAAATTAAAGTTTTGAAATTTTGAAGGCCTGTGATGTAGTTTTTTTTAATTAAAATCAAGAATAATTCCGATAGTTAATGTATTCACAACAGGCGCGTTGCTTGATTAGGTTATTCTGAATATGCTCTTATTTATACCGGGAAAGCTTTTACAAAGTAATATCATGATTTCATGATGAGTTGTTTAGGGTAACATTGACAAAACAAACTTGTAGGAATTCCACCCAATAAAAATGTTCATTTATTTGCTCCGCCTAACGTTTCGTGTGCTGTGTTCCCTATTCGCGAAAATAGACGTGAAGTTTTTTTCAATGTTTATTATGTACATACATACATAATCGTCACGCCTTATTCCCTGCGGGGTAGGCAGAGACAACAGACCGCCATTCGCATCTATTCTGACATACTTCTCTCGCTTTCACTCACATTCATCACACTCGTCATACACGTTCGACGGTTTCGGGTACTCCTAATTTGGGCTTTGTTTAGTACATCGCTGATATGGTCGATATACGTTTTTCGAGGGCGCTCTCGACCGCCTTGCCCTAACACACTTCCCTTGTAAATTTGCTTACATATCCTTGATTCATCCATTCTCTCCACGTGCCCAAACCAACGCAGCATACTTTTCTCTACCCTTGCAATTAGGGAATGCAATCCCGATCCCGCGAGATCTCGATCTCGCGAGATCTCGTGTAATTTTTCGGGATCAATCCCGACGCATCATATGACGAGATCCCGTTCGAGATTGACGGGATTGGGCAGCAATGGTCAACGACGCTACACACGTTCACTCGGCGTGCAAAATAAATCGCTTCAAGAGGAATTAGAAGAAACTCTACGAGCTTTAGACAAATTAGAATGTATCATAAAAAAAGGAATGGGTTTATTTGAGTGTGGAAGAACAAGGGGGAAATTTTTGTACATACATACATACATATTCTCACGCCTGTATTCCCATAATTTAGGGGTAGGCAGAGCACATGAATTCAAAAAACCAGTGCCACGTTCAGCAAATTGAGGGTAACCAATTTTTGTAGTTTGCATATAATTGCTTCGCCACGCTGTAAACCAGTGTTGAGTCGGAGAGGGTATTCTCAGCAGCGGGGTATATTGCAACGGACATTAGATGCCGTTTAGCAGATGACACTATTTAATACCTTTTGTTTTTTAAGGAGTTATTTTCAAAATAATTATTTAGTTGGTAAAATTAAAGAATAAAGGTCTTTATTTCTTTCGAGTACCTAATATGATATTTTAGTTAACTTCACTATCATAAACAAGCAGTTATTAGCTTTTCAGTCATCTGAATTTAACGTTTTTTTTATACTAGACGAGATCTCGAAAATTCCGAGATCTCGCGGGATTGACATTTCTAATCCCGCGGGATCTCGAATTTGCAATCTCGAGTCGAGATTGCATTCCCTACTTGCAATAATACTCTCTTTCAGACCACACTTTTCTCTAATCATGCAATTACGCACCCTATCAGTAAGTTTTATACCACTCATGCTACGCAAAAAACGCATCTCAACCGCATTCACTCTACTTTCATGTCTCTTCTGCCACACCCAACTCTCGCTGCCATACATCAAAGTAGGTACCTACTAGCACACCGTTGTGAATAGCCAGACGAGCATTCTTAGAAATGTCTTCTTCTTCTTAGAAATATTATGTAATATTTATATTTACTTACATTTATAGCTCTGCCTCGGTTTGTATGGTTTTTACCGAGAGTGTTACGCGGAAACGCAAAAAGAGATGCAAGAAGCGGCAGACGAGAGGCCGTTTGGGTGCTCCGAAATGTACATTTTTGGAAAATTTGAAACATTTAGAAAAAGGGTCTTGAAGGTACTTGTTGAATATAATGCGAAATATAATAGATAGATAAGTACAATTATTTATGATCGACGTATTTTGCAGATCATCGATTTGTTCCAAACTTACATAACATACTACGTTTTAAATAAAACTACTCTGGAGGGTATCGAAGAATACGCTGCCAACTTTAATAAACTTTTTAAAACGATTTCTTCAAAAACCTACGATGCTATGGATCACAGGTAAACTGCGGCAAAATATCTCATTGAAATTATATTGGCCACTTATTATAATTATGTATCTAAAATTCGTTTTATTATTTCAGACGTCCAGATTTTGATAGAGATTTTAAAATCTACAAAGACAGCGTTGCTAATCAGGAACTGCTATTAGAAAATTTTATGATTAATTTAAGTACCAAATTTGAATGTATTCAACACAAATTTATTTTAATTTCTTTTTTGTTTCATTTTTTATTTCTTAAAAAATGGTGCTCATTTGGTATTTATTTTATTACAGAGCGTTAATAAATGTCCTACTACTGAAATCGCACTTCATTTGCTTCTGAGATTCGAAAAACTCCAACTTGAATGCTTGTATCTCGAAGATCAATACTACGATTTGATAAGCAAATACACTGGTGAAATTGAGTCTATTCGTGATAGGTAAAAGCAATAATTTTTTTGGGGATTCTTATATTACTGTTCGAATACATAATATTCACACTTAATTTGTTTTATGTTGTTGCCCGTGTGGTGCCGGGTTAGAATAGCACCTCCCCCTTCCCGTGGGTGTCGTAAGAGTCGACTCTGGGAAAGGGTTAGTGTATTGTGGGCGATGGGCTAGCAACCTGTCACCGCAATATCACGTTTAACCATCTGGTTACCCTGAATTTGCTAGACGTGGCACTGGATTTTTGAATCCATGTGCTCTGCCTACCCCTCATGGGAATAGAGGCGTGAGAATATATGTAATTTGTTTTATTTTTAGATATAATGAAGAGAGAGAAAATCCTGAACTGCCAAGAAATATGCCGCCAGTCGCGGGGAGAATAATGTGGATTAGGTTTTATGATAAAAACATTCAACGTCCAATGGATGAGTTTCAGAAGCATGATGAAGTCATTACTCACATGGTAATTATATTTGTTGTAAAGGAAATGACTTATCAGGATTTATTGTTTATTGATTATGTACTAAAAATCCTTACTTTTTTATTTTAGAATACCCAAAGATGTATCAAGTTGTTTAACGTCATGTATATCGTATTTACGGAATATGAGTTGATTTATCATAAAGCTTGGGCTGAAAATGTTGGACAGGTGAGATAACTATGTTATAATTATGATTAATAGATACACCTGTCTATTGTATTAGGTACATGTTTAATAAAAGAATGCGGAAATAGTCTTTGTAACTGAAATTGGTAAGTTCTCGCCTTTAAATTATAGAACTCTATTGCTGAAGAAGCTAGAGTTTTTGATCAGACCGCTGGCGAACTTTCTTTCAATTTGTATTTTAACTTTAGGTGAGGCTGGGATTAATTGCGCCTCTTCTGATCAGACATCCAGTGACTAATTTGTATATTGTGAACTTCAACATTTATATCCCCGAATGTATTCGAGAAGTGGAATATATGTGGCAGCTAGGACTCAGTAAGTTTCTACAATAGAGTAAGTAATACACACAAAGTACTTGATCATAAACAGATTAATTAAATAAGTTCTAATCTTTGAAAGGCGTGCCAGACTCAGCTCAAGTAGTTGCATATTGCAAGGATCAAATATTAGGGAATTTTGAGCGAATAAAACAATTAGTTGACCGCAATAATCAAATCAGAAGGTAAGTGTGATTCAAATTCATGTCATTGTTCTGAATGTGTTATATTAAAAATAATGAATGACCTATTATACAGGAGCATGCCCAAACTGTATTTGCCACTTCTTCGAGCGCAGCTCGTAAAAATGGAGAAAGCTTTTATACCAGGACTGTCTACTATCACTTGGACTTCACTCGAAATACCGGCCTATTGCGCTGCTATTGAAACTGTACTTGACGAAGTAGACTTATTTGTCAAAGAGGTAGATTCTATTTGACAACATTTTACACGCAGTCTTAAAACTTCCTTTATCTAGTAACATTTTCGACTTGTAGGTTATAGATATGAAAGAAGCTCGAATTGATGCCATTCTACAATCGATAATAAAAACTTTACTGGTGTATCTGCCTGAACTCGCTGTAGATCCAACTGTCTTCTATGACGAAAATTTTAATCGACGTGACGAAATTGGTGAGGAAAGCCGGCTGTAGGCTGGTCGTTATACACAAACGATATTTATGTTCCTTTATTAATTGTTTTATTTTATGGGTTTGGATAAACAGCGGCGGATTTACAACAGAAGTCTTGGAATGCTGAGTTAGCTGTGATGGAACTTATAAACAAATTCCTTGACAGTGTACCCAGTAAACAAATACAGGATCTTAAAAATAACTGGTAGGTACTTAAATCCACAGATGCTAAGCATTTAAGCCTTTAATTTATTTGCCCTGTTAGATTCACGTATGCAAATACTTTAAATGTTCTACGTTATTTGTAGGTTGGACCCAGATAAAGCTTTGAAGCAAGTGACTTCGGCGACAAGAGTATTCCCCGAAGATGCTGGTTTGTTCATCAATATACCTAACCATATTTATGATTGTTCAATCTGACTACACATCTACGCACGACTATTATTATCCAAAAGTTACTTAGCAAAATCTTGTTTCAGCGTTTTTGGAAATTGAAAATCCCGATCGTTGGGATGTTCAGCCGGCGATTAACGAATGCAACGAATTGTTTGCATATTTTGCTACTAAATGCTTGGAAGCTCTCATCAAATGTACTAGACAGAGCTTAGACTTGTTGCGGCGTAGAGCTTCTGTATCCAGGTGCGTTTCTAACTAAGTCTTTGTTCAAAATAGTAAATTACTTTGTTGAGCCTATTTATGAACTGAAAGTTTATTAAATTTTATATGTTTTCTCATAGTTTCTTGACTATGACTACTGATCCGGAAGAACAGAAGAAACTTCGACCTTTAATGCTAACTATGATGTACTTGCAAATACCACGGATTCTGATCAAACCGTCACTTGAAGAGATACAGTCTGCATTTTCCCAGGTACCTAACTATTTCTATATCCTTCTAAAGCAAAAAAAATCGAGCGGTTTCATTTCACTACTGGTGTGTTTTAGGTGGTGCTGAATTGTATCATGGATATACATAGGAATATTTTCCAATGGGGCCAGCAAGAAGCTATTAAGAAGGAGCGGCAGGAGAAATTGGCTGCGGGAGCATCGTTGATTGCCACTAGAAGTGTTAGCGGTGCGACATTTTAAAATAGTTTGCCTTCAAAATGCTACAGCCTAAATGACCTGAGTGATATCGAAAATTAGTCTGGGAGGTGTTTAGGTCACGAACTTTCTACGTTTTTGTTTGTGCACTTTCAGCTGGATCAAGATCAGCATCGTCAATTGCTGGAGTAAAGAATTACTTCCGCATGGTGTCTGAGCATAAGGATGTTGTGCGAGCCGTAATGGCTTTACAAGGAATGATGTACATGTACAAACCGGACATTGAAAAGTTATTGAAGGTATATAGCATTTTTAAAATCAAAGCATGATAAAAAGGAGACTTATTTTAATTGTACCACATTATTTTAGGATTACGGGAAATTTGCTCACTTGTGGGCAGAAGATCGAGTACAACAGGTGCAAGATTTTGTGAATTCTAACCCGTTGAACGTAATCATCAGAGATATGTTTAAAAAATATGAAAATCAAACAGAGGAGGTATTAAACCTTCCCGAGAGACATATTATTGGATCTATACAAATAAATACAGGTTTTTATTTTTATCTTATTGACAAAATGAATGCCGTCTTATATGGGACAGAAACGCTAGAAGGCATTGCAATTTTAAATTTTCTGTTTAGATAACACTAAGTTGGGTTTACACGTGGAATCAATTGAGTGGAAGAGGATCTTGGGCAAGCTACTGAGTGTAGCTTACAAGGAACGTGTGACGAAACTGATGCAGTTTATCAACGAACGAATGAAAACCATGTCAAAGAGGCTGAAAGACTTAGACGACGTTCGCTTAGCAATGATGTGTCTCGAAATGATAAGAGAAGCATTCATTGAGTACGTATTTTTAGTTCTTACTGGCAGCTTACATATACAGCATGTTACGAAACAATGTGTATTCCGTAAGGGATTATTTACAAAAACACCTCTCCTTTTCTTCATCGGATCTGGTAAGAGGCGACTAAGGAAATAGGTTAAGGTATATTTTAGGCTACAAGCTAGCACTAGTTACTGATCAATATACCTACGCCTAAAATAGGGCTTTAATGACATCTATAAATATAGCCGAGATTTCATAAAGCCATAGTTTCTTTTATTTGATAAAATTTATTGCAGAATGGATATGGAATTGGATTTAATTGAAGAAAGTTATGCAACGTTCAGTTTCTTCAACGTGGACATTCCGAGGGAAGACTCTGATATGGTCGATGGGTTGCGATATGCTTTCACAAATATGCTGACAACAGTACGTAATGGGCCAAACGAAACTTTATTGCTCAAATTCTAAATGGTTAAAATCAACGTTGAAAATGTCTTTAATTTTAGTAAAATGTTTGGTGATCTAAAAATAACATTGCCATTTAGGAAGTTTGTAGAAATTGTAAGCATTGTTTCTTTTGGGTTGATTACAGGCTGCACAGGTTCAGCAAAGAATAGTCGAGATGCAAGGACCCCTTCAGAAGGAGTTAACGGAGGGTGTGACTACATTCCTCCAGGATGTAGTGAAGTTTGATGCTGATTATGAACTGTTTGGGCCAATGACTCCTGGTTTGTCAGCAAGGGAAGCTAGCGACAGGTAGCCAGCCTTAAATATAACAAAAAATATGCTCTTGTAAGATATACCTGACTAGCTGTGCCCGCGACTCCGTCCGCGTGGAATAGTGACAAATTTCCCCGTTTTTTCACATTTTCCCAAGTTTCTTCGCTCCTATTAGACGCTGCGTAATGTTATATATCGTAAAGCCTTCCTCAATAAATGGTCTATGCAACACAAAAAGATTTTTTGAATTCGGACCAGTAGTTCCTGAGATTAGCGCGTTCAAACAAACAAACAAACACTCTTCAGCTTTATAATATTAGTATAGATTTGAAACATACATACATACATACATATTCTCACGCCTGTATTCCCATGAGGGGTAGGCAGAGCACATGAATTCAAAAATCCAGTGCCACAAATAAATTTGAAACAGATATTAGAAATTCAAGGTCATGTCCGTTGATAAGCCCTAAGGAACAATGTAACTATTTGTGATATTTTAACCACTATATACTTTCTCAGAGTAATATTGTTTCAATCGAGATTCGATGACCTATGGAGAAGATTCGAAATGTATTCCAACGGTGAAAAACTATTTGGCATGGAGGTAAAGGATTACCCCATCCTGCATCTCAGAAAGAAGGAGTTCAACCTACTTAGCAAATTGTAAGTATCTAATTTAGGGCATGTTGTAATGGGACACTATTGTCTTGCTTAATCTGAGTCTTAACATAATTTTATAGGTGGGTATTTTCAAAAACCATCGAGAAGACAACATCTAAACTATTAACTATTTTTATTTTTGTCTTCGTTATTTCAGGTACAGTTTATATTTGTCTGTGATGAACTCTATCGACGGTTACTTCGAAACACCATGGGTTGAAATTGATATTCAAACTATAATTGCACAATTAGCAGATTTCGATCTCAGGTAGACTTTCTTAATAAGTTTTTACCGAAAGTTTCCAAAAGGTACTTATTTAGAGATGTTTTAAAAATAATATCGCTAACCTTTTAAAGGTGTCGTAAGTTGCCAAGAGGAATGAAGGACTGGCCAGCATACATAGAACTGAAGAATAAAATCGACGACTTCAATCAAACATGTCCACTACTAGAGTTGATGGCTGACAAGGCCATGAAAGATCGACATTGGAAGAGACTGGAGAATCTAATGCGTAATTTATTATAATGTAGAATTTATTTGAAGACGGAGTATGAAAATAATGTAGACAATACCAATGATAATGTTTCCGTTTTAGATTGTGTTTTGGACGTAGAGTCTGAGTCGTTTACTCTTGCTAATGTTATGGAAGCGCCATTATTAAAAAACAAAGAAGACGTAGAGGTAACTTTGTGTTATGTATCTAAAGTTAGTTACATAAAATAAAGATTATTGAACTAATCATAAATGTATTTTAGGATATTTGCATCAGTGCCGTGAAAGAGAAGGACATTGAAGCTAAATTGAAGCAAGTTATGACTGATTGGGCGATTGTAGATCTGTCATTTGCACCTTTCAAGAATCGCGGTGAATTGCTTATCAAGCCTCAAGAGACGCTGGATGTAATCACGATGCTAGAAGATTCTTTGATGATTCTGAACTCTTTGGCATCAAATCGGTATATTAGTGTTATAAGTAGTTATTTAAAGTTTGCTCTATGAAACAGGCGTGGTGGTTTAACCTGATGAAGTTAGACATAAAAATAGTGATCCATTAAAAAAAATCGACAAAGCCAAATACGTAATTGTAATTACTTACTGCTGATAATGTTTTTTCCATTGTTAATTTCTAGATACAATGCCCCTTTTAAGAAAGATATTTTGACTTGGATCAACAAATTGGTAAGCACTAGTGAGATCTTGGAAAGATGGCTGGTTGTACAAAACTTGTGGATGTATCTAGAAGCTGTATTCGTCGGTGGCGACATTGCCAAACAATTACCGGCTGAAGCTAAACGATTTGCGGTTAGTATTCTTTGTACCAAAAGAAACCGTTGAGAATAGAACATACATACATATTTTTACGCCTGTATTCCCAAGAGGGGTAGGCAGAGCACATGAATTCAAAAATCCAGTGCCACGTTTAGCAATTTCAGGGCAACCAGATGGTTAAACGTGATATTGCAGTGACAGGTTGCTAGCCCATCGCCCACAATACACTAACCCTTTCCCAGAGTCGACTTTAACGACACCCACGGAAAGAAAGGGGGAGGTGCTATTCTAACCCGGCACCACACGGGGCTAGAATAGAACAATACTTTAAATTGATTGTTGTGTGGTTCTGATTCTGGTAAACAATCACTAAACTAAGATATGTTTCTAGACAATCGACAAGACGTACGTGAAGATAATGTACCGTGCTCGCGATATGGTAAATTGTGTTGAGACTTGCACATCAGATGACACTTTGAAGCAGTTGTTGCCGCACTTGTTGGAGCAACTGGAGGCTTGTCAGAAGTCTTTAACCGGTTATCTCGAGACGAAACGCCTTATCTTCCCCAGATTCTTCTTTGTGTCGGATCCAGTGTTACTAGAGATCCTTGGCCAAGCTTCCGATCCACACTCTATTCAGGTAAAGTTAGCACAGTAACTATTTATAGCATTTTATTTGCACATCGAACTTCAAAGTTTCCATTCTGACACTACGGTTGATTTGCTAATAGGTTTTACAATACATAGGTATGTTATGGTTTATTTTTTAGTTTTTAAATCTGTCATTTCCTTTTCTAGCCACATTTGCCAAGTATTTTCGACGCGATCTACACCGTCGATTTCGATGACAAGGAAAGGATAGTCAAAATGAATTCCGCCAACGGAGAAACTATTCCATTCGATCGTCCAGTGGTTTGCATTGGTGGAGTTGAGGTAGGGAAGTTTAAAATTACCAGTCACAGACCTTTTAAAAGGGTTCTTTGTTCATCTTAGAGTTGAATAGTAAGGTAGAGCATACCTATACATATTGATACGCAATGTTCTCAATGAGGAGCAAACACTTTGAAACAAGTTCAACTAAAATACTGCGATGTTGAGACTGAAGACATTTTTGTATAACTGTTTAAAGTCGTGTTTGTAAATATAAGCAAGTTTATCCGTTGTCTAGTACCCATAACACAGGCATTGAATTGCCTGCCTACTTTGGGACTAGGTGATTGGTGTAAAAATTGTCCAGTGAAAAAAAAAACTTATTGACGATTTCGAACTACTTCAAACTTTATTTTCAGAATTGGTTAAACGTATTGCTGGAGGATATGAAAGACACCGTTAGAAATGTGATTGCAAGTATCGCACAAACGATGGCTGGCGACCCAGAATTTGAGTTCTTGGTTGGATTTTGGTCTTTCCCAGGACAAGTAAGTAATAAAAAAATTGGGGCCGTACCTATTCGTATCAATTCATTGTATTATTTATTTTTCTTTTCGTGATAGGCGAGTTTACTTGGAATGCAAATATTGTGGACAAGTGATGCTGAATACGCTTTGAAAAAGGCTAGAGCGGACCGTTTCATTATGAGATTGACCAACCAAAAGTTTCTTGATCTATTGAACGGTTTGATTGACTTTACTGTAACGGATTTAAATGGTCTGGACAGAACTATGGTAGAGACCATGATCACAATTCATGTACATCAGAGGTAAATCTATGAAATGCTCAAGCAAATGGTTTAATTCTTAACTGCTTTATTAATATCGTTTCCTGATTTCTTATTATAGAGATATCTTTGATGATTTAGTGAGGATGAGAATTAAAAGTCCGGGTGACTTTGAATGGCAGAAACAAGCTCGATTCTATTACAGTGAAGACACAGATGACTGCATTGTATCAATTACAGATGTTGATTTCTTATACCAGGTACTTCTATTCGAACAAATAGTAAGAAAGTTGTATTGTCACAATGTAATTATTTGGTATGTAAGGGTTGGTGTATTGTGGGCGATGGGCTAGCAACCTCTCACCACAGTATCACGTTTGACCATCTGGTTACCCTCAATTTGCTGAACGTGGCACTGGATTTTTGAATTCATGTGCTCTGCCTACCCCTCATGGGAATACAGGCGTGAGAATATGTATGTATGTATGTATGTAATTATTTGAAAAATTATAGCTACCTATTTCAGTTAATTGCTCTTGCATGTAATTTAGCGCAAACAATAAAATTTACTTATGTAATTGTTATTCAGAATGAGTACCTCGGCATTACTGAGCGTCTTGTAATCACGCCTTTAACCGATCGATGCTACATTACGCTTTCGCAAGCTATCGGCATGAGCATGGGCGGCGCGCCGGCCGGGCCTGCGGGTACCGGCAAAACGGAGACCACCAAAGATATGGCCCGAACACTTGGGAAACTCGTTATCGTGTTCAACTGTTCTGATCAGATGGACTTCAGAGGTAATTTTATTGAATTTATGCTTGCTACGGGAATTTAAATAAAATTTATCTCCACAAATGTGTAAGTCTTAATAAATATCAGAGAATTACATTTTAACGTTGCCGGCTTAGTACATAGTTGTTTAAGCCGTACAAGGCAATTGTAGTTTAATTGTCACTCAACTGATGGCGTTGTACGCCTTTCATACGTGGTAACGTTTGGCTACCCTGAAAAGCCTAAGAGTTTCTAATATTTTTGTATGTATAGAGATGATGTTTTTGAGATTTGGGAGTGTTCGAATAGATTTAAATCATTAAGAGCTATCGAAGTTGAAACTGTATACCTACTTAATAGAGTTCAAGATTAAAATACTTGTTCAGTTATACGGTGTTTTCTTCTACACTCCGGGAGTTCAAGGTGCAGTTTCGGACATAGTAGTAGTATGGTGCGAGTTAAGTTAAGGTATAATCTGTCTAACCAGAGAAGTCGAAGGCGGTCTGTCCCATAGGCGAGACAACTATCTCGCATTGCTGTACTAAGCCTACTGGAGTATGTTTAAAAATAGTAAGAACTAAAAAGGCAAGAAAAGTTTCATAATTATTAATGACTCCATACGATTATTGCCATTTTTCAGGATTGGGTCGTATTTACAAAGGTCTTGCACAATCTGGCACTTGGGGTTGCTTCGATGAGTTTAATCGCATTGAGTTGCCCGTGCTCTCTGTAGCGGCTCAGCAAATCTACATCTGCCTTACTGCAAGGAGAGAGAAGAAAGACTTCTTTATATTTAGGTATCTATGCATGAGATTTTTTGTACGCATATCTTTAGTTCACAAAGTCACGATGGTCCTAAAGTTGGAATCTATGAATAGATTATTAGGTACTTGAATTCCACCAGTTTGTGTCACGTTTTTTTTTCAAAGCATATGTCATTTGGTCAATGTATCATGTAAAAGGGGGCGTCCATAAATTACGTGAGGTGTTTTAGGGGGGGAGGGGGTCGAGTCAAATCTCATCTAATCTCACGTTGGAGGGAGGGGGGTCATGGCAAATATCACGCAATTTTTTTCTTGTTCAAACAAAATAAACCGGCCAAGTGCGAGTCGGACTCGCGCACGAAGGGTTCCGTACCAAAACTGCAAAAAATCAGAATTTTTGTATGGG
>BHDV01065382.1:24003-39233 GCA_005406045.1 Adoxophyes honmai
GACAGACAGACAGACAGACAGACAGCGAAGTCTCAGTAATAGGGTCCCGTTTTTACCCTTTGGGTACGGAACCCTAAAAACTACTATTTTGGTCCATTTATCCAGATGCCTAAGGTCTTAAAAACCGAAGTGAGGATGTGGATGGCGCTTTACATTTGACACTTCATGAGTGTATCCGAACGAAGAAAAATTTAAGTTTTTTTTCTAAGTTTCGTCATTCACTTTATTTTTTCTTTTCAAATAAATATGTTTTTTCTTTTGAAAAATCTCACGTGAGATTTGGGGGGTGGGGGAGGGGGTTGAATGAAATCTCACGACTTTATTAATTCTGATTTTAGTGACGGTGACACTGTGAGTCTAAATCCAGAATTTGCGTTCATTATCACCATGAACCCCGGTTATGCCGGACGACAGGAATTGCCTGAAAATCTTAAGATCCAATTTAGATCCGTGGCTATGATGGTACCTGATAGACAGATTATTATTCGCGTCAAATTGGCCAGTTGCGGTTTCAAGGAAAACATTGTGCTGGGTCAGTACCTGTTTTGTAGAGCCATATTTTAACAAGAGCTTATTTAATTAGTTGCTCTTGAATTAATTTTGTTGAACTCTTATTTAATATTTGGATTTCCAGCTCGTAAATTCTTCACTCTATATAAGCTTTGCGAAGAACAGCTGTCCAAACAGGTGCATTATGATTTTGGACTTAGGAATATTCTTTCCGTGTTGAGAACTATGGGTTCTCAAAAGCGTGCTAACCCAGACAGCACAGAAGAAAATATCATGATGAGAGTATTGAAGTAAGCGTTTTTACAATGTTATAAATATTTGTGTGATAAATAGGTTTCTGGCACTTACTTTTAACATTGATTGTGTTTTCAGGGAAATGAATGTGTCCAAGCTAGTCGATGAAGACGAGCCATTGTTTGTATCTTTGATTGAGGATTTATTCCCTGGCATGAAGCTGACTCAAACAGTTCAAAGGTTTAAATTTTTATCTACTATATGTTCATAATTACGTAAAAACACTACTTCAGTGTCTTTTAATACGAGTTCAATTTAATAATATTTCAGGGAAATGCAACGTGCGATAACAACCATTACCGAGCGCACTGGTCTCGTGAATCATCCGGATTGGAATTTAAAGATTATTCAGTTATTTGAGACATCCCTCGTACGACACGGCTTGATGACTATGGGCCCGACGGGCTCGGGAAAGACCACTTGCATACACACGCTGATGGCTGCTCTCACGTTAGTAGGCAAGCCCCATAGGGAAATGAGGATGAATCCGAAGGTATGAAGTAGCCATGACTTGAGAGTATCAACCTAATTGATTGGATATTAAGATAAATATGTAAACTTAATTTGAAGATAAATGAGATCAATATATGCAACAATGAGATTACGAAGAGGTTAGAAACATGAAGAATGTAGATATATAAGTAGGAACTTTTGCTGTTTTTTAGGCTATAACAGCGCCACAGATGTTCGGCCGTTTAGATGTGGCTACTAATGACTGGACTGATGGCATCTTCTCTACTCTGTGGAGACGAGCTTTAAAAGTGAAGAAGAGTGATACCACATGGATTGTTTTAGGTAATTATTTTATGTTGATTTCGCGATTAAAAGACCTTTTAGATGTTTCACTTGATACTTACCTTGTGACTTGTTCTATCTTTAGATGGTCCAGTAGACGCTGTATGGATTGAAAATTTAAATTCTGTATTGGATGATAATAAGACGTTGACGCTTGCGAATGGAGATCGCATAACAATGGCCCAAAACAGCAAACTGGTGTTTGAGCCAGATAACGTAGACAATGCCTCACCAGCGACTGTTAGTCGCATGGGTATGGTGTTTTTATCTTCATCTGTATTGAAATGGCAGCCTATTTTAGAGGTAATAATAGGCTTTTTTCCTGAAATTTTATAGGTAGAATTTATGTTACCTGTAACACAGTTTTACTAAACAGCGTTTTAACATTAGGGTTGGTTGAAGAAAAGATCTGATAAAGAAGCAAATTCTCTACGAAACATTTTCAATAAAATTTATGATGACGTTCACTCGTTTTTGCAACAGAAGCTTGTGGCAAAAATGAAAATTCTTGAAGCCATTTATATCAGGTAACATTAAACTTAAACAGTAGTAGCTATTGACTAATATTAATTAATACAACCAAGCAAATATCTTCAACAGGCAATGTATTGACGTTTTGATCGGCATGCTAGAAATTGAAATTCCCGGTGGAAGTCAGTATTATTTTAATTTTAGATATTAATAATACATTTTACTCTAATAGTAATATTATAACTCAATTTTCCTTATTTTATATTAACCAGAACTACCCACGGAACGCCACCTGGAACGACTGTTTATTTTTGCAATGATGTGGTCCCTGGGTGCTGTATTAGAATTAGATAATCGCACTAAGCTGGCTGAGTTCTTCACCAAATTACCTGTCAAAATGGACTGGCCTGGCGGGAAATCGAAGGAATGGATTATGCCTTTTGAATACACGGTCACACCTGCGGGACAGTGGCAGCACTGGTTAGTTGGATACTGCTTACGTGAAGTTTCAACCGGCATTTTAGAAGTTTCCTTTAGATAGCTAACTAACCAATTGGTACATTTGACGTTTGATTGAGATTGCGGGAACATAGAAATTAGTTTTTTTGTCATTCATAAAGTTAGTTTCACAAATTATTTTGCTTAATTATGGTTTTTTATTAAGGTCGGAATGTGTAGAAGATTACATTTATCCAACGGACAGCGTGCCCGAATACGCGTCTATTTTGGTACCAAATATCGACAATGTTTGTATATCTTTCTTGATCGAGACTATAGCCAAACAAAATAAAGCCGTGCTGTTAATTGGTGAGCAAGGTACCGCGAAGACTGTCATGTTAAAGAGTTATATGGCGAAGTATGATAACGAAGTGAAGCTCTTTAAAGTCATTAACTTTTCTTCTGCAACCACGCCTAACATGTTCCAGGTAAACCTTTAACCTAATGGTCATGGTCATAATCATAGATTAATATTAAATACGACTTGTTTGTTAATTATAGCGCATTGTGGAGTCGTATGTTGAAAAGAGAGTGGGTATGACTTACGGTCCCCCTGGTAACAGAGCTATGACAATCTTTGTGGACGACATTAACATGCCGGTTGTAAACGAATGGGGAGATCAGGTAAGATCTGGTATATTTTTTATCGTGGACTTTAAGAAACGTCAAACACATAACTTAATTATTCGAATCTGCCAAATAGGTTACCAATGAAATAGTGCGTCAAATGATGGAGTGTGGCGGGTTTTATTCCTTAGAAAAGCCTGGGGAATTTATCATTATTGCTGAAATACAGATGTTTGGTGCTATGATTCATCCTGGTAAGTATGGAATATCTCGTACTCTCGATGAGCTCATGCGGTCCAGACGTTAATTTACCATTATAGTAAGTTGAGTGACTTAAAACTAATGATTAATATGTTTTGCTTTTAATTCTGTTTCCCAGGTGGTGGTCGAAATGATGTTCCACCTCGACTGAAGAGACAGTTCAATGTGTTTAACTGTACACTCCCAAGTACTATTTCCATGGACAGGATCTTTGGTAACGCACCAGTTTTTACGTAGAAATTATGTGAAAGTATCAAAAATATACATTAAAAATTACTACGTAATGAGTAAAGAGTGAAGATATGTATTGAGTTTGTAAATTTAAAGACTGTAAATCCATCGTGTTTTTAGAAACAATAAGCAGTGGATACTTTTGCAAAACCCGTTTTGACAAGAAGATTGTGGATTTCATGCCGAAGCTTGTGCCTGTTACACGAGTAATTTGGCAGCAAACAAAGGTTAGTAGGTACATATCGACGCCTGAAAAGCGGAATGGGATAGGCGACAGTTTTTTAAGTTACCTAATACCTTAGTAACTTATCCTAATTCGCCTTATCACAAAATTTGTCCAGGTTTTCTCTATGAAGCTCGTGTGCTCTTCCTACCACATTTGGCAAAACAGGCGTAATGTTTATAAATCTTATGTACGTTTGTGCGTGTTTTTTTAGATCAATACATTTATTTTCAGGTTAAAATGTTACCGACCCCCGCTAAATTTCACTATGTATTCAATCTTCGCGATTTGTCTCGAATTTGGGAAGGCATACTGTACATCAAGAAGGAAGAGTTACAAAGCATTAATACTGCTCTAAAGCTATGGTTTCACGAGTGTCTGCGAGTTATTTCTGATAGGTTACTAAGTTAGATATATATTTAGTAGAGTAGGTATCAGTAATCTTAATTAGTTGCTTTCCTTTAATGCTGATCCAAAGAAAATTTTATCTGTCGTTATTTAGTTAAGTGTAGTTTTCCTGCTATAATTAAGGTTTACAACATTCGATGACAAAGACTGGTTTGTGGCGAACTTCTGGAAAACTGCATCTCAGGAATTGCCAGAGTACATTTCGGAGTTTCCTGAAGGGGAGACTTTCTTTGTTAACTTCCTCCGGGAGCCAGTGGATCCTACTGGCGACGAAGACGAAGACTTCAGTACTGACGCACCCAAGGTTTATGAAGAATTACCTTCGTTAGTATGCCAATGTTTGTTCTATCAACTCGAACTTATGTTTTGTCACTGAAATTTTACTTTACGTGGGTACTTTAATTTACGTGATCATTACAGATGGGAGTTTGTGCTATCAAAGTTGGCAGGATTTCAGGAATTGTTTAATGAGCAAATTAGAGGAGCTCATTTGGATTTGGTCTTCTTCCATGATGCGATGGTGCATTTGTTCATTACATCAAGAATTATAAGCACACCTCGGTAATATTAGCAAAGCTTTTATTATTTTATTTGTAGGGGAGAGTGGGGGAAATACGAACACCTAAGGGAAAACTGAAATAAAACAGTGGAATGTGATGATAGGCTTTCTTTCTTTTTATAATTATAATGTTTACTTAACTGCTTAACTAATTCATAAATCAACTTTTTCATGTTTCAATATAAACATTATGAATAAAAAACAAAACCCTTAGTGTTCGGCTTTACCCGACATAAGGGGGGTAATTACGAACTAACATTACTAACGACAAAATCACATTAAAAGCCCAACGACGTTGACTGACCATCAGTACCACTCTCGTGAGCCCATTTTTGGCATTCATAGCACATGTCCCCCGTGTGGTGCCGGGTTAGAATAGCACCTCCCTCTTTCTTCCCGTGGGTGTCATAAGAGGCGACTCTAGATAAGGGTTAGTGTATTACGGGCGATGGGCTAGCGACCTGTCACTGCAATATCACGTTTAACCGTCTGGTTACCCTGAAAATGCTAAAAGTGGCACTGAATTTTTGAATTCATGTGCCCTGCCTACCCCTCTCGGGAATACATGTGTGATGATATGTATGTATGTATGTATGTATAGAACATAATCCAGTCTTCAACGGGGGGATCTGAAAAACGGGGTAATGCCGAACGTACGAGATTGCCCCACGTGGGGTGTTTGCCTTTACCCCATAAGATAGAAAAAAATAAAACGACTAAAACAAATTATGTTATATTTCTTTCGCTTACTGCATGATTGTCATTTAGCTCACTAATGTATGATTATTCCACCATATAAAAACTAAATTAATATTGTAGATAGATATAAAGCAACATCAACTCGAATTTACCAAAAAATTACATCAAAAACACACAAAATATTCAAAATTGCTTTCCTTCACAAGTACGTGCGTCTTCCGTGTTGTCGACTGGCACTAGCGATTTCGTGATCTTGAAAATGGCGACAAGTGAAATATGGATATCTCTTTCTAACATATTAAAACCGTTGCATTCGGCATTACCCCGCGTTCGTGTTTCCCCCACTCTCCACTAATATTTTTTTTGTCTCCGCAAAGCAGCTCAATATTTCCAAGGTGTTAAAAACTTACTCGGTTACGTATAGTATTCGATGGATGCCTTTACTACAGTTGTTGTCCATGTTGTTTTTAAAACATTGTACTTTTATTAAGTTCTTCGTTAATTTTTACTCTATTTACAGTGGTAACGCCCTTTTGGTGGGAGTCGGCGGTTCTGGAAAACAGAGTTTGACAAAGTTGGCCTCATTCATCGCCAACTTTTCCTTTTACCAGATCACTTTAACGAGGTATGTTTTATAAAATTTACGAGTATTCAAGTCTTCTTTGTTTACCTTGTCCACGTAGATCGCTTTCAGGCACACACCACGTGTTTATATGATTAGATTGCATGTCTTCAGCTCACGCTGTAATAATACGGCAATTGGCATCTTTTGAACAAAAGCAACAATAATAAACTCAATTATTCCTGATTTTAGATCATACAACGTGAGCAACTTTATGGACGACATAAAGTATTTGTATCGCACTGCAGGCCTACAAGGACATGGCATTTCGTTTATTTTTACTGATAATGACATCAAGGACGAACAGTTCCTTGAATTTCTGAACAACATTTTGAGTTCAGGAGAAATCGCAAATCTATTTGCGAAAGACGAGATGGGTAAATAATGCCTTTTGATTTTATTAAGCAATGGTCAACTGTTTCTTGAATTTAGTTTTTATATAAATATTTATTCTCTGTATTTGTATACACAACAGATGAAATATTGAACGAGCTGACTCCTATAATGAAGAAATATGCGCCAAAAAGAATACCAGTACCAGATGTTCTCTACGAGTACTTTATTTCGCGGTCAAGAGCCAACCTTCATGTTGTTTTATGCTTCTCTCCAGTAAATATTTACTTACAAAATCATTGAATCCTGTTATATAACACATGTAACATGTAATATACAAGCTGATAATGAAATCCTTAACGATATCCTAACGGTATCCTGTTTGTAAAGAAAATAAAAATTGTGTCATCAAAGTTTTCTAAAAAGTGCTACCTAACACTATTGATACCGTGTAGGCAACTAGGTACAAGCGCGCGCGGCAAAGAGGTTTGAACTGGACGTATTAAAGCAGAAACGTTCCAACCCACAATTCACGCCTAATTAAAATGACATAAGTTACATACATTTTGACACCTATAAATCATTTTATTTCGGAGTGATATGCGGGTTGGAACGTTTCTGCTTTAATACGTCCAACTTACCGCGGCCCGCTTTTACCCTTTTTTTATTTTTGGGAATTTCCCAATGAAAAACAATAAAAGTGTTTATTTATTTATTTTACTATTACGTTGCACTAGTGATTCTGAGTATCGGGAATTAATTTCGTTACAGATTTATTTATCAGCCAGTATTGTATCGGTCATTCTCCAGACGTCCATTTTTGCATGTCCTCGCTCTTTAAAATGATAAAACTACAGATATTAGTATATCTTGTATTTTTAGATCGTAAAAGATATCTCGGTCTTGCGTGATGTCTGGCCAGTCCTTCGCATACGAGTCCAAGACCGAGAGATGTGGAGGTTAAGAGGGGAGGCCTTTGCCCAGCAGTGGGATACATGTACAGGCTAAGAAAAAAAAAAAGATATCTGTATTGAGCTCTACATGAATTTTCAAGTACATATATAAAACTCTTCTGGGAGAAAAAAAAATACTTAATACACCATTCTCTTAATTTCTGCGTCGCGTCCTACTACCCAAACTGCTTACGTTTCAATTTCTCCTGATGATATAGTTAAAGAAAAAACAATGTAAGCAAGTTTATTTCACATAAGAATGTATGTTTTCATTGCCAAAAAAAAACCTAATAAATACAGTGATATACCACTAAAATATCAAATGTAATCACTTTGTCTCGAAACGTATCCTAATTTCCAAGACGCTTTCTTTTTTGATCGCACGAGTCCTCTGAATGTAAGCACGGATGTCGCAACCGCATTTCGGTTAAGGGCCGGCGCTGACTGCCGGCATGGCACGGCGTGGCAAAGGATTTTGTTACTGATCTGAGAAAGGCCGCGGCATGCCACAGCGTGCCGAAGCATTTCACGGGTTATATTTTTGGATGCTGCGGCACGATTTGCCGTGCCGTCCTCTGCCATGACGGCAGTGAGCGCCGGCTCTAAGCCGTCAGTCGTGCCCAAACCAAAGCCGCGTGCGGGATGGTTGTGTTAGCTGCATCGGGCCGCGAGTTATAAACGTATAGCCTGACAACTATTTATTTGGCCCTCGCCATGTTGCGTATTTTCAGTGGTATTAATGTCTTTTACTGGCAATTGGAAACAGACGTTGAATGTCGTCGAATAGATTTAATAGATTTTATTTTCTCATATAATGTGTATGTAGATCCACGATAAAGGAATAAAGGTCCTATAATCGAATACCAGACTGAACGTTTTATAATCGAGGTTGGTGGTCTTGGAAGCGACACAACATCTGACGAAGATCAAACTTCACCAGAGTCAGAATATGAAGAATACAGAAATATTGAGTATTTGGAATCGAATTTTGACGAATAGGTAATATTACAAAGCTCTTCCCGTGGTGCTTGTTGTAAGAGTCGACTCTGGGAAAGGGTTAGTGTATTGTGGGCGATGGGCTAGCAACCTGTCACCGCAATATTACGTTTAACCATCTGGTTACCCTGAGCTTGCTAAACGTGGCACGGGATTTTTGAATTCATGTGCTCTGCCTACCCCTCATGGGAATACAGGCGTGAGAATATGTATGGTATTATTCAAATATCGACACAAACCAATACACACCATGTTGACTATACATGACGTATGCACATGATTGCCATACGTGATAGTAGCGACACTGTGTCAGGGCTAAATAGAAAGTTGTCAGGCTTTAATTATCTATTTTAAACTTTCGCGATTCTCACTCATATTTATATGTATGAACGCGGGACTTAATCGCGAATTTTATTTACCTTCTCGACGTTTCGGCCGCGTTACAGCGACCGTGGTCACGAGTTGACTCATAATTATCTAATTACCGCGTTGTGGTTCACGAAATTTCTAATTACCAAGTTTGCTTTTTTAAAACCAACCAGCAACTTAATTTTTCTGAGAGTTGGAGAACACATTAAGGTTCGCAATATTTAATAGATAAAAGATTCTGGAGTTTATTGCTTGTTTTTCAAGAATCCCTAATTTCCGCGTCTAATTCACGCGTCAAAAGTGAGCGCGGTGATTAGAATAGGTCGTAAATTATACTGATACGCATAAGTTTTTGAGAATAAAAATATTTGAGAGCCTACAAAGATTCCACTTTAATTTTCGCACCTGAGAGTGCACAAAAGCCATTTTGCGCAAGTCAATAAAGCTAATTAAGATATGAAACACGTTATTTCTCTGTAATATTCAGACACGTACTGTCGTACACAACGAGCGACACTACTACACGCCCTCTTCTTTTTGTTTTTGCAACCGTTAGAGCGCAAAGACTGACATTTATTGAGTACGAAAAGAAAAAAAATTTTGGATTTGTTATTACTTTTTTTTCTTTACACATATGTGCGTATATAATCAGAATATACTAAGTAAAACCCATACTCAAAAAAAATTTTTTTTTGTCGACCGGTGTAATAGTTAAAGTACAGTCAACCAATTTGCTTCCTAGGCCACTGTAGAACCATGTCGTAATAAATTTATTTGTTTATCTTCTACTAGCTTTCCACCCGCGACTTCGTTCGCGTAAATTTCGGATTTTGGGGTCGTAGGTATCTGAGCTTATTCATTACAAACAAACAAAGTTTTCCTCTTCATAATATGAGTGTAGGTGTAGATATCTAAACACAAATATTTTACGGAATCCTCTTTTTTTCAAAATAGCCTATGTTACTCGTGGATAATGTGGCTTTCGAATGGTGCAAGAATTTTTTAAAAAAGGTCCAGTAGTTACTGAGCCTATTCATTACAACCAAACAAACAAACAATCAAACAAACAAAGTTTTCCTCTTTATAATATTAGTGTAGATGGAATTGATTGTTGCATTACGCATGTCGTGATGACATCTTAACTTTTTCGAATATGTGTCATCGATAATCAATAGAAAAGGAGTTTGTTTAGATATCAATAACTTTCATGTCATAGATATCGGGATGAAAACTAAAAATACTTTTCTGACAAAACTTCACTGAAAGAGTATCGTCTATTTGTTTCTCTGTCACACTTGCGTATAAAAGAAGGTTAAATGGAATCGTTACTACATATCTGTCTGGCAACCTTTCTTTTTAATTTCGTGTCATGGAGCTAAAACGTTTAAACTCTTTAAGATTATTTCATATTGTGATTGGAGAGTTGATACTTGTTATAGTGGCCTAGGAATCAAATTGGTTGACTGTACATGTATGTGTATAGAAATAACATATCTATTTAGCCTGTGTGGTGTCGGGATAGAATTACACATTAATTCTTCCGTGGATGCCGTAAGAGGCGACTTTGGAAATAGGTGTAGGTATGCTTTAGGCGACAGGCTAGCAACCTGTCACTTTTATATCACCTCTTTCATCTGTTTTCAAACCTAAAATTATGCTAGAAGTGGCCGAGAAGTGTGAAATAGCCATAATTAATTGATCACTACATACATACATACAATTATGCATGTGTTCCCAAATGGAGTTGGCAGAGCACACAAAACGTGAAATAGTCAAAACAATGGTAATGACTATATCACGTTTCTCAGTCACTTCTAGCATAGTTTTAGGTTTGGAAAGATGTAAAAAGGTGGAATAGTGACAGGTCCTAATCATTTCTTAGCGCCCTTTTTGTAATTCACGCATCCAACAAAAGTTAAATATTCTATTTAGCACATCGCATTTCTAATTTACGCGTCATGGAAAAAGTATACAATTATTATTACCGCGACGTTTTTCTAATTACCGCGTCATGTAATTTTTCAATTGTTTATAACTGATTAACTGTTAGTAATTACAAAGTGCCCCATAAGCATCTAAGTTTCAATGATCGTCAAGTTACAATTTCTGAAATAAAAATAATTGAAAAGTTAGGAGAAAAAAAGCGACGCGGTAAATTAGAATTAGAACACAAGTCTGGAGAATGACCGGTTAGTCCAGTAACTGACATCCGAAATCGAAAATTTAACAATAATTCCAAAAGTTTTCAAACTTCGGTCTAGTGAATGGTACATTGAGACAACAATAAATCTCATTTTGCAACTTTGTCCGCAGTCCGGAACATTGTTAAAATTGCAATTTAATTAATTTTTGCTGTATGGTCGTGAAAAAAATTCCAAAAGTTCTGCAAAGTTGGAGTTGTGTTAAATATACTATTTTACATCACGTGTCAAATTTGCAACCAATTCAAGTGTACGGAACATTTTTTGTTATTAAAAATTAATGTTTTTCCTTATTAAATTGAAGGAAAACGTTCCAAAAGTTCTGCAAACTTGACACATACATCGGAAAAATATACCGAACGGTTGTATAAATTTGCAACCTTTTTGGTCGACCGGAACATGTTTATTTATAATTCGTTTTAAATTCGTGGTCATTTTTTGAGCAAGGCTGTCTCGGAAAAATTACAAAAGTTTTGAAACTTGGTTGCAAACTTCGAAAACATCTATTCTGATGCATTTACAAATTTGCAAAAATTTTTTTTTACAATATTCTTATTATACCAGTATTGCATCAGAATAGATGTTTTCGAAATTTGCAACCAAGTTTCAAAACTTTTGTAATTTTTCCGAGACAGCCTTGCTCAAAAAATGACCACGAATTTAAAACGAATTATAAATAAACATGTTCCGGTCGACCAAAAAGGTTGCAAATTTATACAACCGTTCGGTATATTTTTCCGATGTATGTGTCAAGTTTGCAGAACTTTTGGAACGTTTTCCTTCAATTTAATAAGGAAAAACATTAATTTTTAATAACAAAAAATGTTCCGTACACTTGAATTGGTTGCAAATTTGACACGTGATGTAAAATAGTATATTTAACACAACTCCAACTTTGCAGAACTTTTGGAATTTTTTTCACGACCATACAGCAAAAATTAATTAAATTGCAATTTTAACAATGTTCCGGACTGCGGACAAGGTTGCAAAATGAGATTTATTGTTGTCTCAATGTACCATTCACTAGACCGAAGTTTGAAAACTTTTGGAATTATAGTGAATTGATTGTCTTGACTGACTGGACTAGGTATATTATAATCGCCTACACCATTTTGCACCATTCGTTGTAAAACTATCTAACTGCGCATACTAAGTGATCACGAAAAGTATACCTTCAAAGGATTTTGTCAATTTTTGTTGTATAATAATAACCCTGTTTAAAAATTAAGGTAGGAGAAAAATTCAGAAGCAGAGCATTAAAGTTCCCCGGCTTAATTTCTGGATCAGTGATGGATTGGTTCCAAAAATGGCCGAGAGAGGCGTTGATTGAAGTCGCTCACCATTTCTTGTGGGATTTCCCAGTAAGTAAATAAAATAATTTGATGTGCGTCTCATTTGTTTAATTTATAATTTGTATTTTAATTAATGTTTAATGTGAATTTTAGGTAGTTTGTAGCGATGAGACCAAAGTGCAGCTCATCGAAATCATGGGTATGGTGCAAGACTGCGTAGCTGATACTTGCGAGGTTTATTACGACCGATTCCGGAGACAGGCGCACGTCACCCCAAAATCATATTTGTCCTTCTTAGAGGGTTACAAAGTCTTGTATAAAGAAAAACATGAAAATATTGCCGAATTGGCTAGAAGGTTTGTGATTTTTATTTTCTCAACAGAAATTTCCACGAAATCGAATGTAAATTTTCACGTACCTACCTATCATACAGAAACATCACGCCCTATTTCCAAAGATGGTAAACAGAATGCAAAAGTAAAAGTTATACAATAAAAAAATCGGCTAAGTGTGAGTCGGACTAGCGCACGAAGAATTCCGTACCATTGACTAGGTAAATAAAGGGTACCTAAATCGCGGTGTACGATTTATCGAAAGAAAAACTACTTACTAGATCTCGTTCAAACCAATTTTCGGTGGAAGCTTGTATGGTAACGTACACGCATCACAATACGTTACATACATCACTTTTTTTTTTAGTTTTTAATTCCCTTTATTTAAGAAGGGGCGACACACATTGTACTACATTGGAAGTGTCTCTCGCGCAAACTATTTATTAAAAAAAAAATGGTTACCTCACAATATTGTTTTTAAGACCTATCTATAGACCCCATAATATGTATGGATATGGCAAAAAATATTTGGATTTTAGTTCCAAGTATGGAGAACCCACATTTTTTTTGTGAAACTCTTGTTGCGGTTTACAGGATACATATACTTAATACCAAGTCACAACAGTATCTGTATAACTCTATATTTCCGCGAAAAGTGGCTGTGACATACGGACGGACAGACAGACAGATCTGACGAGTCTGTCAGGGTTCCGTTTTTTGCCATTTGGCTACGGAACGTAATATCTAGGTATAGTAATCAAGAACAATTCCGTCCCTTTGTTGTGCATAGACCTCCTCACAGTATGAGATAACTTGGGAATAGTTCCTACTTTCCACTCGGGCTCAGTGCAGATAGGGAACTTCACACACAATATATAATTAGGTTCGTCGTCACTGTATGTAAATTTCCTCATGTTTTTGTCACCAAATTGCTCGTGGTAAATATCAAATTGTATTTTCGAGAAAAAAACAGGTAAAAGGAAAAGTCATGTGAAAGGTTAATAACATTTCCACAGAATGACTACGGGTCTCGATAAGTTGGTGGAAGCGGCTGAAAGCGTAGATATCCTAAAGAAAGAACTAGAATTGAAAGATATTGAAATCAAAGTAGCTACTGCAAGAGCAGAAGAGGTCTGTATTGGGTTAACGAGGTAGTATCAAATGCAGAATCGACTGTTTGACCTGATGTGTTTATTTGAGTAGGTGTTGGCAGCCGTAGCCGACTCGCAAGCTGCGGCTGAGGTAGTGAAAGCCGAAGTATTGGAAGTAAAGGACAGAGCCGTGAAGCTTGTGAGTGTGATCGCAGCGGAAACTGCTATCGCGGAAGAAAAACTGGCGGATGCTCGCCCAGCGCTTGAAGCCGCTGAGGCTGCTTTACTAGTAAGATCAACTTATTTTACAAGCTTTTATTTAACTTCACTATTGTATGTATGTATGTATGTTTACAAATCTCGGAAGGAAGATTTGAACCACTTCCAATAGACCGATTGAGCTAAAACTTGGTATACCTACGTAACTTGGATGACATTACAATATTCCGGTAGTGGACTTCTGGTGGCCCAGCCAGGACTGTCTTCGATAGAGGGAACTCTTCAACGGTTGGTCTGATTGATTTGAAATCTGGTGCACATAATCTAGAGTGGATAAAAAAACTTTTATCAAAGAGGATTTTTTTGTTAGTAAAAAATTAGCTTGTTGGTAACTTGCTTTTAAAGGCGAGTCCAAATTAGTAACATTTCGCCGGACCGAACACCGTGACATCGCCGCGGACTTGTTACGTATAGTCTGGACGGGTGGAAGTTTGCATCGCATCGAACACTGGTGGTAGCTCCGTGCCCGTGACAAAGCTCGATGTCTGTAACGATAGTGTGGACGGCATTTGTTACGCGTACAAATGTTACGATAGTCCTCTACAACCGATGAATGCCATACGTGGGCAGATCTCCAGAGGGTTTTTCGTGTGCCTTGACATCATTTTTAAGTGGTCGATTATTTGTGCACCAAAATCATTAATTCAGTGCGTTATTAACTAATGCAAAAGATGTCCTAAGCATTTTTAAGCTTTATCCTATACAAAAGAAAATATTTGACAAAAACCTGGAAATAATGTCATTTTTTTCATGCGGCCAGCCTACATCACAGACTTAAAAGTTCATTTACTCATAAAGTACAATAAAGAATTAAATATAGCCTTTACACATACACAACAGACAAATAATGCGTAGTATTGTGTAATAATTACACCGGCAAACAAAATACAATGTCAGTAAAACCAATTCAAAAACTGTGTTCAAAAAATACGTCATTGTTGGGCCAAGCTATTGTTTTTTAATTTTCTCAAAAACTAAATGCTATGAACACCCAAAAAACACACGCCCTGGTTCGCCTCCTGCCCTTCAGTCAGTTCACAGCACAAAAAGAGGCAACACGCGGTGCTTTGCGACCTGGTAGGTGCCTAAAATAATTATTTTCAGTCTTGTCAACATTTTCGTCATTGTTGTCTTGACCTATTTGACGATGATTTTCATGATATAAGTAAATACCTGTTTCTGTTGAAGCATTTTCATGTTTTATGCTGTTTAAATAAGTATTTTTTTAGTTCGCATTAAAAACAAA
>BHDV01065382.1:41851-72983 GCA_005406045.1 Adoxophyes honmai
TTGTACCCCGCGCCCCTCTCGCGCAAAAGAAGGCGAAGGCGGGGTAGCGGGCGACGCGGCAGGTTGTCAATACGTTGGGCACGCGCTCAAGTTTTAGAATAAATATGAATTTAAAAATAAACAACATCGATTGAAAACTATAATTTAGCAGATTCTCTGTAATACTTAAAGACAAATATTTCCACATAAAAATTATGTAGAAATTAAAAAGAATAAAAACCGAATAATAGGTTTTAGTTTTCATTTTTGCCTGTGTTCGAGAATTTATATGATCGAGGAAAGTACATCCTATCGTGTAACCAATTAGCACGTTCCTTAGGCAATATCTTTACGTATAACATATATTTTTTTCAAGACTGTCATTTAGCAGAAAGTAGGTAAAACATTAGATCTTGCAACCTTCAATTCCGTCTCCCTTGGAATACCTCGCCTTAATAATTCGCATCGAATTAGTTGAAAAATATTCACACATTATTGTTTGCTGTTTTTATATGCCTTTTTTACTTTGTGTTTCTATCACTTAACAATTTTCAGACTATTAATGCTGCTGATATTGCTACCGTGCGAAAACTCGGCAAGCCTCCTTATCTTATTACGCTCATCATGGATGCTGTCATATTGCTCTTCCGAAAACGCATTGATCCGATTAAAGCGGATCCAGAAAAGAACTTTTTGACACCATCTTGGGGAGAATCCTTGAAGGTAGGACTCAAAAAATTAAGTTTTATTATTATGGACAAAGATAGATTATTATTTTAGACAATAATTTGCTATTACTTTGGTGCATCTTTTTAACAGGTCATGGCTGATTCAAGATTTTTAAACAATTTGAAATTCTACCCGAAAGACGAAATCAACGCCGAAATGCTCGATTTGTTGGTCCCATATTTCGCTTTCCCGTAGGTATTTTTATTTTATTTTGTGAAGTAAGAGTTTTTAATAGATTAGTATAAAACTCATTTCTATTTTTTACTTAGGCAATACACATTTGAAGCGGCAAAATTGGCTTGCGGTAACGTCGCCGGTTTGATTTCGTGGACTATTGCTATGGCTCAATTTTATTCTGTGAACAAAGATGTACTGCCGTTGAAAGCTAACTTGGCTGTAATGCAAGGCAAATACCAGGCTGCCAAGAAGGAGTTGGATGCGGCAGAAGCTTTGTTAGTAGCCAAAGAGGTGAATGCTAAGAGATCATCAATAAAATCTTTAATTGGGTTGCATTTTTCTTTACACAGATAGGCTGACATAATTTTCACAAATTACAGCTCGAATTGGCTGGTGTACAAAGACAGTTCGATGAAGCTATGACTTTAAAACAAGCGGTATTGGATGACGCTGCAAAATGCCAGCAAAAGATGGATGCTGCTACTGCGTTGATTAACGGATTGAGTGGAGAAAGAGTGCGCTGGACGGAACAGTCGGCGCTTTTCAAGTCAGAAATTGAAAGGCTCGTTGGGGACATACTACTGTTAGATGGGTACAAATTACTACTATATTTCACAGTTCTTTTTTACACATTTGGGTAATGTTTAGTATACAGTGGAAACGAGAACGGCCTACTTAAATACCTAAGTTTTCTTTTCATAGGTTCAAAAATTTCATAAATGTTGCAGGTTCTTGTCATATACCGGACCATTCAATCAAGAATTCCGTACGCTGTTGGTACATGCTTGGTTGAATGAACTACTTAAAAGGAAAATTCCCGTCTCCTTAAACTTGAACATAACTGAACAACTTACGGACACAGCCACGGTACTATTTGTCGATTAATTATTGAAGAACATTACAGTAATATAAATTAAGTAAAGTAGTAAAATTAATTATTTATTCTTTGCAAGATTGGAGACTGGAACTTATGCGGTCTACCGACGGACGATTTGTCTATCCAAAACGGTATAATTGTCACGAAAGCTGCCCGTTTCCCGTTGCTGATCGATCCACAAACTCAGGGCAAGATTTGGATTAAGAACATGGAAAAGTTCAATGATCTTATTGTGACGACGCTCAACCATAAATATTTTAGGTTGGTTCTCGAAAAGTTCGTAACTCAGTGATCTCTATCCTCATTAATTGTTCGTCATTTATTCAACGGGTCATTGACAACAACGCCTAATGAAAAGTGCCTTATTTAGAATTATATTCTCAATTATAAGAAGTGATATTACTAACATTGATTGGAATGCATTTTAGGAATCACATTGAAGATTGTGTGTCGTTGGGTAGACCGTTATTGATTGAAGACGTGGCAGAAGATTTTGATCCTGCGTTAGACAACATCCTAGAGAGAAATTACATTAAAATTGGGTCTTCGTTCAAAGTGCGTATGAAAAAACTTTGTTTGAATTACATACATACATCCATAAATACATATTCTCACGCCTGTATTCCCAAGAGGGGTAGGCAGAGCACATGAATTCGAAAATCCAGTGCCACGTTTAGCAATTTCAGGGTTACCAGATGGTTAAACGGGATATTGTAGTGACAGGTTGCTAGCCCATTGCCCACAATACAATACACTAACCCTTTCCCAGAGTCGATTCTTACGACACCCGCGGGAAGAAAGGGGGAGGTGCTATTCTAACCCGGCAACACACGGGGAATTATCTGCTATATAAAAATAAGTCGTGTTTTCCTCCCTGACGCTATAACTCCAGAACGCACGAAACGATTTGGCCAATTCTTGTTTTTAAATGTTTGTTGAAGTTCAAGGAAGGTTTGTACGATGAGAAAGTGTGGAAAAAATTACTGTAACATACTAAAAAACGAAAAAATCGTTCTCCCATACAAATTTTGTCAACTCGAAAAAACAGTAAGCGCCGCAATATTTCATACATCTTACGCGTTTTTGTGAAAATGGTCTCTGCTTTCGCTCAAGAAACGCGGAAGCGCCGCTGATTTTTCATACATTTCACGCTTTTTTGCGAGCAAATAGGTACTTTACATTATTCCAGCACTAAAGTCGTTAAGGTGATAATGTCTTACTTTTCGTTAGTAAATTAGTCCTTATTCCCTAAGATACGGCTGTCAAAATCTCTACTGAATGACAAAAGACATTGTTCTGAGTTTTCCGAATTACACGTTCATTACTAATTTATAGTCGTTAATAAGAATTAAAATTAAAATAGTGCATGAGTGGAACGAAAAGAAATTGTAGACATTACTTACGACATACTATCACTAGCCACTTAGCCATATAGTACCTATTTGGATGTTTAGGTGTTTAGCCATAGTGTTAAGAAGACTAATAATTGTCTTTTACTATTTTAGAGGGTAAAACGCCCTGGAATAGCGTGCAAAAAAGTGGACATAAATATCGCATCCCGCAACGTAGGCTAAATTAAATTCCATACTAATATGTATTATAAATGGGAAAGTGTGTTTGTTTGTTTGTTTGACCGTCTTTTACGGTTAAACGAAGCGCCGGAGTGACGTGATTTTTTGGGTGGCTACTTTTATTACATAATGCTACTTTTTGTCTCTTCAAAACATGCCATTTCACTAAAGTGAGAGGTGGAAGTTTGTAGAGAATTCCGCAATTTTCTATGTAGAAAGCTATAAATTGGTATTAACGCGAGCGGAGCCGCGGGCAAAAGCTAATGTTACATATATTCTGGAGATGAATGATATATATTTGTTCAAAAGTTACGTTGCTCTGATTTGTATGTACCTATGTGTCTAACAGGTGAAATTAGGTGACAAAGAAATAGATGTGACTGCTGGGCATAAGATATACATAACCACGAAACTACCTAATCCTGCCTATACTCCGGAAATTTCTGCGCGAACGTCTATTATAGACTTCACTGTAACCATGCAAGGTATAAAAAACCCATTTTAATAGCAATTTCGTGCTTGAATTGGTAAGAATCTGACTCCGTTGACTTTCTTAGGTTTGGAAGATCAGTTGCTGGGTCGCGTGATCTTAACCGAGAAGGCTGAGATGGAAGCCGAACGTACACAGCTGATTATGGATGTCACCGCCAATAGGAGAAAGATGCAGGAGTTGGAGGCAAATCTGCTTCACAAATTGACCACTATACAGGGCTCGCTGGTAGAGGATGTGACGCTCATTCAAGTGCTGAATATTACTAAAGCGACCGCCACTGAGGTACAATATTTTGATCTTCTTTTGACTAGTTCAATTACTTTCGGATCATTAAAAGAAAACAACGACGCTATACATTTCAACTTCATATCTCATCGTTTGAAAATCAAACTTTTCTCAATTTTTTAGTGCTCATCTTAATTTTTAGATAGGTTGAGTATGTATGACGTCAAAATAAGGACGTGGTTTACTATATTTCATTGAATAATATTCAACAAAGAGTCATATTCATATATTATATAGTCAATAATATTCAGCAAGAATCAACATGAGTGAGTCTCACGGTAGTTTAATGTTCAAGAATCAACAACATTTAATTATGGCTCACGCTGCAAATTTCTAGGTGAGAGAAAAACTAGACATTGCCAAGGAGACAGAAATTAAGATCAACATTGCTCGTGAAGAGTTCCGCCCTGTGGCAACCCGTGGGTCTGTTCTGTATTTCCTGATTTGCAACATGTCGCTAGTTTGTAATATGTACCAGACTTCACTGGCTCAGTTCCTGGAACGTTTTGACATTTCCATGGACAAATCGACACCAAGCCCCATTACACAGAGAAGAATAGGTTTCATTATTGATTATTTGGCAAGTATAATTTTGAATAAAAAAGTAAATCCTGTTGTAATATTAAGTTCACTTGCCTGATGGTTTGATTACTTTTACAGACGTTTGATGTCTTTAAATACATATCTAGAGGTTTTTACGAAGAACATAAGTATTTATTTACATTGCTGTTGACGTTGAAAATTGACATGCAGAAAGAGATTGTATCGTTTGACGAATTCCAGACTCTCATCAAAGGTATTTTACAAATGCAAATATTTACAAAACTACCAGCTGGGTATCTCGAATTCCGAGATTCTTATCTTAATTAACGTTAGTTGATTGCACTATTATAATTAATCATGATTTGTGTCACGTTTCGTGTGCTTTCCCTATCCCATTTGGGAAAATAGGCGTGATTGTATGTATGTATGTATGTATGTATGTATGTATGTATGTATGTATGTATGTATGTATGTATGTATGTAATGTGTAGCATTATATTGGTTTTGAATAAAGTAGTACTTAGTTTGATTTTTATAGCTTTAGTTTCATCTCCATACATCATCCTCCGTAGCTCTGCCTTCGTTTTCGATGATTATTGCTTAGAAACTAAGTACTGAGAAAAATAAATTTTACCTTTATGATGCCAGCTTTGTCCACATTTTGCCATGAATTTATTCTATAGGTGGTGCCGCCTTGGATCTAAACGCATGCCCACCTAAGCCATTTAAATGGATAACTGATATGTCGTGGCTGAATTTAGTATTCCTCACTCAATTGCGACAATTTACCAACATTCTCAACCAAGTTACAAATAATGAAAAGGGTTGGAAAAATTGGTAAGTAAAACAGCACACGCCACTGGAGTCTGAACCGAGCGGCAAGTGAATTGTAAATTGTTCGGTGCACCCAACTGTATTTTCGCCTACTCGCTCAAATCGGCGCGATTGAATAAGCAACTGATATCGAAGAGATGCGGCCCGGCGCTTAGTGAGATGTCGACGAATCCACATTTGCATGTAACGCTTTATTTATTTATTTAAACTGAAGTGTTTTTGAGCCTTTAGCTGTAAGATGAGTAGGCGAAAGTATTTTGAGTGTTCCTGATAAGCATACCTAACATACCTAGTATTCGATGGGGAACGTTTTCTTCAATAAAAAAAAGGTTTTCTGAAATGTTTTTGTGTGGCGTTATGGATAACTATTTTCTTATTGTTTAGGTTTGATAAAGAGGCTCCCGAAGAAGAGCCTTTGCCTGATGGTTACAATTCTCTAGATGTGTTCCGGAAGCTGCTAGTTGTTCGTGCTTGGTGCCCAGACAGAACCTTAGCGCAAAGCTTGTGGGTTTCTTACATCTAACTTTATTAACACATTCAGAACCAAGGACCCGGCTCCCGGGTTCTTTAAAACATTCGCGAGATACCCAGAACCCGTTAGCCGGGTTCATTTTGTACTAGCTATAGACTACTCGGTTCCGCGCAGATGTTTTGATTTTAGGCTTGGTCGTGAATGTGTTAATTTGAATATTTTATTCGGCTTCGAAGAGAGCACATAACCTTAGAAAGTGGAGATTAGTTACTTGTTAAATTGAGTTGTGTTTCTTTCAGAAAGTACGTTGTGAATTCAATGGGTGCCAGGTTCTCTGAGGCTGTCATTGTAAACTATGAGGTGCTTATTTTCAAAAAAATACTAATTTGACCCTTGAATTTGAAAGCTAATAATTTTCATACTTACAGCAAATGGTTTTGGAGTCTCGTCCTCTTGTACCTCTGATTGGATTTTTGGCCATGGGCTCTGATCCTACTCCGTCCATTGAAACATCTGCAAAGCGATTGGAATGTATTTGTTCGTCCATATCTATGGGGCAGGGTCAAGAAATTCATGCTAGAAAGCTCATAGACCGCGGGTTGAAAGAGGTATTTTTAATCCTTTAGCACTTAATTGGCATAAACGAGTAGATATCACATATTTAAAACATTGGCTTTGTTTTAGGGTATATGGGTTTTATTACAAAACTGTCACTTGGGTCTAGAATATATGGTCGAGATAATGGAGCAGTTTGGAGAGTTAGAGAGAGATCCATCTCAAGTACACGAGACGTTCAGGTATGTAAATCGAACATTAAAATAGTGTGGCGACATCACCGCGACTAAGATAATGGACTGTGTTACATCGCGCTAAAATGTATTGAAAGTCTGAAGCGTATAACTAACTATAGATGAATCGACGATACATGATCCCTGGGACACTGACAGTAATGATCACGATACAACCTTGTAGCGGCGTCACCGTTACATTAAAATCGAACCGTAGGCGTTTAAAAATTACGTTTATTAATTTTAGGTTGATTTATTCCATTACAATGATATTTCGATGGAATTATAACAATTCTTAACATTTACAAGGAATTATCTCAACCAGAATTTACGTTTACGTCTTGCAAAAGTTACTATCGACTAATGTGGAAAAATATCGATAAAAAAATGACGATAAAAAATGTCGATAAATTGAAAAGAATGTACACAAAATACACTAAAGTAGTACACTTTCCGCTTTCGATTTATAATCATTTAAGTTGTCTGCAATGCGAAATGCCGAAAAGACTACGTAAAACTGTACTCAACAGTGAAACGCTGGAGTTTGTGATGCGCTTGCGAGATCATTTTGCTCGCGAGCAACAAAACGGTGGGCCTTTGTTGCCAATTGAGAACGTACGCGACCGTGTTGCTGATGCTCTGGGGATCGGAAAGGCTACTGTCTCCCGAATTACAAAGGAGAAGTTCGGCAAATCCTCGATGGAGGAGAACATACTCTCATCTCCAAAGAATAAGAAACATAATAGGGCACACCCCGTAACCCATCCCGATGACTTCGATGTGGCTGCGATACGGAATCATATTTACGGCTACTACGCACGGGGTGATTGTTTTAGTGGCTTTAACTGTCTGGCAGGTTTTAAATTTTAAGACTTTGTGCTCTCTGGGCCATAGATAAACTAGTTTTCAATTTCTTTGCCACATCCCACACGGACAAACTAAGATTTTTTTGTAAGCAGACGCTTTTTTCTTTTCAATTTTTTTTAAAAGGCCCGTCGGTGGTCCATTTCGATCTTTGTCTAATTATCTATTCTTTTAAGTACCGATTAACAATATTTCGCACCGTCGCACGACTTATATCCACCATTTTTCCTACCGCCGCAAAATTTAAACTGAGATTTTCGAGATAATTTCGCAAAACAGTTTATCTCCTCATTATTTTATCGCCCTGCATTTTTAATAATAACCGTACTCAAACTGATTTGACTATGCCAATAGATGCACAAAGATATCATAAATAGAGGGATATTAACAAAAATTTAAAATAGTTACCGGCCAAATTTTTACTGGTATAAGGATTTTGTAAAAAACTTTTCGGTACGGTACGGCCTTACATAAATGACCTGGTTCACAAAACGAAAGTTTGTTTACTGGGTAAAATTATACGATAAGGAAATGAAATGGGTCCATTTCTATTTTTGGAAAATTTTGTTTTTTTTAGGTTTTAATTTATGCCAAAAAAATGAAATCACTTCAACGTCAACATAACAAAACTCCTTTGTCTATAATAAAGTTAAGTTACTTAAGTTCCATCGACACGCCCCATCACTAACATGAACTGTCATGGATCATGTCTCGTCGCGTCAACAATAATTTCCATTTTTTAACCGACTTCAAAAAAGGAGGTATTAAATTCGGCTGTATTTTTTTTATGTACCTCAGAACTTCTAAACGGGTGGACCGATTTCGCTGATTTTTTTGTTTGATCGGAAACAATGGCTTCTCATTGGTCCCATTTTAATTTCATCAATATCTGACAAGAGTAGTTTTTGAATTACAGGAATCGCGTTTTGTATGAAAGACATCAACGGGCATTCCAGCGTCTCAGTCCGAAATTACATGTGTACCATCGAACCAATTGATTACTGACCCACCATAGAACCTATTCACAGTGAACGTCATAGTGACATTGCATTGCTTGACAAAGGAAATGTTTATGACGTTTATTGTGATAACGTTCTGCGGTGGGTCAGGAATCAGTTGGTTCGATAGTACATACATACATACAATCACGCCTGTATTCTCCAATGGGGTAGGAAGGAGCACACAAAACGCTACAAACGTTGACTATTTCACGCTTCGTGGCCACTTCTAGCATATATTTTTTGGTTGGTTTTAAGATGGCAAGTATAGTAGTGACAGGTTGCTAGCCTGTCGCCTAAAATATACTTTAATGACATATCCTCAGTCGCCTCTTACGACATCCACGGAAGAAACGGAGAGGTGTTATTTTACCGAAAATATTCGTGTTTTCTGGCATTTAGTGTAAAACCCCGATGGTATAAGCTCGTGCACGGTACGTCGGGATCGCTACCACCATTAATATAGTTGTATATTCTGAGGTTATTAAGTTAGTTCTTACATTTTGGTGGTTTTCAAGTAATTCTTATTAATGATCTAATAATAATAGATTCTAATTGAATACCAAATTCGTTAGCATTCTATAAATCTAAGTATACATAGACAAATGCTTTCAGTATATCACAAATTTGAAGTATGTTTTCTTTTTTTTTAGTCTTCTGTTCCCAGGCATACAATTTGTCTAGAGAGAGTTCTCTCTGTTGAAGTCTTTCCCGAAATAGTTTCGGCGGTAATACGAATAACCGACACTTAAGAATTTTAGAAGTAATTTAGTCTTGTTGGACGAGTTTTTTTTTTACTTTTTGTACATTTTATATTTGCAGATTGTGGATTACTACAGAAGTTCATCCTATATTCCCGATTACGTTATTGCAAATGGCCATCAAATACACTTGCGAACCTCCAGCGGGTAAGTTTATCATCTAACTTAAAAGTTAACTGCGATTGTTTTGGTACGATGACTACAATTTACGTCTCTTATTTATCTCAAACAGGCATTAAAGCTGGGCTTATGAGAACTTATGATTCTATGGGACAAGACTTCCTTGATTATAGTGACAGTCCTTTCTATCTGCCTGTGATTTATACGATTTCGTTTCTTCACACTGTGGTACAAGAGCGACGTAAATTCGGTCCTCTGGGTTGGAATATTCCGTATGAATTCAATTCAGCGGATTGGTTGTCTTCCTGTATGTTTGTGCAAAATCATTTGGATTCTCTAGAACCCGGAGAACTTATTAGTTGGACGACTGTACGGTGAGATATTCAATTCAATGTTAATGGTAGACTCTATGTAAGAAAATATCATGCATGACCTTCCTATCTGGTGGCAGTTTTTTTAAGAGTATAAGTGTTCAGCTTTCGCATTTAATCGTTTATCGGTCCCTTTTTTAGACCTAACAACATTTTAGTTTGCTTATAACTTCCGGTTTACATAGGGCAACACTGCTTCCTGTGTAGCAACAGGAGGTGACTTGTAGATTGGCCGCGACCCGTGAATGGTCGAATATTTCGTTAAGAAGCGCTAAAGTTACGCTTATTGTATTTAAATTCGTTAAATTATCGTCAAGTAAAGTGCAAAGTTGGACTGTGTGGAAATTGTGGGCGGTGTTAAGATAAAGTTTCAGAGGTGAAAAAGGTGGTAAATTAAGCGCTTGTGCATCCGTAAGTAGCCAACGGACTGGTCTAGACCAAATGCCCAATTTATATATCGAATTCCTAAGGAGATCAGGTGAGTGAATAAGCACTTATTCTCGTTTTGTTACTCTTTCGTTCGATTTGAAGATAATCTTATAACCAAAAATATGTTTCGCATTTCGTTGTTAATTTAGCATAATACAGTCCATTGAATATCGTAAACAATAAGAATTATGCAAGTTACCCAAGCAAGTTGAGCAGTTGAAAGCGATCCTTTTGAAATATAATGTACCTAGTGGTTGTTAATAATATTTCAACTACTAAGACTTTATTTAGATAGAAAAAAAAACTTAGTTCATACGTCGATACGTCTCTAGAATCTATTACAGATCAGAAGTTGAAAGTGTGAATTTCACTGACGTAAATGGGTCATTACTATGTCACATTTTAGGTACATGGTATCGGCAGTACAATATGGCGGTCGTGTAACTGACGACTATGATAACCGTCTCCTCGTCACATTCACCCGAGTCTGGCTGTCCGAACAGTTATTCTCCGATGACTTCCAATTCTACAAGGGATATGGTATTATGAAGTTTAAGAATATACCTGAATATCTCGAGGAGATTGATAAAATGAAGACTGTCGATCCTCCTCAGGCGTACGGCTTGCACTCGAATGCGGATATTACGTAAGTACCTAGATACTGTCTCGTCTTATCAAAATGTCCGCTTTCTGGTCAGTATGAAGTCTAAATGAGTAAAATTACGTGACAGTTACCAACGGAACAAGACTCAGCTGCTTTTGGACACAATTTTGTCTATCCAACCGAAGGAATCTAGTTCCGGAGGCGGTGAGACCCGAGAAGCATCCGTTTACAGGCAATCCAAGGAGATGTTGGAGAAGGTTCCTTCTAATTTCGATCCGCATGAAGTCAAAGAAAGGTACGTTAATCAATGTAAGGTTTGTATCTAAGAATCCTAGGAGTTTTTATGACATAGTTTATTTGAGAATCTGAGTTAATACATAATTTCTTCCTAATTCTTCCAGACTGAAAATCATGGGTGCACTGAATTCAATGGTGATTTTCCTTAGACAAGAAATAGACCGAATGCAGAAAGTTATCTCATTAGTACGAACGACATTGAAAGATTTGCTTCTTGCTATTGATGGTACAATTATTATGAATGAGGTAAGATAACGATTTTGTTTAGGTTTTTAGCTAATACGCAGTGAGTTCATTTTAAAGTTATTTTGTTTTAGGCGCTTCGTGATTCTCTCGATAATATTTACGATGCGAAAGTGCCCAACATATGGGAGAAATCGTCTTGGTCGTCTTCAACTCTTGGGTTCTGGTTTACAGAGTTCTTGGAAAGAAACATTCAGTTCTCGTCGTGGTGTTTCCAAATGAGACCAAACTCGTTTTGGATGACTGGATTCTTCAATCCGCAAGGTTTTATTGCGAATTTGATTTTTGTTTTTTTAGAGATTATTTTTAATATTTTATTGTTTTGTTTTGTTTAATAGGTTTCCTAACGGCTATGCGACAAGAAGTAACACGAGCCCACAAGGGTTGGGCTTTGGACATGGTTGCGTTGCATAATGACGTCACAAAGTTCATTTATGAAGACGTTAAAGCTCCACCTCCTGTGAGTATCATGAAAATTTATTTATTGGTTAAGGTCAACGAAATAATATCTACGAACGAATTATCTACGAAGATTCTTGTATTTTCTTAAGAGGAAATGGAGCGGTCATATTTTGTATGGAAACGTAGTCCCCTGATTCCTCGCTGGATATTACCCGTAGAACAATGTTTTTTTACATCAACAATCTAATGATATATTAGCATGTTTCCTATGTTTTCCTTTTTTTGTTTATTGAATTATTAAGGGAGATATTAACCTTCAAAAACATGAAAAATTGGTAAGTTTTTTTCGTCGTGTTCAAACCTCTAGAAACCAATTTTAACACAATTATATCAAAATATAAGAACATAGGAACACGGTTATGACATTTTTTAAACATTTAATGAAAAAACATATTTAATCGGTTAAGTTTTGGAGAAGAAATCAGGGGACTACGAAACGTTGTTTTTGAATAATTTTCATAGGTATTTTCGGTCCGAGCTGTAGTTGTTCTTATCGCACTCGACGTCGTCTGCGCAGGTCACGGCGCGACAGCAATAGATTTAGCAAATACCTATTTTTCAATTCCCTCGACCGGCATATTTCCTCTTAAGCAAGCAAATAGTGTCAGAGTAAACTTGTCATCATGTTGATTTCGTGACTATTTGTTGTTATTTCAGGAGGGTGTCTACGTGCATGGTCTTTTCCTCGACGGCGCGGGTTGGGACCGTCGTAACTTGCGCCTTTGTGAATCTACGCTTAAAGTATTGTACACAGCTTTGCCTGTATTACATGTCTACGCTATCAATTCTACTGCCCCTAAAGATCCAAAACTTTATCAGGTAAGTTTCACTTAATTGTCTAGAAGGTTCGTTTTTGAGTTGGCTTTTGATCTTTGCTATTATTTTGTTGATTCATGGAGCCTGCAAATAGGATAGTTTGTACATTGGATGTTGCTTTTTGGAAGCAAACTGGTACAAGTGGACTCTTAGTAATTGTGGATTGTTTGTAGTGTCCAGTATATAAGAAACCAGTGCGAACTGGATTGACGTTTATCACTCCGCTGTGGTTGCCGACAATTAAGAACCCTGATCATTGGATCCTCCGCGGAGTTGCGATTCTGTGCGACGTCAAGTAAACTTCACGGAGTCAAGGGAAGTATCCCAACTAGCCTTTTACGGAAGGAACGCTTAAGAATGAAATGATTTTAATTATTAATAAAACCTCATTCACGTGGAAAGATGAATGGGTTATTCGTCTAAAGTTTATGGATATGGATATCTGGCGGTATTGAATATTCCTACATCGCAGTAGGTAACCTCTGCCCGAAACCTGAATGGCCGATCCTCACGTTTACCCTTGAAGATTCCGTCTTCGATATGAGATTTTTTTAGTGAGCTAAAAACAATTCATTTACTTTTTTATAGTGTTTTCGATACGTATTGTTTTATTAGTGTTATTCATATTCCTTGAAGTGAACTGCTGTGTTACATTATGATGTTTGTTTTACAGGTTTACATTTGTCTAGTCATCAATAATTATAATTTTTGTATAACTCATTTGAAGCAATAAAAACACATAATTTAGAAATTGTTCTATTTCTATAGGAATGAAGCACAATAAGTAGGTACATATAATCGTTATTTAGATTATATACAATTCATATCAACTGGCAGGGCTATTACATATCAATACTGAACATGGTATTAACAACATTACATAATAACACCCGATGAATTAAAGCTGATTTTTGACAATTGTTTATTACTAGTATATTACAAGGAGAGTCTTTATAGTGACTTGACCGCGTAATAGTGGCTACAGGTTATTGTGGAATGCTCCCTGTACAATGTAACATTCTTATTTGTCAACTATCAAAACCTGAATACTGTAGTGTGTAATTTTTTGCATTAATGTGGTATTCTTATACAGTTTTTTAATCGACAAATAATAATGTAATCATCCATCATTCTTTTTAATTAAAAAGCAATTAATTATAACCTTTCTTCTTTCTTGGCGAAGTAAACAGTAAATGATTGGTTTTACATAAGTTACAATGGTGTTATGATTATTTAAACAAGCCATTTAATGCAAATCAAAATGTAAATGGACACATTTAAACAATTGACCTTTTAACAATTTCGTTGGACGGATCTATTCGCTGTTAATGGTTAGATATATTTTTATAACAAAAACTATTTTAAAAGTTTGCTTCTAAACAGTATCTTTTGAAAATAGTTTTCATTGTAAAATGCATTTAAAAGGCGTTTGGATGGAAGCATTATTATCGCTGCTGATGCCTTGATAAGTTGTATTGAGTACTTAATGGAAAAAATTGCTTAGAAAGGATTTGGTTTATGTTTTTTGATGAAACATTCAGTATTATGTACGAAAACAATGAAATATTATGAAGTAGAATGCACGCCAGTCAAAATCCTCAGGCGTTTCACACACCAGCGGAGGACGAGGGCCTTTACTCTTAGTAGTCCCGTGGAAATAGTTACGTGGCAGAAGAGTAGCGAGACATTACAGTTCTAGAATATTCACCCTGTAGTTCCCTGAATTGAGGTTCAACCACACCGCTGCGTAAAGACAGGTGGAGATAAAAATGCCACGAACGTGTCACGTCACTATGATTCCGTACCGTCACCAGAGCGTCTAGTGTGTTCATTTCGATGGTGCAGTCGTTAACGAATTCGTTTGCGTCTTATCGCAAAATTGTATGGAAAGCGAGACAGCGCCGCCAGCGGAACGTTTGCACAACTGCCACGGTCGACAAGTCTCCATACTTTCCGCGACAACTCGCAAACGAATTCGTTAACGACTGCACCATCGAATTGAACACACTAGACGCTCTGATTTACGTAGCGGTGTGGATGGACATTTAAATGGAAACATAGACCCCGAGAAAACATCGTATAACCGTCGTAAAAAAAGTTTACAAAATGGGTGCATTTATTTCTAACTTTGGTAGTAGTTTAGGTACTCGAATTAATTCAAATCAGTCTATTTATGAAAATTAGTGTGAGTATCTGTCACAGGTTTTTTTTAATTAAGTAGGTTCTGTGCTAAGAACTTTATTTTTGTTATAGTTTTAAAGATTTGAATGCCAAGGGCTTGACAGATGGAACATAGTCCAGTGGTTGCTTATAATTCGTAAAATAAGCTAAAACACGTATATATCACAATACCTACAAGTATTTTTCCTTTATTGTGCATGCCTTTAGGTTACATTTAGGTATTTATAAACGAGATCTAGCTTGCCTAACAAAATATTGTAACAAATACGACATAACACTGTTCTTCACCTTTCATTAACCATTAAATACAGTCTTATAGTAGATTTATCATAGAGCCTAAAATATTTAATAGACTTTGCTTTAATGCTGTATGATTTCAACATAGTATTTACAGTTATTTAACATTTTAGAATAACATGTATAATATACTGATAATAAACTTTACTTATATTATATACTAGAATATTCGTAGCTACATAAAAGTTTACACAGGCATCAAGTTTAAGTTATAACACTTAATATAATTTTCGATGTAGCAACATATTAAAATTACTGATAATAATACAGGTATGAACATAAAGAGAAAATTGTCGAAGTCTATTTGAATGTTTATTGTAATGAAGATCATGCCTTTTAAGTAGGCCGTAATTACTTAAAGATTTCCCAATACGTAAATACTCACGAAATGAAATACTTCATTAATAGTATAGGGCTATAGGGTAGAAACGACTTCGTCGGGAAACTTGTTTCGAGTATATTTTAAAAACCTTAATAATTATTGTTACTTAACTAAAAATCCTAACCTACAAATCTAATACAATAATACATTCACACATGGTACAATATTAATATTACACTCTGTTTAACACATTCACGACCACGCCTAAAATCAAAACATCTGCGCGGAACCGAGCAGTCTATAGCTAGTACAAAATGAACCCGGCTCCCGGGTTCTCGGTATCTGAGTAATGTTTTGAAGAACCCGGGAGCCGGGTCCTTGGTTCTGAATGTGTTAATCAAATGAAGCAGCAGCGATTTATTTATTATATAAAAATTCTGATACATTTTTTTGGATCACTAAAATCCATAGATCCATTGGTAGGATCTACTCGATATCGTGCTATCTATTGTTTCTACAGGTCTTCACGGTTATCATTATCAAACTTGATATTAAGATATACTAACAAGAAATATTGCACATGATCGGCTGACATAAAACGATCTAGCGATTTCTTTGGGGATGTTGATAGATGCTTCCTTATTCCCTCTGATTCTCACATCGGAAATTACCTAGAGGTTCCACTGATCTTGACCTAGGTGCTCTGTAACAAATTCAATACATAGGTTAGTGTTAGTATATACGTAAACAGTGTCCTTCGAAAAGTAGAGATTGAATTACGGTGAAATGGAGTTTATTTCATTACAGTTATCGTATTACCTTCGTCTTGAAAGCGTCAGTTCAATTTTCCCTTCTTTAACTTGTTTGAAAAGCGATATGGCCCCAGCATGGCTCAGCCCACGAGTTGGCACGTTGTTAACAGATAAGATCTCGTCACCTATAACATTAAAGGACACACATAAATTTAAACAGTTACATAGAATTTGATGACTTTTTAATTTGGGTATTATAAATTTACCTTCAAAGATAGTTCCCTTATCAGCTGCTTGACCGTTTGGAAAAACGGTTTTCACAAAAATCCCCATTTGGCCTTTTGGAGAATCTGTTCCTCCAACAATACTGAATCCAAGACTTTTATGGCCTGTTCCTTTCCAGAATTCTGTTCTGTGTAGTGTGCTATTGGAATAAATACCACTCCGGTGAGCCTCGTTTTGCAAAAATGCATTATGTTCCTGCTGTCGGGAGACGTGTGACCCATGGCTTGGCGAGCAGCGTTGTGAACCAATCCTATTAAAAAATCGACTTCTATTGCTACTTCTCAGTAACTGTTCTGGAATACTTTCAAATGATCGATTTTGGTATAACCTTGGGGCATTTTTAATGTAGTGAGATGACTTTTCTTTATTCTCGTTTGTTGCGTTATCATTGCTCGTTGGATACTGTTCTACTGCTGGTCTACTTGAGTTATGTAGTGAAATTGGTCTATAATTATTTGAATGCCTGTTTCTGGGCGTGGGCGAAGATCTCATTGATATTTCAATATTTGTTACATTCTGTAAAGTAGACAGCGGCGGTTGATAATAATGTCTCTCTAACAATTTTTCATCGTCACTTTTTTGATTTAATTGCACCGAATTACTATTGACTTGTGTATTTGTTTCACACCGTCTAATTCCTTCGTGGATTCCAGTTCTACTTCGTTCAGAGTCATTAGCAGTGCTATTGACTCTGCCGCTATAATTATTATGGAATTGGTTTTCACTGGGAAAATGAGTTTCAATGATTACCTGATTTGAAGATGACGGTTTATGAATAGTTTCCGATATTATATCAGGAGGAACATTGGATGTTGAAGGAGCAATTGCATTCTGTTCATTAGTGTGCCTGTTTATAATTCGGCTTAGCGTTACAGGAGTTATTTCATCGTGAGCCATCACTAAGTCGACCTGATATTTCTGAAAGTTGGCACCCTCTTGAGAATTGGATTCTGTTGAACACGAGTTGACAATGTGTTGAACTTCTCTTAGCGAAGATAAACCTCTGAGGACCTTTCCATTAACGTTGACGATTTCATCACCAATCCGGAGTCGCCCATCTCTGTGAGCTATCCCGTCGAAATCCAATTTTACTACAATATATCGTATTTCAAAATTTGAACCACTTCCATCAAAGTCTACTCTATGTTGGGTCAGATAGACCCCAAGACTTTCATCTAATCGGGTTTTTAGTAGTCTTAGTTTTCTAAATCTTTTTGTACATGGTCCCCTACCAAATATATCCGTTTTTGGTACGGGAGTTTTGCGACCTTGTTGATCTATTGCTGACAGCGAAGAACTTAAATTTGGATTGGAGGAATGTTCTACTGGCAAAATTTGTGAATGAAGTAATTTAATTTTTCTGGTTTCTACGCGCTCGTCTAAGGTGATTGTTTTATACACATAAGGTATTTTCTTGTTCAACGTTTTCTTCGGTAAAGGTGGTGGTTTTGCATCATTATAATCTAAATTGTGCATTGGGTGCATGTGGTTAGAGTATTTATAAAATTGATCCCTCTCATCCTGTAAGTATTCATACGGCATTTTTTTTTCTACAGGAAATAATGCACATGGTGTGGAACTTCGTCTAGCCGGAACATGAACTCTGCTTACATTGATTTTGTGGTTTAAGCTTAATTGTCTAGAAAAATTACCATGTCCAATATCAGAACTTGTATCAATTGGTTCCGCCCGCACTGTACCTGCCGAAATGTTGCAGTATCCGGGTGGTGAGTGGTTGCTATGTTCGTCTGTTGGACGACCATCACTATCATACCCAGATTCGTTCGAGCTGACATAATTGCTAAGACGATGAGTCTGAAGAATTTCAGTACTTTCTGGGCCAAGATGTATACTTTGTGACGAGGACATTAGTTCTGTTTTTATGTCTCTTACAGATCCCAAGGAAGGTCCGTAGTCATAAACTGGTAAACTATTTCTATTTCTCGGTATAAGCATGGGGTCGTAATCTAAAGGAGGCCTGTGTGAAATCATAGATGAGCGACGATGAACATCCTCGACACGACGTGAGGGATACGTGCCATCTATTTCATTGATACTTCTCATAGAACTGCGGTTAAAGTCCGAGAATTCATTCCTCAAAGCAGAATTTAGCAACATATCCTCATGCACCGAAATGCTGTCGTTGCTTTGGTACCGTTCTTCTGAACGTGAATTTGTTAGAAATAGTCTTTCTTTTCGAAATTTCGGTGATTTTCGATCTATTCTTTCGGAGTAACTTTGTCTTACGCAGCTCGATCGTTGTTGGGATGCCATACTATTCTCTTCAGGCAAAACTGATAATTTTGACCTAAGGAAGGCGTATGGAAAATTTGGTTTCTTACACATGCCATTAGTAGTTTGTCCTTCCAAGTTTGGAATATTGTCACAACTAATGGCCTTAGATGAATTTACTAAAGCTTCTTCAGACATAACGCTAGAGCTTTTCGATGGGGATTTTTTTGCTTCGTTGTCAGCATTTTGTAAATCAATATCATCAGACGGATCATCAGCCTTAACGTACGTTGATAGATGTGAAGTTGAACAGCTACGGTAAAGAGTAGGTCCATTTGCTACTGGATAACAGTTTTCAGCTGTTTTATGAATATTCAATGTTTGAGATCTAGAAGAATTTAGCATTCCGGTAGAACCCATTCTATGAAAAAAAGATTTAAAAGGACTGGGTGATCTGTCTCTGGACCCGCTTCTAATAGAGTCAGTATCATTGTCTCTCTTTAGTGAAGTAGTTTCTGAGCTGCTTCGTTCCATTTTCCACTGTTGTTTTTTCTTAAACTGGCCAGACACGCTCCGCGGTGAATCTTCATTAAGATTTTCGTTGGAAGGAACTTCTTGTGAGTTTTCTTTTGAATCAGGCTTTCTTAGCATGTCCAGTTTTTTCCCCATGCGACGACCCCACGTTGCAAACACTGAAAAAAAAAACAACAAAAAATTACGTTAGTTATAAGAATGATTTAAATTTTCATTAAGATTGGAATATGAAATGGTTCAAGTTACTATGAAATAAATCTCAATTATCAATTAACGAAAAGATGACAATGTCGATGTTCGAATATTGAACTTAAAATTGAACCATAAGTAAGTAAGGTAAGGAGTTGCCGCTGCTGAATCTAACTAGGAAGCTACCTTTTTTCATCTCTCTGACGTCGTCCTCCATGACCATGGCTGGTAGTGCCGTGACGAGGGTAAAGTCGTGCGGGGTTCGCGGATCGGCGCCTGCGGCGTCTCGGCACGGAGACGGGCCCGGCGACGCGGCGGCTCGCCCGGTCACTTCCCTGCGCTTCGGCCCTCGGAAGAGGCGCATGATGACCAATTACGAGTACATCGCGTCGCACCGCTCACGCTGACTGCTCTGAAAAAAACATCGCACAAATATAAACATCACGCTTGCATTCCTAACTGGGGTAGACAATACATGAAACGTTAGTTACGGTCGGCCAAGAAAGTAGTCTACACTATCACTAAGGTTCACATGACACATGATGTGACGTAAATATAATTAAAATAAACGAGCAGCTATTGTTACTTTCGTAGTATTATGGGAAGGGGAAATCGACCTTGTTGTTTCATGATCATGAGGTTCAAATGAACATCGATCTTACGGCCAATTTCTTAGCGGACTGTTCGTTCATGTATGTAGATAAATTCAAGTCTACACGTCTAACAATAATAAAGCAAAATTTGTTGTTGGGGTTGATTTGTAGAAAGGATGACACCCTTTTAAGTCAATAAACGTGTATGTGTTTATGTGTAATTTATGTAGCATAGAAGATCATAATCGATTAGAGTGTTAATCCAATTACACCAAACAGTGAGGTACCCAAAATGTTCGGTCGTCCATTTAAACACATTATATGGAACACTCAAGAAAAGATAAAAGCTTCCGATCAGTAAGTACTTGATTCAACTTTTTAATTTCGTCCTGTTATTTAAAAACCTGTTTATCCCGTCGATTGTAACTAATTTATCTACTCTTCATTTTCTGCTACGGCTGTAAGCTGTAAGTAATCTTTTAAAGACAAACTTGCTTCTTAGTTGTAAACATGTTGCAGCATGTTAAAGATTCACAATTCTAATCTCCCAGGTAATGGGAGCTAGCATGAAGAAATCTACGATATCCGTGCGATTTTCTGCAGTGGTCTCAAGTCAATCTTAAGTATAGTAATTGTGATGAACTGGTTTGACCGCAGGACATTGGGAGGATACATCCGTTCACAACCATCATTACTTCGGCTTGAGTGACACATGCACCGTTATCACTAAAGGCATTTGTGGATAACGATAAGAATTAGGAGTCCTACTACTTAGTCGTCAGTCGCTTTACAGTTCAAGCGAATATATCGAATTCTGTTTCGATTTCGTATTTTGCAAGCTAGTATATAATTTTCTTTACATTTTGTTGCAACTCTCAGATAATCTTAATTAGATTTACGTTAGTAGCAAAGAGTTCTTTACAAAATTCTACCAATATGTCGCTCATTGTCGACTAATGTCTATATGTATGATTCAATATGAAATATGACCCAACAGTACAGAACTCTTATTATTTTAAATGGACCTATACCTAATACGTCTACATGACTCATCGTTTTCATAATCATACTCGATAGTAATACCTATATTACAAAGCGGTCGGTAAGTACCGGAAATCCATGAGAGCCAGATCGCTCGTATTACCAGTAGCTTGTTCGCAACCTGTTCTTGACAACTATTCCTCAGACCAGTCCAAGGTCTCATAATTAACAGTCGATAGACATCGAGTGGATAAATAACAATTATGTAAACACTGGTTTAATGAATGAAAATGATCTAAAATGATTGTTTTTGTCATTATTTTAATATACTTATTATCAGGGCCCGTAACTTTCATGCCGTTGACACAAAAATGACGTCACGCTCCTTAAAGGGTGATCCCCAAGAAGCTTATATACAATCTGGAGATTGCATGTTGAATAAAAAAGTGAAGACCAAAAAATTGACCTTGAATGACGTCACTGTTATTTGCTGTCCCTTTCATTACGGTGACAATACTTTCGGATGTTAAGTGAGAATCATATTTTATTCTAAACCTATTTACGAACATAAGAAAGATCATAAAAACAAGCAAGTGAATCAACTAAAAAAAGTTCGTCTCTTAAGAATTATTAAATTTCGTAAAATTGTCGCCCCCGGGGAATAAATCAAGCCTTAACTATAGTTGTATTAATTTACACTTAAACAAATGTGAAAATGTTGGAATTTATTGGGTTACAATCCTTGCTAAATCAGTGTTAAGAATGATATCAAAAAAACTGTCAATGCCATTAGATAGAGCTTGAAAAATGCTATATAGTGGCATTCATAGGTCAAAAACCCAATTTTCGCTACTTATCGGGTTTCATTCGGGGACCCCCGATATATGCTTGAAATATTTTCGTAATAAACGGTTACCATCTTATTCGTGCAAATCACTGACAACTAAAGCTATCGTAATATGGAGTTGCTATTCTACTCATTGACTTTCCCAACAACTGCCGTGCAGGTATAGTAATTGTTTATTACGATTTTATAATAGGAATTAAAAAAAAAATCTAAAGAATCTACATCTGACGGATGGGGGATTTATGGAGGTCGTAATAGTTTTTCAGTGTGGCTTGGGTGCTGCGGGGATGCATGGATGTCAGCTTTCGGGGCCTTGGGAGCGGGGGTCGGAACCGTGTGGGCTTGCTTCGGTTCCTGTAAAAAAAGTAAAATGTTATCTAAAAAATTAATCCTTATATCCAAAAAAAGTATAATAGAAATTAAAAGTATAACTGTAACTGTACATTCCATATAATTACCACTAACTTCATAGGCAAATCGTAAAACCTTCCGCGATTGGGTTTTATTTAACCTAAAACATGGTTACCCTAATCATTCTTCTTCATATTTTTATGGTTCATTAACAATCAAGATTTTTTGTATTTACTCTTATCTAACACCAAAAGTGAGAACTTAAATCTGATAATAAAGGCTTAAACTAATTTTATCTGTCTCTATTTAATAAAATAGTTACGAGATAAACGTGAAATAAGCTTCTGTTAAAAAAGTAATCGATTGAGTAATAATAATGGAATTAATAGCTTGCCTGTGAAATTATACACTTGATCCTGGATACCACACATTTCTGCAACTACGAACTATGCAACTCATGATGATTATCTCCAGAATACTGCTTAAATAATACATAAAACCGTTGGAAACTTTCGAAGCGAACGATAACTCCATGACAACGGCCATGACAATGTTTGACATATGCAAATGGTGTTGCTATATTACGTTCCAATAATTACCGTAACTTTTAGTAAAATTTTACGAAAAATGATGTAATTTGAAATCACTTAAATGTGTTTTTGTCAGTAGGCTATTCGCGGAAATAACAAGCAAGTAACAAAGTAAAGCTAACATTTTTTTTACTTCACATTTTATAACTTGTGTGCGTCCAAATTTGGTAGTAACATATAGTGCACTGTGAATTAAGCAATTTTATTTGGGAAAATTAAACCTGAACTTGGCTACCCCGTCTAAAGAGTAAACGAGATAGAAGAAACAGTAAAGTTCAAACCAGGTCAAAAAACAGATCTTCAAAATTTTATTACTAGTGCAATATCCAGATTGTATATAAGATTCTTGGTGATCCCAAATAGTTTGATTGTCATTAGTTGTCAATCATTTGTCATCATGTACAAATGAATGGAATAAATAATACCTACTTGATACGTGAAACGTTAATAAAATTATTTGATTTGTTTTATACATACATTTTATTAAATGGCATTGTTACCAAATTTTAAAAATTACGTAGAAAACAGAGTTCCTCTCTAACGTAAAGCACGCCATCCTTCTTGCATTAATTCCCATGCAAAGAAAATCTAAGTCATCTTCGCGTTCATACGTAACACAATATTCATAAAAATCCTTTTCTTTTGTAATCGTTATGTATGTTACAGAAATAAAATAACAATAACAAAAACATGATTAGAATGTTTGACAGCTAATGATTAACAACTTACAATCAAACTATTTGGGATCATCCTTTAAGGAGCGTGACGTCATTTTTTTGTCAACGGCATGAAAATTACGGGCCCTGCTTATTATACATAGTATATGCCAGGGCCTATACATAATTTAGACGAATGAAGAAATTGCATGCATCTCATTTTGGCATATGGAACTTTGTGCTGTGAAAAAAAGAAAAAAAGCATAGACAGTCACGGCCGTCTTAAACGTCAGCGTGTCAATTTCAGAGTACCCGTGGTAGCCAGCTGGATACCAACTCTGATATCAGATTTTCTCTATTTATATGCGTTTTGTGCAAGTTTCAAGAGTGAAATATAGTTAATTTAATAGCACAGAAACCACGGCTTGCGTGGCTATTGATTGCAAGAGTAGAATGAGTGTATTAACACGAATTGATCACAGGATATCTTTCCATCGGTAAGTTATCGACTATCATTTTGAACTTAATACGTAATATTTACATTGTATGACCTGTCCTGAATAAACAAACTGCAAAATCTGACTATTTTAAAGCCATAAGGTTCTCCTAAGGCCAAACATTTGTAAAAATAATGAAAAACAAACATCCGAGTAGGCAGTTATGACAGTTCATCTACTTAATAGTACATTGAGTATCTAGGGGAGGAAATGGAACATTATTAACGAGAGGCTGTTAGAAGCCCGACGCCGCAGGCGGAGGGCTTTTATGACTCGAGTTTATAATGTCCTTTACTCCCCGTGTTACACACAATGTTTTTCATCACATTTGCGAGGAAAAACTAAAAAATAAAGAAAATGCATGACATCACGTCACCGCACTGCGCTAATTCTGCTTGCGCTGTCACTGCTGTCAGTGCGTTTAGGTCTATTGTCACTTTTTTTAATCATATACCACAGACAAGAACTATGTTTCGCACAGAATGCGAATGGTCAACAGCCAGATTCTGCCAAAAAGGTTCAAACAAATTTACGAAAAAAGCATATTAAAAAACGCGTTGACATACATCCAAAGTATTAAATTAATACAGTTTCATAATGCATACATTAATTTTGCATTTAAAAATTGGCCCTTAAGTTTTAATAGCAGAATTTTTATTTTTACATTTGTAACCTCCTTAGTCTGAACTAACGTACCTATACTAACTTTTGCAATTTTTAAAACTAAACATTACCTCCCATAGGATGTAATGATAACTCCCGCGGTTACAATTTAGGCCTTTGTACTAAAGGATACGCTCTTGTAATAACACCATTGACGAGCAAGTGTGATGAAAAAGTTGATAATAGAGCTGTGGTTAAAATTTATCGATATTGTATGTCAGGTTGTTTTATACTTGTATTAAATTGAATATTTGGTTTACTTTAGAAAAGTATAATGTTAGAAACCTCAATATCATTTTCGAAGAGCTATCCATAGATACCCCACACGTATGGGTTTGATGATAAAAAAAAATTCGAGTGAGACTTTTTTTTATTTTTATGTCACAATCTTAATGCGGTTCACAGAACACATCTACTCACCAAGTTTTATTAGTTTAGTCCTTGTAGTTTCGGAAAAAAGTGGCTATGACATACGGACGGACGGACGGACGGACAGACAGACAGACAAACAGACATGATGAATCTACAAGGGTTCCGTTTTTTTGCCATTTGGCTACGGAACCCTAAAAAAGCATAGACAAACACCGCCGTCCTAAACATCAGTGTGTCAAATTTTGAGTCCCTATGGTAGTCAGTTGGATACCAACGATCCCATCAGTTTTTCCGTGTTAATTTGCGTTTTATGGTATTTTCAAAAGTGAACTATTATTAATTTCATAGCACAGAAACCATGGCTTGCGTGGCTATTGGTTGCAAAAGTAGAATGGGAGTATTAACTGCAAGTGACCACAGGATATCTTTCCATCGGTAAGTTAGGGGGCGTCCATAAATTACTATCTTAGTATAATCATTTTTTTTATTTAATTAATCTGTGTAGTTTAATTTCATACCGTAAATTATAATACGAACAGGATAAACATTTTTTAAAGTACGTATAATCGATGTTACAGTGACACATCTCTAGTATCTATCTACAACGATATATAAATTCATATAGTAAACATGCCTCACTTCGTCCGTCATTATATTCCATCCATACTTTATACTTCATCCTTGGTATATGCCAATTAACAATGACAATGGATAAAGAAATAGGTTAAGAGGCAGAATAAGCGAAAAGTTCATACATTAGATTCTGTTTTTTTAGATAACGTGAATGCAACTTAGTCCAACCCAAATACAAGGCTTTAAAATTGTAGGTAGGGTAGGTACTCGGTCACTTAGTAATGTTTGTGAGTGCTTATGGATAAAAAAATAAACGTATTTATTTGCTTGCCCAAACGAGACCCAACATTACATTGTATTTTAAACATTTCATTCCAGTTCGTTTCGACGATTTAAGAACACGGATTAAATATTAGGTAAATATGTGAAGGGACATTAAGTTCATCTCTTCCATCTATTTACATTTATACTGGGAGATTTGTTTGCTGATTAGCTTGAATACGCGTCAATAATGCTAAGGCTACAGTTGATAATTATTGTTTTAACTCCGTAATTATAATGCTCAGCTGCTACAAAGTCAGCCTTCTTGCTGTTCAATCTATTTTTAATGGCTGCCCGTTACGCCGGGGTAGGAAAGGAAACGTTAATGAATTAAGCTCCATTTGATTAATATCCGTCTTAGTGCGAGACAGGTGCGCAAAGTATAAGTACACTCGTAAGTTAGATTAAGAAATGTGCAAAGGCGGAAATTAATGCAACATCGTTTGTCAAAAGGACACGGCTGTAACGTAGTAGCTGTATTTACTAGCTCATTTTGTATCATTCCTTTTAACACACAATCTAACGGTACCAGAGATTCAGGCTGTTTTTTTTAAAGCGATACCTATGTGGCGTAGAGACCGTTTACTCAAGATGGTAAGACAGTTTTTTTTTGTCTTAGCTCCAATTAGTTGTGATTCAATAGCAGTGCCCATTTACCTATTTATTTGCCTTTAGTTCACTGAGTAGGTAAATGGCAAGTAAATAAGTGACGCCCCAAATCGTGTATCGGTATTTGTTCCAATGGAGCATCATTTTGTACGTAAAGCACGTGCCTGCAGCACCGTTATGAGTACGTTTATGTTTACACAAGGTATTGCACGAAGATTTCTTTGCATTATATTGAAAAAATAACCTTCTATGAATAATCCTACATCAGGGGACGGATTTTTCTTTTGAGTAAATACCTACATGCTTTTCAATAGGGATTTCGGGAGTGTAAACATTTTGTTTGATGAAGAAAGCAACATTCATAGGTAGATGGTATTCGCATTTACTTGGACTGCAAAAGATGTTTTTACGTAGGTTTATGTTTTATAGCGTAAAATCTTGGTCATTCATCATCGCGATAAAGACAGCTTCATGCTCTGTTACATTCAGCGGATACCCCACTTAACAGCCACTGGCCAGTCTTAACTGATGAAACTGCTTGATTAAGCATTAATTTATTATCTCATCTATGAATAGTTACGACCGTCACGGTACCAATGCAAACGTTACTGTTATTTAAGTAAATAAAGACCGAAACCTTGATTCATTATTTGTGGCAAGGCTTCGTGATTAGCAATGATTGTGTAATGCTTTTAATTATAATCTGTTGTCGATTTATCGCTTCCATGATCAATTAATTCGTGTCTTACTTAAAATTTCATCTTTACTTATCTATATCGCTTTAGTACTAGCTTTACAGTATTTTACGATCGTAAATTAATTACTATGGCAAACACAATATCAATAACTAGGTACTTAATTTAAAGTTTAGTACGCCCCAGTCTAAGACTTTGCATTTTTAATTAAACTCTTTTTTTTTTGACCTATAAATAGAGCTGTATGAGATCTCGCACGATCCGATTGTAATGTTAACGATGCACTTAAAACTTAAAAATAAAAATCGTTTCCATGCTCGGTGAATCCATAAAATTGCCCAGAATGTGTTCTTCGGTATAATGGACACAGTTTGTATGTATTTCGTTACATACCTATAATCGTAAGTGGAGATGAAAATACCTAAGCTGTATTTGATTTTATTTTATACATCATTACCATAAAAATCCCAAATCTATAAAGATTAACTTACATTGGCTAGCTTCGAGGATCAATAATGTTTTACAAGTGTTGTTTTAGTGGGGATGTGTTCATTCTCTAAATTTTAAGATTTTTGCGCACTTAGAGCTAATGTAGTCAATTAGAATTCACATTTGCTGCTCTAAAGTAATTCTACCAAAAGTATTCACATACTGTTGCATCGAATCACGATAAAATAATTTGATAATGTAATCCCTATGTGCCAGTCACGGAAAACGATTACAAAGCCAGTTTTTGTGAACTATATTTGAATTACAAAAAAACTTCGTAAGTAGATAATTATGAAAATACCTAATTGTACCTAGCAGGTAGACTTACATGTTTAGGTGGCCTGGCAACATTCCAAACCATATTAGCGTGCTATGATGCAATGATGTGCGGTGTTTTAAGAAAAAAAAAAACGAGTTTTGTGCACATTTTAAGAAGTTAAGAAATCTTTTAATCGTTTTGTCGCGGTAATGCATCGTTAGAGTAAGGTTAGAACCTGGTAATTGCATAATATGAGGCATTCAGTACGAAAGCGCAGCGGTTGACGAATGCGACGAATCTAACCGCATAAGGCAGGATAATAGTTTTAAATTATCTCTAGATTGCTACCCATTTAAGATTCTTTGTAGCTGAGTGAAGAAATGCCGCGTAAGCCACTCCTGAACTCGATTTGTTTATATTCCTTCTTATTTACCGAGTACCTAATAATTACGTACGACTTCCTACTGGCGCCAACACGACGCGAAGGGGTTGCTATAGCGCCGCCAATCAAATTATTGATGCATAATAAAATAAATTAAGTACCTACGGTAGAGATTATGAATTCATTAAAATTAAGTTGTTTTGAAGTCAATCGTTTGTAGTTGAAAGAAGTGTAAAAGAATGAACTATTCATTTCTAAATATGGGATAATGTAAGACGTCTATTTACCTACATCGACAACGATGGTATTTATAAGATTCTGACACCTAACCTAACCTAAATAAAAAAGAGATTTTAGACGTGGTTTCATACATTTGAGACTTAACGAATCGAAAAAATTGTCGTCTTTGATAGTAGGTACAGGGCAATGACCTTAATCAATGACCCACAAACTGCGTCACTTTAAAAACAATTAACAATGCCGATGGAAAGTTAAATACGAAGTTGGTACCCTAAAAACAATTGTCTTTACTGTTTTTAAGTCCACGGGACGCTTTATGTCGTGGTCGTGGTAATGTTACGTTTACAATTAACAATTAGCAGTTACGAACAGTAAATGACGTTTTGTAACTCGTTGTATAAGCGTTGTAAGCAATTAAGTTACATGTAGTTCTCGGTAGTGCGGGACATCTGACCGCCGTGCTATAGTTAGGGCTGCGTTTGACGGCCATTGACTTCGAGCATCGGTTGAGACAGGTGCGCGGCTAATAGCGAGTGGGACATATTTAATGATACCACTAAGATACTATGCTGAGCTATACTGCTGTGCCTGATCTGTATCGATCTCAGACACACTGCACATTAATCCACAATTCAATCGCAAGATGACTCGATTGGATGGTAGCGTCCTTTCCGTGTTTCTATTTCTGAATTGGTTTTAAATATTCAATTTCTAAAACCATAAAGCGTACTGCTTATTTTTGTTGCTTAATTGTGTTCGACAAATAGCTGCGGTATAACGTTTTTTTGGATGAGTGGTCGGTTCGATAAAGTTCCGGTTAGCTGGGCCGACGATGATTGAATTTCATGACAGAATATTCGCGGTATTTCCTGTCGAGTGTCTATATCCGTGATTCTTATTTGGTTGTTCTGATTCAGTTAACTTTCCTCGTATTAAGATAATCGATAGTTGACGTAACAACACGATAACAGTACACTTAAGTGTAAGGTGTAAAAATGCAATTTTAAAATGGCAGATAAGATTAATATTTTATGATAAAACATGTTAAACGTTTTCTGTATGATGTTCAGTAATAGGTACAGTATGTATGTATGTGGTATCCTAGGAGCGATGGGGTCGCACTTCACCTCCACACATGTTGCTCACGATGCGCCGATTACCCCCACTAGTTTTGCCGAGCGATCTTAATCCACTGCAGGTTTACGTTATTTACGTTTAGTTATAGCTGCAACTGTTGTACCAATGTTTATGCGTTTTTATCCACATAAGGGCTTCCGCGTAATTGTAGAATTACCTATGCAGCAACTTGACTAATAGAACTCAATAACGACATCAACACCAGCGGACCATGCTTAATGACTACTTCCGAACACAAGTATTTCGTAACCAGTGCTTTGTAAAGTGCAAAGAAAACTCATTACTACTTTTCCTATGTTTTCTTACAATTTCACTGGTTAAATGATGTAGTGTTGTCTTAGGTAAAACGGCTTTCCAAAGAGTCAATTTGTAATAAACCGAGATGTGCAGGAAAATGTAAAATTGTTAACATTTAAATGTCTAAAAACCTATACACATTATTAAATACTATCTTTGTTTGTGATTTACTGTCCACAATATAAATTACGATGCACCAAGAATAAGTAGGCATAAAAACGAGATACGTCTTTCTGAACACGAAGCATTCGGATGACTCACCTCATGCTAGTGCACTGCACATGGACGCAGCGGCGCGGGCGCAGCGCAACTGCAAATAATTTATCAGATTATAAGTCAAGAGACAAGAAACTACTTACTCTGTTCAGATTTTTATGGGCAAATAGTGTATAAAGGCAGGCATAAAAATAAATGTCGTTTAATAAAAGACAAAGTAAGTGTTCAACGAAAATAAAAAGGCTATAAACGTTATTTATTAACGTGCTACCAAAATTACAAAGTGTTTTGTTGACATACAATTTAGGAGCGCGATGACAAACACGAGACTACAGAACCGTGTAACAAAGGAGGCGAGCGTTAATTTATACACGAAGTTTTTTAGATCCAATAATAAATATGACAGTGATAGTCATTAAATTCTACTCAATAATACTCGCCGGGTATTATTTAAAAGTTTTATATCGTGATTCTGGCGGCGTAGGGATCGGAAATATAAAAATTCCATCACGTAGAGAATGTTTATCGCCATCCATCGCAGGACAATAGGGCGGCGTTGAAAGAGTGCCTAATGGCTTGGCCATACCTATAGGTACTCGGTCTATGGTGGGGAGTGCAAATAGATGTATACCTAAGTGGCCATTGAGTTAGCCACGTCTGTACCTAGGACGTGAATGAGCGATTACAATCATAAACACATCTTTTGGACAAAGCGTTGAAGTAAATTCTACCGCAGGTTTAGAATAACACTTCTCAATTCCTTCTGTGAATGCCGTAAGAGGTGACTTAAGAAACACTTTGATATGTTTTAGACGGCAGGCTACACGGGCGTAGCCAGGATTTAGTTTCGGGGGGGGGG
>BHDV01065382.1:73031-125474 GCA_005406045.1 Adoxophyes honmai
GTTTGAACCCCCAAAACCCCCCCCCTGGCTACGCCCATGGCAGGCTAGCAACCTGATTCATCTAACTTCTAGCCAATAATTATGCTAAAAGTGGCTTCGAAATGTGAGGTATTCATGAGTTTGTCTATGCAATGTTGTAATGTTTCGCGAGCTCTGCCTACCCCAATTGGGAATACAGACAAGATGTATGTATTTGTATGTATACATATACCTAAGTGCTACCTGTGAGCTTGGTGCCAATGTAATCATGAAATTCTAAACCCCGAAGCTAGGGTCGACAAATTGCAATTTGTGGATTATGCTTTTTAGTATACATATACATACTATACCTCTACTAGGTATACGTGCTTTGAGAGTTGAGACTACGATGAGTTTTGTTGGAATGTTCTCGTCCTTTTGCGTCGAAGTCGTAAGGAGAGCGATTTAAAGACGATTTGTCTTAATAAATTGCAGAAGAAATTGCCCAAGATGATGGTTATTTCTCCTAAAGACATATAAACATTGCTTTTTGTCTCCAAACAAACAGCTAAGCATGGATGGTTCTTTGCATTCATTGCGGCGCCGTGCCAGTGCAGTTATAATGATGATGCTCGTCTAGTTTTACTTAATAACGTCGATCTTAGACGAAGCATCTTGGCATATACCGTATGGACTTAGTCTAAGTATACATACATAATTCTATTCCGGGTGTCCCAAATTTAAAGAATTTAAATAATTATAAAAAAGAAATTGTGAAATCTAAAGCCAAATAGAACAAACTTTTTCACATGATAACTCAATTTATGATGAAAATGAAGTAGGTGCAAGCTAGGAACCGTGCCTACAAAGATTTCGAACTTGGTTTAAGCGCAGCATGTTCCCCAGCATTTGGATAGTTATAGTTACACATCAAAATGAGTTATTTCTAACCCTAACCATCAAATCATCGCTAAACAGTAATTTCACGATTTGTAATGACTTTGACGGGATTGCTACGTGAACAAAGAGTCCATCAGAAATGATGGGACAGCCTAAACGTCAAACCTCATTACCTTCAAGCTGGTACTTAGTTTACTACAGTTAGTACAAAATCTGTGAAAGACAAAGGCGTAAACAAACCTGTCCGACTTATGAACATTAGTTACGCAAGTAGGTAATAATGCAACATTGTACGCATAACTCCGAAAGCGCGACGATATTCGCGAATCGTAAAGTAATTGCTTCTAGCTTGTGAAAAGCCACTTATTTCAACCTCACCTCGATGCATTAGCCGCGCAGTCACTGTAAATCATTTTGTTTTCAAACAAGAAAATTTACGTAAATCTTACACGGTGCTAGTGAAACCGAGGGGAAACTTCGCGTTACCCAATAAAAGTCGATAACGCGTTAATGTTTTTTTTTTAACCTAACAGACTTCCAAGTGGCCGGCGTTGAATGATTTAAATCAACAAATTTCATGGTGATTGGGCTGCGTATGACAGGCGGCACGGCGCCTTACGGTGCTAACTCTAACACAAACAACGTTTACGGTAAAAACGACTGGGGCCAGTATTCAGATGCAATTAAGCACAACTGTTGACATTTGCGGAAGGCACGAGCCGGCATCTATTCTACTGAATTTACACAGCTGCATTTATGGATATTTCTAACGTATTTTAAATCTCCAGTTCACTGTTCTTTCATTAAAATATGAATACTTGGGGCACCATCTACGCATACCTTACATACATACATACATATTCTCACGCCCATATTCCCATGAGGGGTAGGCAGAGCACATGAATTTAAAAATCCAGTGCCACGTTTAGCTAATTCAGGGTAACCAGATAGTTAAACGTGATATTGCGGTGACAGGTTGCTAGCCCATCGCCCACAATACACTAACCCTTTCCCAGAGTCGACTCTTACGACACCCACGGGAAGAAAGGGGGAGGTGCTATTCTAACCCGGCACCACACGGGTCAAGGGTGTACCCATACCTTAGTATGGGGCATTTAGGCAACACTACATTCCAGTTAAAGTGGGAAACAATACTGTGCAGTTTTAACTATTATAGTAGGTATTAGTTACTTTAAAATGTCTGGTTTCTACATTACATTTGAGTAACAAGTAAACTTAAATTCTTAGGATCAGTAATCCACTTCCCAGTCGTTGCGGCTGTTATTAAAGATGTGCTAATGAATCATGCCTACTGAAGAAGTAATAAAGAGGCGTGTTGGTAATATTCGCGCATGACAGCCGGCAAATTAAACACGCATACTGTCTCTATTATTGGCTCTGAGCTCGATTACAATCATCCATTTATAAATGCTTGCATTCCGTTACATATTGGATTGGAGTACGACTCGAGTTGAGCATCATACTCAAGTATCCTAACGTGCTGTGCTATCCTAGTGCCTATCTGGCACAAGATCATTAGTATAAAGTTTCACTCGTCGGGAAACGGCGCTTGTAACATTGTATTGTAGGTACGTATGTGTAATGAGTTTTGAATGCAAGTTTGCAATTCATGTAAAGTAAGAAATGCGTGGGGAGGCTTAAATTCCTCGCAACGAGGAATTTTAAGCTGAGAAAAAGAGTAATGTAAGAATTTTAAGTTTGTTCATATTTGTTGTTGCAAGTACAAGTTAACTATCAAGGATGGAATGCGTACCTACGTAACGTACTGAATGTAGGTACATATTAGATTCTGAGTATATTTGTTTGGGTAAGTATTTATTTACTCTTTTGTTTGTATTCTGATTTTCAATATAATAGGATTTCTCATATTTATCACTTAACGTTTAGATATAATCACGTGATTTTTCGTTTATCTCTAGACTTACATTTATAACGTTTTAAATTTAAAATTAGCATGTCAGCCTAGAGATAAACATTTGGGGAGAGCGTTTAACATTGATAGACTGTGTGATAGGGTGACGGGTGATAATCAGAATAAAATGCGGGTAGTTAAAGGAGAGGGTACTGATAAAAATCAGGTGCGGGTAGTTCGAAGAACCTGGGCTGCGAAACGAATGTGATGCTCTACTTCAGTCTACTCGATACATGGTCACCGTAACGCAGCTGAAACGTTAAAGTAATTAAAACCCTATTAATAACATGATAAGTCTCTCTAAGTGATAAGTATTCTGATAAGGCGACGTAAAAATCAAAATGAAAGTTCTACTGTGAGATAAAATTTTATTATGGTCATCGGTTAGCGAAAATACGTTGTTGTTAGAGGTCATATTTCGTTAAATACTTTGTTGTCGGGCTCTATGACTGGGACAATGCAGTTTGAAATAATGCATACATTTAAATATTTAAATACAGGACGGTTTTGCAATTAAGGTGTTGGAATTCTAATCACAAAAGTAGATGCCAAATGAATGTAATGAATTACAGACATTCATTTCAGATAATAACTTCACACAAATAGATGTCCAAATTAAAAACAGGCTCTATTACTTATGGTTTACACGGGTAATTTGTCGTGGGTACGGTTAGCGCAACAATTTATCAGCGCGTGGGCGGGCGGCGCGCGCGCAGTGGGCGAACGCCATTCAGTAGAGATGGCTCGTAGTCCCGGCCTACACTCCGATATTATGCTTTTTACGAGGCTCAACAAAACAAACCTCAATAAAATTTTAACAACTACAATATAATGCTTTCAAAAAGAAAACAATGTACAAATTGTTGACAATGCGGCTCTTTGTCCTGTCGGTTTTGTCTTTCTAATCTTCTTACCGAACCAAAACAATTTTGTCAGGGTTTATGATTATGTTAACTGTTGTCATTGATAGAGCCCATTGAGGTAAATAAAAAAGGGTTCGACGGGCCTGAGGTACCCACAGCTGACAGCCCAATCTCAATAACGTTTACTATCCTCATTCTTCGAAGGTTTGTTTTTAATATTGGCTTAGAGATTACAAGCGCGGCGTGTTTTTAACGGCAATGAAATGCCTCGTTTAATTTTACGACCTACTCGATGGCAGTTTATAAAAGCAATGCTAATTGCCTGTGATCGTGAGGAATCTCCGCGTGATAGCGACTGATTAGTTGATAAAGCGAGTAATAGGGCCTATGTCGGAAGTCGGGCGGCTTTGCTTGGAAGGCACAAATCACTCGCGTCAAGCTAAGAGACAGTAATGGCCGTAATAAAACAAACTCGACTCGCCCAACCGACGACCGTCAGTTGCCGAGATTGTTTCCTGTCACAAAATCTGATCTAAAGAAAAGCACGGACCGTAATGAAACTGACGAACCCGTTCCTAACTGACAATTATTTCACGGCGATATGAAAGCGCCACTTCGGAACTGATGGTTTTAACTCAGATGTCTCGCTGAGTATATCAAAAATATTCTGATACTCTCTACATTGAACGACCAGTTTGTGTAGCGTTTGCCGGCTCAAAATTATCTATTTGTTCATATAGTTAATATTTTATTCATATTTTGTAAATAATTTCCGCCAAAACTAGTCAGAAGGAAGTGGCATATTTAATGTGCATTTCTAACAGATTTATTATAATTGGAATCAAGTTTCATGTGTGACCTGCAAAATTCACCAATTAAGTCTTAGAGCACGCAATTGGTCACGCTTCATGGTCACGGAATGGGAATAACTAAATAAAAAACTTAATATGCTGTGAACGTAGATATTCTCCACTTCAAACTTGGGTTGAATGACCTTTTTCATTGGCAATGGCAAAGGACATTATTTAATGCTGTACCTAAATTTTTTATACTACTTTTTTGTTGAAATAGGTACTATTTTTTTGCCATTTTACGATCGAGCTAAAATTATACCTGTATATTCAGGACAGGGATACGCAAAAGGCATGTCAGCTTTTAGTAGATAGTTATACCTCAACAAATAGGTTTCATTGATACTGATTAGGGTGTTGCAATGCTAGATGATCAATTGATCACTATGAAGTTGAACAGAAGCCATACTTTTTTTTTTATCCGACAGCGGGATGAGTACTGATCTAAACTTGTTCCTTTGCATTAAGAGACATGATGTTGTGGAACATTGAGTTAAAAGAATAAAATATCGCACTTGGTTTTCTATTATTGCAAATGTCAAGAGCTTACGCCAATGCTATTGTAGACCCATTCTAAGTTATTTTTAATGACTGATGGATACATTGTGTTTACAATACGACTTGCGGTTACTGTACGTGTTGCTCACGCCGAACACAATTCAATGAGTTGTAGCCTGATTAAAGGTGATGAACTAGTCTGTAAAGTTACCTAAAGCGTTGCGTGCCTCTTTACTTGTAACATAATTAGTAGTAGGTAGGTGAAAGCCGCGATTACTTCATACCTAATCGTTGTGTTTGTATCGGGAAACGACGGCGCCGGTCAACGGCAGCCATCATCGCTTATCTCCTATTAGCCGAAAATTAAAATTCCAATTAATAGAATACCTGCATCTCTGCTCCGTGGAACCAGTTTGCTTCCGGAGTTACGCCAAACCAGTCCGAAACCCACAATTTGTTGTGTTTTTTTTATCCAACATTTATTACGATATCTCGAGGCGTCCGCACTCTCTCATTGTGCAACCGCCGAATCAGGAAATTATTTGGGAAAAAGAACAACTTAATGAAGAATCTATCATAGGTATTGTTTTGTTGAAAAGTATTAATGGAGTTTTAAAAAGTGGCCGTTGCAAGTAACGCTTCGTAATGGCAATAAAATTAACGTCGTAACGCATAAGTGGGTATTTATTAAATGGCATATAACTGTATTTAATGACGAATTTAGTATTTTTACATTACACACTTACACTTACCTGTATTATGCCTTAAAGGATTGCTAACTAACGATGCCAATGTTATTGAATAATACGAAATTACTTGAAAAGGGTCGGAATGTCAAAAATACAAACGAATCACCTAGATATTGTTTATAGGCCCAGAATACCACATAAGTATGACATCGTAAGTTTCATTCGATCAGCGCCCACGTAATATTGTATAACTTCATTTTCGCGGTTCTAGATTGATTTTAAGTAGCCTTTACATAATTTGTTTTGATAGTTTCTACATAAGATGTACAAACTTGTTGATGTTGAATACTAGGTCAATAAGTTGATCATGAAACATCGCATTGGTTACCACCTAGTTAGTCGTTGGTGTTAGTACTATATTTTTAAAGTTGTACGCATGATGTAATTATGACAGTCAGTTGCTTACGAGATGATACACTGTGAATGTTAAGTAAATTAAAATGAGGTGTAGTTAGAATGTTTGTGGTAAGTACATAATGTACAGTTAGAATAAAAATGCAGAGTTATGTTTAAACCATCTAAATTGCCAATCTTTCGGGCACCAAGCTACACAACTCTACTTATGATACAATCCTCGAAATCAAATTTGGCAAGATTTTAAGTAGTGGAGGTAAGTTCTCGCATCGCTTTAGCCATTTTTAGACGAAGTCAGTAATGCTGGCGCCAATCCCCCAGAGAAGCTAGCGTTGGCCACTGGTTAGGAAAATAGAGGGGTGTTCTATTCTCACCAGCGTAGCAGCCAGCCCTGGCTTTGCTTGAAAAACTGTTTACACAAGGCCAATACCAAGCCAGCGCTCATTGGCACTCTTTTTGGCAGCCAGTGTTGGCTTCCTGTAACCTTACCTTTTCTCCATGGAAAAGCGATGCGCGAACTCACCCAACTAAATAGTTACATTTTATATGCATAATTAGATATTAGGCGATTAAGGATATTAGGTTTAGATATGCTTAAGGCGACGAGTTGTCAACTAGATTTAAGCTAGAAGTGGGTGCGCAGTTTTGGTTTTGTCTATGTCACATTTCATGCCTCTGCCTACCCCGTTCAGGAACACAGGCGTGATTGTATGTATGAATTTAATTTAACGTAGCTTAATAAACATGTTCCATCCTGTCTTAAGAAACTTTAGCCACGTAACGGGTTTTTAAGAGTTCCATTTACTCAGTAGCAACGAAGTGGCGTTTTTGTCGCGAGATGGATGTCCGAGAATGTCCCAGAGTCGGGTGGTTTAATTAAGCGCGTGTTGATGAATTGTCTGGATTAATTCATGAGACCATCGCGGTGAAAACGCCGGCTCCAGGACCACTACTATGAGTTGTCGTTAACCGCATTTTAGTAACTTCAGTCGATAGCGAACAAACGCGTTTCGAATAGTTTTAGATTAACACATACATACATACATATAATCACGCCTATAATCCCAAATGGGGTAGGCAGAGCGCACGAAATGTGAAATATACATAACCATGATTATGACTATTTCACGCTTGGCAGCCACTTCTAGCATCATTTTGGGTTTGAAAACAGATGTAAGAGGTAGTATAATAGTGACAGGTTGCTAGCCTGTCGCCTAAAGAATACCTAACCCATTTCCTTAGTCGCCTCTTACGACATCCACGGAAGAAATGGAGAGGTGCTATTCTAGACCCGGCACCATACGGGCAAACTTACTTTTTTAGATTAAACTTCTCAATAATATTTATCACATACATCACGCTTGTATTCCGAAATGGGTTAGGCCGAGCATACAAAACGTTACATAAAACCGTGACTATTCCACGTTTCGCATCCACTTCTAGCATATTTTTAGGTTTTAAGTTACAATATGTAATGACAAGAAGCTAGTCTGTCGCCTAAAGCACACCTAAACCTATCCTTAGTCGCCTCTTACGACATCCTCAGAAATGGACAGACGTGATTCTAAACCCGATTCCACTCGGTTATATTTATGACTCATGGCTTTGATATTCTAGGAGAACCTAACGACTATAGAACGGTAGTTGCTTAGCGTTTTAATTCCCTAGGAATTTGCCACTGGACTCGTATTAGCGGTATTTACATCAAGAAACCACTCGAGACGCTGTAAAATTCTCCATACAAATCGTTTACGCTGTCGCTATCGAGTACGGTCACTGTAAACTCATGGTAATGGACATGCCACATGCGCGCGCGCAAACGGCCCGCTGCTTTTGAGGTTACCATACTTTGAATTTTATCCTTACATTTCAGTATTCAATTCTCATATTCTCGTGTATTAAGGAGTCCTGGCGTTTTATCTAATGTCGCGTTTGTGAGATATTTAGCTGTTGTTTCGTTTTTTATTGACGCAGATTGTACTGATTGATGATCAGCTAATGTCTCTGCTCGTAACTAAAGCCATCTGGTAATACGTGAAATTCTCATACGAGGAGTCGTATAGGTACTTGTGAAGAAAAGGGTTTGGAATTTATTTTGTTTCGACTCATAATCAGCCAGTACCAAAACCCTGCTTAGCTCGTTCTTGACTCTTCTTCTCCAGTTTTCCCCACTGACTTACAATTATTATACCATCTAGTTATTGGGCGCCCTACTTGTTATTTGCCAACTCGTGGTCTCCAATCCAGAACGTCTACCTCAACGGTCGTCAGTTCTACGAGAGATAGTGACCAGCCCACTATCATTTCAGTTTGCGAATGCGGTTGGCTATGTCGTCAATTTTGTTCTCTGGAAGAACTTCGTCTCGGATAAGATTCCTTGTCAAATTATCAAATATAATGTCATTCTGATGGTTAATGACAGAAGGTCACTCTATCTCTCTCTCTCTCTCTCTCGTTCTTTGCATAGGTACAACAAAAATTTGATGATTTTGATGTTTCTGACAAAACCTTTAAAACAGATAGCTACAGATTTGTGGTGACGGGTTACAATAGCACCTCCCCCTTTTTTCCCGTGGGTGTCGTAAGAGGCGACTCAGGGAAAGGGTTAGTGTATTGTGGGCGATGGGCTAGCAACCTGTCACTGCAATCTCACGTTTAACTATCTGGTTACCCTGAAATTGCTAAACGTGGCACTGGGTTTTTGAATTCATGTGCTCTGCCTACCCCTTTTGGGAATACAGGCGTGAGAATATGTATGTATGTACTACAGATTGTCTCTTCATCATCTTTATCTACCATGATTGAGTTTATCAACGACTGGTTACTGTAACAGGCCAATTATACCAATTAAATACGAGCGATAAAAATGACATAATGGCGTTGATGCGATTTATTTCAGTACGGCGAATCGACAATGCAACTTGCTTATCAAAAGTAGCGAACGATGCAGACTAGAGTCAAAAGTCACGCGCGCGAAAGTAATAACATGTAAGTATATACATTATGATATGGATAACAGTAAAGTCGATAAAACAATGTTCAATCACTCTTGTTTGATTTTCGCAAATGTCTTGACGTTTCACAAATCTGATGATGTCAGCTTGTCTTACAGCGTAGGTTTGGTTTTAATTTGTTTCTAAGAGAACATCCTATTCTCTGGTTAAAATAATCATAAGTATCCCGGAAAAATGCAAATCTCCCGCTTGACAGCGGTACACACTTATCGTAAATTTTAGGAAGACAGATTCACGGACTATAGCCAGTTTTAATATCCTGAATTTTCATTTCGTATCTTTATTCCCTAATGGTCAGAAAAAAGGGCGTTCTCTAGGGAACAAATAAAAAAGGAAGCTCTTGAATCATGATTTAGGATTTTAAACATAAAACTGCCTAAGACTCACTCATAGCGAAATAAAACGTCTTCTTAACGAGATAAGGTGACGTAAGTGTATCCGTTGTATTTCACTAAAGATTCAGGAATTTTCGGTTTCACGACTGATAACCCCAGATGCGGACGTTCTTAATGAGATAATGAGCTCTGTTCTGTATCAAGCAACATTGTACCCACTACAGATTAAGTCGGACAAGGCGTTACGTTACACGCATAATATTAATACGATGTCGGAAATAGTAGTTAAAATGTGCATAGATAAAGGAAGCCTAACACGTTGAAGAACTAATGGATTTCGGAAGTTTGGATCGAGGATTTCCTTCTATTGTCAATAAATCAATGTTAAACGGATTATAGCTACTTTAACACCTAATTTTTCAACCTGTAGCAACCCCCAGGGGTCGTCAAGGGGGATGCGAAGGCTTTCAAAGTTAGTTAAAAAAAATACAAGAATGTACTTCTCTGCACGTGTTCGTAACTTCGTACGAATATAATATCTATCAATCAGAAAAATACATCGATGCTAAGAATAATACCTAAAGAATAAGAATAGTACCTTCAGATAACAAAGTGTACCTAATGAAGCGCATGGTATTTTATCTAGTGCAATTATTCAGCTGTTGTGTATATTTTATAAGCACAGGAACATCCTTATATGGAAACATGAGACTTCACAACTATAATTTAACAAAAAGGCTACGGTGCTTTCCTAGAGTTACGCTCAAAATTGTGGAACTCAAAACACTGTTTTGATGTTGTATATTAGAAAACGAGAGAGAAAGACACTTTTTAGAATAAATAAAGCATCATGTAAGGAACATTAAATACTTTGCGCTACAAAACTACGTATCTAACATAAAATCTAAATCGTTCTTTAACGGAACTGTATTCATCATTTGCCTTTTCTTCATGCGGATGGCTATGCTTAAGTAAAAAGCCGCACATTGAGTGCACTCGCAGCTCTCTACGATAATCACGGTCATATTATAGTGTTTATTATAGACTATATTGTGTATGAAGAGCTATAGCGGTCGTTAGGGCTTCTTGTAAACTGCTAGTCATTCAAACAACTTAAGGCAAGGGCTCTTTGTCTGCCTTAAGGAATTTTGCGTCTAAAGAAAAGAAGATTTTCAGACTATAAAGTGTAAGTGTTATTACCGTATTAAACAAATAAATACTTACATGTATTCAAATTAAAAGCGTGCGGTTTCAACCTTAGCTCTGCAAGGTAAACACTCTATGTTTATTCATAAAATATGCACCAGTGGGTTATTTATCGAAGTCCATCGTTGTTAAGTGGACCTACATCATGTCCCATAAAATTACTACTAAAATGCGTTCGATCCAGCCCGTCTCGACCGCTAACCCGATACAGAGACTAGCTTTTTACGCACTTTATTATACTACCATAATTACGTACTAGTGCGTAAACTCGAACGTATAAAATAATAGTCTTCAATTATTTAAATGAACTCACTAGATTACTTTGTTCTTTCTCTTGTTTTGTAGATGCTTTATACTTATACTCGTAGAATAGAACACGCATTTTCAATAACAGTTTTTGAGGATTTTAGTTTACGTTTACGCGTATTTGAATGAAGGTTAGCGGTTGTATTTACCATAACGATGGTAGGTAAGCAGCTGAGGGGATAAACAGCCGTAATACTGGAGATGTTACTGATGCGTTGCTAACCAAGAGTGAGATATTAATTTTACTGTCTTACTCTTTTCTGTGAAACAAGATAGTGCGAGCAAAGTAGTAGGCAATAGTAATCTAGACAGATATAATTGATTAATTGAAGAGATGTCCAATTATTATTTTCTTAATTCATCAACTCTTTAACGCCTTAAAGAGGGCGTGTGTATAAAAACACACGCAAGATTTTTGACGCTCTATAAACTAGGAAATATATCTGTTTTGTGTTGAGCCTTGTCAAAGTTAAAATCTGTTTCGCTTTACTCTTGATCTATATTAAGACGTAACGGTTGCGACGGTTATTTATACTAATACGGACACATGTTTTTTAATTCTGTCTGTATTGTATTGGCTCGGTGAAATAATGTAAACACCATTAGACGGTAGAGCGGGTTATAAATTATGTATGCATCATTAAATAAACTATTTTGAGTAGGTGTAGACATTTAGCTTATGCTAGCTCCTCTGCTAAAGTTCAGGGTGACTCGACTATAACCCCAAAAATATAAAATTAAATAATAACGACCAAATTAATTAACACATGCCGACCAAACTTACACACAATCCTTCAGTTTTCGGCTGTCAAAAAATCGCGTATCCAGATAGCGGACAGCTGTTAATCACATGTTTCCAATCACAACAAACACTATCACTCGAGTCACAAAAAACAGATCGCGTTATCAGAGCGCGTGGAGACTTGCGGATCGATCCCAAAGGCTGGGATGTTTTGATAAGGCTTTGGGCGAGCGAGGAGCGGCGGGCTCGGTGCGCGCGACGCGACTGAGCGGGGTCTCGGCGAGCGCTGGGCCGCTTGCCGCGCCACCGCACCTCATGATAACACTGCATACCGACAAATGCATCCCATTCATTGACTGCCGTTGCCGCCGAAATCGGCAACTGATTGCATTTTAACTTGATAGCTTTGGGTACGTAGATAAGCGTAGTAAAGGATCTATTCTTAAGTCATACCTTGAGCAAAATACCCGCTTATGAGTACGTAAGTACTGGTAAAATATGCATTCATTGAATTGATGCCTCGATATTTATTAAAAGATACCTACCTGTGCCGACTTTGTTAGTTTTCTCAAAATTTTCTGTGAGACACACATTTACATGATATTTAGGGATGGGCCGAAATTCGTTTTACATTCGGTTCAACCGAAGTTCGGCAGGTTTTACCGAATTTCGGCATTCGGCCGAAATTCGGTTCATAATGCCGAACTTCGGCCGAAATTCGTCACTTCATCATCATACTACATGGCTGGGCGAGTCAAAAGAATAAAATGTAGTTCTAGTTTCATAAGCTTTTTAAAAACAATATTTACTTTTACATTTATTTCGGAGTCAGAATTAAACAAATAAAAGTCAGAAATAGTTATTAAAAAGTAGGTAGGTATTAAAAAAAAATAGCAAATCAATCACGCATGTCAGGGATGACGCAATAATGAGCGGCTGGCCGGCTCGGTGGAGAAAAGCGGGGGAGCGCTGGTAGCGGGCGGCAAGGTCATAACATAACATCAAATTGCAACTGATCGCATGAACTAGTCATAAAACCTGCCGCTTTGGAGAAAAGCGCGGGAATGTCAACCGAAGTTCGGCCGAACTTCGTATTCGGTGTTGTTTAATACCGAATGTTCGGCCGAAGTTCGAATTCGGTCCATTCTACATTCGGCCCATCCCTAATGATATTGTAATTTTTAGCTCTACTTAAAGCTTAAAAAATGTTAGAAGCAGAGAACAAAACTACTTAAGTTACCTATTGCCCTGTCATGTAATTTTATTAACGATTCAATGAGATGTCCGTTAGTAAAATTAGCGATACAGTTTTATGTGTTTACAAACAGCAATTGACAGTCGATTGAGGAAATTGCTGCATTCAGCTGAATCAGCTCTATCGTCGTCAAATAGGCTTAATTTTATTAACAATGACTGAATTGGTATTGCTGGATTATCGAGAGTTACTTTGTTCTTAGCTTTAGCTGCAAAATTTATATAAAATGTGCAAATTTATTTAATTTAACGCAACGACAGCGAAGGTCGACTTTAGGTCGTTTTACTTGAGACCATGACATTTGTTTTGTGGGATTAAGCGGCGGTTACACTGAGTTGTTCATCTAATGTGATCGTCGCACGTGTTCTATACTTCTTCGGTCACCGAACGTTATCTTTACACTACACTGTCCGGTGACCGCCGTCGCCTAGTCAGCCGTGTCTGGTGTCGCTCTACTCATGCAGCCGACTACCTTTGCAAATATGCATGTGGAAAAAATTCAGACACTTCCAAATGAAGTATTTTCAACTATTGAAAAGTAATTATCGCTTCCTCCAGGTAAGGAAAGACGGCTAAAAATAATTAGGAAATTAAGCTCAGAGCATGCAATCAAATTAATAGCGCTCGCATGTCTAACAGACCTTGGATTAGGACCTGACAAATCTCACTTCCTCGTAATTTAATGGTCGCTTATTACACTTTAATTAATCGGCGAAATTAGTCATTACATGACAGCATGACAAAGTGATTCACTTTGTACCCGGCCAATACTTAGTAAAGGAGGATCGACACCCGTGTGACTTCGGATCACACCTCTCCATTTCTCCTGAGGATGTTGTTAGAAGTAGCTAAAGTATTAGTAACTAGCGATTTGTCAGTAGGTACAGTACCATCTAGGTAACTTTCATCCTAAAATTGCTATAATTGCCTCTGAAACGTAAACTAGCCATGTTTATGTAGAGCAGGGGTTCCCAACCTTTTATTCGTCGAGCCCCCCGCCCCTGGATCACAAATAATATTTTCATTGATTACAATAAAACTAGCATTATTTTAAACAACATTTGATTTTGTGTAAATACTTTGAAATATTTTTTTCTATTGAAAACACAAACGTCTCGCACCCCCTTGAGATTGCTCTACGCCTCACAAGGGGGGCGTGCCCCCCTGGTTGGGAACTCCTGATGTAGACTGACACCAGAGGCGGCTGAAGAGAAATAGGTTTAGATATGGTTTAGGCAACCGACTACCTTCCTGTAATTTTTGTATATATTAACTTAAAACCTAGAAATATGCTGGAAGCGGTTGCGAAACGTGATGTTGTCATGGTTTTGACTACGTAACGTTACTTATTATGCTCTGCCTAAGCCTGTGTGTAATGTCTCATGTGCTCTACCAACCCGACATAGGAATGTGAACGTGTTGTTTTTGTATGTATGGAGGTAGCAATAGAAGATTGATAATCGGGAGTGGTTCAATACGGTAGCAGCATTAATTATTAATGTAAATGGGTGGTTATCGTTTTAATTATGATTTCCAATGCGTTCGTCCGCCCGTATCAGGGTCATTTGAAAATAAAACGACGCTGCCGTAAACCTTACGAAATGCACTGGTTTGGAGGAGAAACGAAATTATAACGTTGCGAGTTTGTTAGAATTCTTACATGTACAAATAACACTGCTTTGAAGTGAAAAGTCTCTACATTCTTGGATAGGCACTGAATTTCTGACTAAATGCATCAAACTCAAAAACTACAAAATTTTACTTTTTCTTTTATTTTTCTTTTTAGCATTATCTAAAAGTACGGTGGTCTTACGTGATCGGCCGTGACTCTAGAACTGTACCAAAATCTACAGTAGGTAGGTATTATATAAAATAAACACATTGTTGATTTATTAGATTACTAGCTTTTGCCCGCGGCTCCGCTCGCGTTAAATTCGGGGTATCACAGAAGAGATAGCACACATACCAATTTTATAGCTTTCTACTTTGAAAACTTCCACTCAAAACTTACCCGTGTGGTGCCGGGTTAGATACCCCTGTGGTGCCGGGTTAGAATAGCACCTCCCCCTTTCTTCTCGTGGGTGTCGTAAGAGTCGACTCTGGGATAGGGTTAGTGTATTGTGGGCGATAAGCTAGCAACCTGTCACCGCAATATCACGTTTAACTATCTGGTTACCCTGAATTTGCTAAACGTGGCACTGGATTTTTGAGTTCATGTGCTCTGCCTACCCCTCATGGGAATATGGGCGTGAGAATATGTATGTATGTATGTATGTAAACTTCCACTCCTCACTTTAGGGAAATGGGGGGTTTTGAAGAGACAAAATGTAGCCTATGTCACTCTCCATGCCCTAAAGCCCTAAACTATCTCTACCTAAAAAATCACGTCAATCCATCGCTCCGTTTAGCCGTGAAAGACGGACAAACAAACAAACAATCACACTTTCGCATTTATATATTGGTACAGATATTCGAGCCAGCTAATAACTAATTTGTAATGATTTCTTTGTGTCTGTATATGTAATAAGGTGGGGTTCAAAGCAAAGCTGACACGATCTTAAAAATCTTTAAAACAAATTAAACAAAGCCTTGCGATACAGCGAGGAAACGCTGCCAGCGTCTTTGGGACCATGCCTCGGGGGTGCCCTTTTTTAAATATAGTCTAGTTTTAAGTTAGTTATTATTTTAGTTAGTTATTTTGTTTTTGGTATTTTATTATTCAATTCGTAATAAATTTAAACAAATAGAATTATAGAATTATTTGAATATTTAAAATCTACTGAAAAGATTTATTATGTGCCAGTATTGCCCCGGCCAGTAACATGCATTCATGCATATCACCTGCTTGAGTAATCCAACAGTACCTCTATCTTAATGATATTATACATAAGTTATGCTGGAAATCGCACAATATAAAGTTATATTTAATAGAAAGAGCCTAAACCAAATAACATATGAATTGTTGAAACAATATGTGCGAATCGATTTCTAAATCTCATACGGGCACATAATCCCTCGTCTCGTATAATTGTCAAATTAATATACCTACCTACCCTCGTTATTATACTGCAAACGTTTCCAGAATATTTGTCTTTCTTTACGGGATTTGGTCTAAGGTCTCCCTTTTTTGTGGATTCCCAGTAATATTTTAATTTTATCGGTTGGTAACAGTTGCTCGATTTGGAATGATTTGAGCTACCTACACAAGTGGAAGAAGAAAATATATACTTTGAGCAGTTTGAGCGCAGTGAGATACTGAGGTGCCTACTGTATTGAGTTTGAGACAACATGACATATTTATTTTAGTTTTTATTCTAAGTCAAGATGTGTGATTTCTTGATAAATTTAAACAGCGATAACCTTACTCAATGAGTCAATTTTATGCTAGGTATTATTCTTTGAAATTATTGTAGAGGTATAAACCGTATCTGTGAATTAGTGCATGAACTCGCATGGTACCTACAGCTCTTGTAACAATAACCAAAGTAAAAATAATGTAATACAGTACGTGTCGACTTTAAAAAACCGTGTTCACGTTTCGAATACTTGTCAACATTTTTTGTATTACTTATTTGAAGTATTCGCAGAAGTACCGCCTGCTGATGACGATAAAACAGGAGAGGAAGGAAATGCTTAATTAAGTGTAAAAAGTTAATAACTCTACTTATGCTAAGGATGTTATTCGCAAACAGTATTTTAATAGCATAAGTTAGACTCTCATATGGCAGCACTCACAACTACCTAGTCCGAACCTACATTATTGAAATGAAAATAGAGTCCTATTACCATTGAAATGTCCGTGTGTGAGTAGGTAGCTCTCAAACGAATAGACCAAATTCAATTCAGTTTTTTTGACGTGAAAAAGTGTTTGAACATGTTGGCTCTTAGCTACCTTGAACTAAATGATCAGTAGTTTCTAAAATATTGAGGTTTGAAACTAAAATAACTGCGGTTTTTCAATTTTCAGCAATTGACCGGTAATACCTGTTCTGTTATAAACAACTGATAAAACCGAAGCTGTAAGGCTATAACTCTCACTGGTTCAATAATAGCCTATTCACTCTAGCCACACATACCTACAACGAACTATGCCAATCTCATTCCGCGGTCGTCCTATTTAGGTAGGACAGATTGACGCTGTTTAGTTCATCCTACACTAAAGAAACGAGTTGCGCTGCGGTTCGTCTCTAATCTCTTTGCCAGTAAAATGCAAAGGAATCTAGGTAATAAAACCAGGAATTCGTATACCAAATGCTTATTGATAAGGTAAATTTAGATAAGCATTTTTCGCGGTCGGGCACGAGCAAAGGCCACGTTTTGAGCCACCGGACACGTGCTGACGGCTGCGGCGATAACGTGGATCGGAACGGAACATGTATAACCGCTGAACTCAGAGATGTTAGTTAAATTAATGTGGTGATTAAATGCGGGCGTGTAGTAGATGGAATATGATAGTAATGTAGTATGTAAAAAAATTGTAATTGACTTTTACATAATTTATTACTTTGTTGCGTTCTAATCAAATACAATGAACAAATTTTGAGGAATCCTTCTGTAATTAATTTTTTTCTCGGCAAATAACTTATTTTTACTTAGAACGACATGATATATTTAAAACCCGTAGAACATCCAGTTTAGTTTTACTTAATAACCAAAGGAATTCGTGATATAATTTAAAGATTATCTTTTCGAAGTATCGGCACTATCGAATATTTATTGTTAAAACATAAGTTGTATCACCAAACCATAAAATTAGGTGTAATAATTGCAGAATTACCTAACCGTTACTCTCTCATGCATTATTCATTGCTCCACCTGTAATTTTAGTTAAAATTAATTGCAAAAAGCTGAGTTTTAGCTGAAAATAATTGGAGTGCATAATATGGCGTGAGTAACGGATGCCGGTAAATATACTTCTTTAAGTGGAGAAAACACCACTAAGAAATGTCGAGTTTACGACTGAAATCTGTTAAAATATTTCCAGTGATTCACGGACCAAAATTGACGATTGTCGGTGAGGGATTTAATGATCAGAAACTCAATAGCATTACGTCGTTTTGCTACAAAGTTCCGAAAGACACCTTCCAGTATCGTCATCAGAATTTAGTTCACAAAATTTGACGTATCCTCATATACATATTTGGATCACTTCTGCCTCCTATTCTACAATGTTAGTCACAGTGGATTTTCAGTCATCCTAAAGTCAAGAGAACTCGTATTGTGAAGGATTGACCCAATAATCGCGCGTATCCAATTTCTGTTTTGAATATTCCCCTTAGTCGCTTGGCAATCCTGCCCCAGCGACGATTGTGCCTGGCACCCGGCCTACCGGGATTCCCTTATTACTCAACCTTTTACCATTGACATGTTCATTCCAAATTGTTTCATCAATTTCGTGTTCAATTTAGCTTGAACTTCATATCTGGAAAGTGATAGTTTGAAACTTGCGCAACTCCTTATACTATTTATGCGATGCCGAGGCCGTCCACCGAGATATTAAAAAAAAATCAAGCTTGAGCTGGGTCTGAAAGGATTAAAATAAAGTTGTGAAATGTCCTCAGAGTATGTTATCAGTGCAAACCAAACCCATTTTTATGGTTTCGAAACAAAATGTTAAAAATCACTCTAATGGTAAGACTAAACTTGCTTGTCCGTCTTTCTCTCTAGTGTGATTATCATTCCAGGAACTGCGAGTATAGTCAAGAAATTGTCGCTTTGAACTATTTCACAATGAATTTCTAATTGTCTTGATTAAGAGGAAATGGAGCGGTCATATTTTGTATGGAAACGTAGTCCCCTGATTCCTCGCTGGATATTACCCGTAGAACAATGTTTTTTTACATCAACAATCTAATGATATATTAGCATGTTCCTATGTTTTCCTTTTTTTGTTTATTGATTTATTAAGGGAGATATTAACCTTAAAAAACATGAAAAATTGGTAAGTTTTTTTCGTCGTGTTCAAACCTCTAGAAACCAATTTTAACACAATTATATCAAAATATAAGAACATAGGAACACGGTTATGACATTTTTTAAACATTTAATGAAAAAACATATTTAATCGGTTAAGTTTTGGAGAAGAAATCAGGGGACTACGAAACGTTGTTTTTGAATAATTTTCATAGGTATTTTCGGTCCGAGCTGTAGTTGTTCTTATCGCACTCGACGTCGTCTGCGCGGGTCACGGCGCGACAGCAATAGATTTAGCAAATACCTATTTTTCAATTCCCTCGACCGGCATATTTCCTCTTAATAGGTATAGGAGTAGGCTCATGACTGTATTGAATTCTATAAATCCTACAGATTATAAATTTGGAATAGTTTTAGATCAAAATTATCTAATAAATAATAATTTACAAATGGGGTTAAGAGGACAGTTAAGTAGCGTTCATTTGCACTATTTAAACGGCTGAGTTGTGTCTAGATGATTGAAATCCTTTGCAGACTAATGTTTAAATAATGCTATAATGTATCATTTTCGAAACACAAGCGGCTACTGTGTTACTTCACCTTTAAGTAGTTCGTAAATGTGCATAATTAGCTGCGTATCAGTTTGTAAATCATTATTATCTGCGATGTTGCTAAACGCGCGTATGGGCTTCCCTACGGATGAGGCAAGTGCGGAGGTGGGCGTTCTTGCGTCATATATGATATCCTGCCGCCTGTATAACTTTAATCTTTAAGAACAGTGGTGCGGTCGAGTGAGATTTGTTTGGGGATTCAGTTTCGGGGATACAATAAGCAATTTTTATTATACATCGTAACTTAAAGCCGAAAACATGTGTGTTCACGAAATGTGATACTAATGGTTTTGTCTAGGTAGCGTTTCGTATGCTTTAATTCGGCGTATACAAGTGCGATGTAAGAACGGTTGTACGAATTTTTCTTTCATACACTACAATTACTGGTTTCCGTTATTGAACCCAAAAATGCCCCAGTCTCTGGGACACGGGATGCGCTCAATATTCCAAAGGCACGCAACCGTGCGTTTACGTGCTTTGCGTTACATATCCCGCTGAAATGGAATTCTTGCTATGATTATTACTAATGGGAAATATAAATGTGGAGAATAGTCGACTGCTTTATATCGCAGAGCACACGACACGTTCGCAGTCAAAACCATGAATGACTACCTCACGCTTAGCCACATTTAGCATAATGACATGTTAGGTTTAAATGTAGACGAAAGAAGTACAATAGTGACAGGTTGCTAGCCTATTACATAAAACATACCAAAACTCAACCCTTACCAACAACAAAACAAACACTTATTCGCCTCATACGACATCCACGGTACAAATGGAGAAGTGTTATTCGAAACTCGACACCACACGGGTAGATTATTTCATTGAACTTTGAAAACCAAAGAAGAAAATACTGGAAATAGTTACGCTATTGAAATTTATGTTTAACTATCGATCAAATGAAGGTTTTGTATATAATCATTTAATAACTGTGAACATAAACGCTCTAAGCTACCGTTACTAGTTAGTAGTTACGTTTCGAAAACATGTATTAAGAAAGTTACATTTTGTAAGTAACCTTGAGATGCAGAGCTAGTCGCTCTAGTCAGTGATTAGTAGATTCAAGATACAAGCTGAAGTCTCTTTAGCAGCTCCGCATTTTGTGCCAATTTCACGTGTTAATTAAATTTAATATACAGTCGTACGCGGTGCAGCAAGAACTCATTTGTACATGCTTGGTCATTACGGTAAACAAGCTAGAGCGATGTAACTCTTAATAGTTATTTATATGACTACGGCATAATAAAAAGCATTAATGCACGAATGTTGTTTACCTATATACCTATTGGTTGTACCTGTATGTGGATGTCGTAAGAGGCGACAAAGGAAATAGTTTTAGGTATGCTTTAGGTTTAGGCGATCGGATAGGCTCGCAATCTGACACTATTATAATTCTTCCACCTGTTTTCTAACCTGAAATTATGTTTGAAGTAACTGCGAAGGGTGAAATAGGCATGGTGTTTTCAGGTTTTGTGTGCTCTGCCTAACCAATTTGGGATTAAAGCGTGACTGTATACTGTATGTATGTAAGTTTTGCTAGCGCCGTGGCAGATTGTTGTATCGTCCCAAGAGAATACCTTTTTATCCTTTGAATCGATACATAATAAGAGTGAAATTTCGTCTCTCGGGATCAAAAGGTTTTCACTTGGCGCAGAGAAGTCTGTCAGTAAATCAATCCGTAGATAGGAAGCGTTTCCAATTTTTGCACAGAGCCATCATGAATGTGCATATAAATCAAGGTATATTTTTAATTATTCAGAACTTAAAAAGTTGTGTAAAGTTTTAGTGTGATAGATTTTCATCTCAGGGTTTCACTAAAGTGTTTTTGCGGCATGAAAAATTTTTAACTTGCAAAATTTAACACAAAAGTTTAATTACTTGCCTACAAAGCATTTTTTTTTGGGAATGGTCGTGTTACAGGTTTACGACGATGTTTACATCTTCCCACAAAAAAGGGGCTCGCAGAGTAACCGCTACCCAGCTCCCAGGTATGTATACTTCGACAAATCGTTTCACAGACTGAAATCCTTTAAGAAAAAACAACTCATTCATTGATGTTTCTGTCAAAGTGTTTGTCTTTTCTTCTTTTAATGATTCCGGAAATTTGACGCTTTAACATAAAGAAGACGTCCAAGGTTTCACTTGTATGGGAATGGCAGAAAAATCAATCGCTTACACGCGTAGGTATGACGTAGAAAACTCCGGCTTAGTTTTATTGACGTTCGAAGTGCATTATTCAATTTACAGTCTTAATGTCCCTCTGGTCTTAAAGTAGGCTTTGCTTGAGTAAAGAGGGTCTAGGTTACGTGAGGTTTCGTAACAACGTTAACATCACACTCTACCTAATCTCTAGTAACAATTTGGATTACCTTCGAAATTTCTTCCTGTATAATTAACAATTTTAGTACTCGTTGCCATGGTAACAAATATATCAACTGTTTACGCTTCTTGTATTAATAACTTATCGAGTGTGATTTTGCGGCGGCAAGTACGTTTTGCTTGATTCTTATGATGAGTATACAAATACCTATTGAAAATGATTGTACCTACCAAAGTAAATAAGGTTTTGTATAGTTTAGCAATTGTAGGTAAGAAAATTAAACATGTTGAGCGAAAAAACAAAACTTCCAGTGCTTCTTATGTGTATTTTTTTGTACAATAAAAATGTTTCTTTGCTAACTTACAAAGTAATGCTTGTCTAAGTTGATTAGTAGACGTGGCAAGCTTTGTCAATATAACAGAAATTACTTAACAGAATTAAACTAATCGCCTTATAGTAGGAAGTGAGTCTAAACAGTAATCAGCTCTAAGTAAATTAAGCGGGTAATGTTTACACAGCGAGTTTGATCGAGTTCCATGTACAATTGCTATTGCTCACTATACGCCCGCCTTGTTAATAATAATTAAATTCAATTAACATGCACGCATTTCAGTAACAATTTCAAATTATGTACGAACATCAGATGGTTTATTAAGATAGCGGGTGTACCTACATAATAATATTAAGTAAGTGAGCGCCTGGCTTTATTACACCAGTTTTATTGTTTTATTTGAGCGTTCTTTTTTACCTACTATATAATGCGTATATTATTTACACATAGAATGAAACGCCTTCAGTCACTCCGTACAAAATTCATGCCTAGGGTACATGGTAGGGTATACGGTTTCTTTTTTAATTTGTCACAATGTTGCTATTATTAAGGATTCCATTAAAATGTTGCTAGGTAGCATGTTTTAACTTACCAATTACTTAACCTGTTTACCTAGATATAATTGTGTGGTCACGGAATGTATTCCCACAATAGTACGAGAAGTCAAGACAGGTGCTCGAATGTCAGCAGGATTCTTGTAGCGTCCGTCAAAAAACTAGGGTTTACGTGTGGGAACCGCACGTCGATTAAAAGTAAACCGGCAGAAAAATGTCACTTAACATTCACAGAAAATAAAGCACGCCGACCAAAACACCTGTCTTGTAAAATTACTTCAATTAATTGGGATATTAATTGACGTGGCTTTCAGTACCAACTAGCAATTGTTGTCAGTTTAAACTTTATGAAAAACTTACTCTTGCTTCCGTTGAAATCAGTCGGGTACGTAGTATTACAGTGTTACTCACAAATTGCACTGCACACCCTTAAATCGAATGTTTACTCGGCGACGCCATGAACCTCCCGTTGCCACAATAAACGTATCTCATATAAACCAGCCCGTCTCATATCTTATCGTTTGGGGTCCGCAAATTGACACATGTGTTGCGGTCAATTTGTGGGCCGCCTTCTCCGACGATCTGTGCATGAGAAACATTGGACGAATTAGATTCAATGAGACCGTTTGAGCATAACAAATGGAACGGCACCTGAATCAATAATGTATTCAATGAGAGTGCGACATCGATAAAATCACATTGAAGGATGTTATCGATACCGAGGAGCAAGTTATGTTTTATTCTGGTAACATTTGTGAAGGTTCTACGCTGATGGGTACAATTTGTGTATTGTTGAAAAATAAAAGCGAATCGTGAACAACGACCAATTTTGCACATCATACATCAGCCATGCGTTTTGTAAAATTACATTTCAGCGCATTCGCGTGGCTGTCATTTCGTTCCCTCCTCATTCCAATCTATTTTCTATATTATGTCGTTGGCGGGCGCGGTGATGTCCCGTGACGTTGACAAATCGAGTGGCGAACGCATTACGACAGCCAGTCCTTTGCGCTTCGATTATACACAGCACAAATTAGAAAAACATGAACGCAATACGAGCTTCGTGGAATTCGTTGCGATGATCATTATCCGAATGTAAAGCCGGAACTTGTAGATTGAAGCCCAGGATAAGATAGATCTCCAGTCATGCCTACAACTTATTCCTCTGGCAGCTGAGATTTTCCAAGAGACATTAATCATTATGCCTGGAAAATGGAATAGTTTATACGGTTTATAATTTGCAATCGGGTTGCTTTCCGTGAGATTAGTAAAAAAATAATGTTGTCACATTCTAACTACTTACTCATCTATTTGTCGGATACGTGCAGCATATACGAGATAATCTACTGTGTGATACGAGATTATCTAGAAAATGTTGGATTGTGGCAGATAACATTATTACACATTTCATCCAAATTCATAACAAAACACTTTCACTCCAATGCACCTAATTAGTTTTGTTTGCGGCGCCAAAACAATAGAACGCAGAAGTTTTGCAATTTTATACAAACGGGCCGTCAAATTTGTCACCCCAAAATGAAGGGTCATGTTTGTTCATTCTGCTACAGGAAACGGGAATTGAGTATCGCAAGCCATCTCAACATAGTTAAAACATATTTGACTCCTACTGTTATAAAATAGAATTCGTTTTCGCATGTCAATCGGTCGAAATTGAGCCTTCAGTAGGTCAACAACTCGATATAAGACCTACTAGTCATAGTAAGTATTGTTTGTTTACATTCGATCTCTCACGAGATGCTATCACGCATCGGTATTTTTCTCTGTCGCAGATGATTCCGACCGAAGTGGACATTTCTTATAATGATGTTGCTTGAACGAAAAGGGGAAGTCAAGAAAATTCATTAAATATTATGTTTGTTGAAATTGCTCTAAAATATGCAAATTACCTTCGCGTTGTTTAGCGACCGAAACGATACGAATCAAATACAATTTGCTACAAAATTTTCAAATTGCCTTAAAGATTCTCTCAAGACAAAGTATGAAGATCGTTGTTCACGGTTAATTCACCCACACCTGCATGTGGTATTAGTTTTGCTCAAAGCTGATATAAGTTGCCATTGGAGTGCTCAGCGCGTCCCGACGCTCACGTAATGTTTCCCAAAATGGCTCTGCCGCAGGAAGAGGCCACTGACTCAACGACCTTATGCGCTCACTATTGTGAGTGCCTTCCAACTACCCACACCGGCACCTGCTCTTTCACGGTAATGATACGGCGCTGACGTAACGATTGTTTATCGATTTGCATTCATTGCATACCTTCTAAGGCGGTTCAAACAGCACCAATACAAGGAGGCGATGACGAGTAGTTATTAATGAAATGGCTTCTTTCAATTCGAGTGAGACTCGCTACATCAGAGAAAGCGGCACTTTATAGCAAAAGTTTGAAATGGAAACGAGAGACCTTTTTAACGAAAAACATTCATGTGTCCCTCGTGACATCTTTCTGGAATAATCAACATGCAATACATGCTTTTGGTCGCAATAAAAGGAGAGTGACTATAAACATCGGGCCAAGTGAGGCAGGCACTGTTGTAAAATCGAAGTCATGACGCCGCATCAATACTGTATAATAAAATGACCGTTTACAAATTAGGTTGTTGTTGTTTCTCGTTGGTGTTGGACGTGGCGTGGCATTATTGTGTAAGTAAAGTACTAAAAGTTCGCGTGAACGACCGACCGGCATAGTTTGTTGCACTCGAGGCCGCGTTGTCCGTTGACACTGCACCGCATTGCACTCGATATTATTGACGTGCCCCGACGGCCGAGGACTTTCTACGATGATTCTCTCCAATTAACGGAATGATTGGCGGGCGGAGAGCATCTTTGTCTGCGCACGCGACACACTTACTCTTGTTACGAATCATGCGATTTTGTTATAGTTTTATTGCCGTAAACTGTGGTTCCGCTCTCGTTCTCGATTCACGTGCGTCTCACGCAGGTCGGAATCACTTCCACGGCTCGATGTTGAGTCAAATTGGGACCATGTCACATTCGACACATCTCTTAAGTGTATTGTGTTCATTTTAAGTAGGTAAATACGCAAACATCACGCCCGTGTTCCCAAACGGAGTAGGCAGAGCCTACGAAACGCTGCATAGTATAACCATGACTGTTTCACCTTTGTAGTCGCCTCTTATGACATCCGCGGATGAAATGGAGAGATGTTATTCTAAGCTCGACCACACAAGTCTGTGGGTTTAGACCCGACACCACGCGGGACACAAGTAGGTAAATATGTAATTGAAATGTACCTTGGCCATACAGAATCGGTTGTTAACTCGGAGTTTATGCCTTTTCGCGGTTACGCTGTCCTTGAATGCCATGACCCAGGAACTAGCTACAAGGTCGTTGCTATGCCAAAAAACTGTAATGGCAGTCGAGCCGTTTTCGAATTTACTTGAGTCACAGGTTACCTAATCTCATGGATAGAACTGTCCGTTGCACAGCAAAATTTCTAATACTTTACTGCCTACTTACTTGCTAGAAAATGTATTCAACCTGCGTATTGTTGTGGTGTGGCATTTGGTGATATTTACGATTAGTACATACGCTTTCACTTGGTATTCAAGTGATTTAGCTGAATGAGTTGTATGTAAAGGAGGTGGTATTTATTGAACGAGGTCGTGCGGCACAGGTTTCTGGCTGGAATACGAGTTATGAATCGTTCTATAGTCATTGATTCAATGAACTGGGTAGTATAATACCCGCCCTGACGCCGATGGTATGCATATAATAAGCATCAGTCTTTCGTAGCACCTGTCCTCATAGAAACTAGTCTATACCCGCGTTTACTTTGAGGGTGGATGAAAAAGACACTTCTCTATCTTGTGAGGATTTTCTAATGATTCAGATTCAGATTCTTTTATTGCCAAAACTGTGTATATACATAGTTAATATGTCAAAAGAAAGTACCAACAGTTTGCCCTTTTCGGACGTACAATAATATTCAATACAATATTAATAAAAGAACACATGTCCACATAAAAGAATAATTAATAAAATGTCAAAATAATATGCATATAATTACCACACGTCATCTAAATAAAATTCATCAAAATAATATAACAATGTCACTCAATAAGTATAAAATTAAATTAAAGATACAATACAATTATTTTTACATGTCATACTATTAAAACAATAATTCACTTAAAATAGTAAATAAAATATTCTTTTTATTGCAGTTATTTAATAACCCACTTAATTAGCGTGTCTGTCAAGTTTCAAACCAGCGTCAATACTTTAAACTAATGTTGTACAGTCTGCCAGCTACTCATTAATGTTCTTAATGAATATCCAGTTTCAAACCTATAGTAAGTAAGTCAATTTCATAATAACACCTACTTAATGTTTATTTTGTCAATCAAATCTAACATTATGGAAATACAGGCGTGATGTAGGTTTGTATTAATTTATTTGCGTAATATTACTTAGATATTAAAATTTTATATATTTTTGGTCACAAATTGTTGTGTTTTGTTAGATCTAAAGAACGATTTAATTCGTTTAAGTACTGGTACAATAATACCATCCCTCCATATCACTCCCTCGCTCTAAAATATCTCTTAAAAGAATCTCAAGACTAAAAATAACGGCCTGGTACTAATAAACCAAAAAGTAGGTGTGATTTGCTACAGCCTGTTTGGTAAATATCCGGCCTAGATAAGAGGTTTTATGTTATTGCTCCACACAACACGAAGCCGCAAGGGACCCGTATACTCCACTGTATTCCGTAACTCAAATTATACGGAACATTTTATTTATGGTTATACTACAGGGTTGGATTTTACGGCCTAATTCGGATGAACGGATGATGTCTTTATCATAAGTACCTTTAAGGTCGGCATTTTGTGAAAGGTGGTCGATATGATATTTAAATCGGTTTTCTGTTTTTATCTATTCTGTGTTTCCATGACGATTTTTCATTCGAAAGCCACTTGTCTTACGTTGTTTCATGAATAAAAAATTGAAGATGTTGAACTTGTAAAGGTTGGGATTTTCCATTTTTTAAGTTGGTTAGGAATGTTACTATACGTTACTTGTTTTGCATAATGTATAATAGGAGTGCAATCCACAACCACTTAAAAAATCCTCACTTAACATGTATTTGCAAATTAGTCTATCTTAATTAGTCTGTCTCAACAAAGATTGTAATCACAACAAAAAATGAATGCCAATACAACGTTGACAACGTGTTCGACCGCTACAATTAATACTGAAATGCATTAGTTTGCAGTATTAGCGCAGGCGCAGCGGTCAAGCGAACTATGCGGATATAGCGCAACCGCGTGGGTACAAAGCGCACCGTCCTTCGAGGTCGTTCCAGTTCGAGCCTACCGCACTAACTAACCACAGCACACAGAAAATGGAGAAAACTGACCGTGGAATAAAATGCAAGTGTAGTTGGCATACCAAGTTGCGATTGTTCTCAATGTAAATTGGTACAGACCACTGTTTTTAATCTGTGCACTCTTGGATTTTACTCCCGTCTGCATTATGTAGTTTTTTTCAGTTTCAATTAAATATGATCAACTCTTTTAGTTTAATTAGGCGAAAATTGTGTTGTTGAATACCGAAGTCCGTGATCCGTGATCGAGTAAAGAGCACGTGGCGACTGTTTTTATGATAGATAATGAGCCTTGGGCATAATAATCGGAAAATACCGTAGTTACGATTACGCATGTAAAACTCAAGATAATAACTATGCAAATGATAGATAAATGTTTGACTAGCTACCTCAAAATTACACGAGTACAGTAAGTACACGCTAAGAAAACAAACTAGAATCAGCAATTCAATCGACTCGCTCCGGAGAATAAGGCTACAAATCTAAAGCTTCTTGCTGTTAAATTACCACTTTATTCTATAAAACAGCAAATAACTCGAAACGTCTATGTCCGCATTGAATCGATGTTTTTCTCTAATAACTTAACGAGATTTAATAAAGAGCGGAACGATTTATACAAACGACAGTTAATAGGCGCTAATGGCGGATTGTTTTTTACTTTCACACGCGAGATTGGCGATCGAATGGACGATTTAGTGGCGGGACTCGGGATAAAGGGTAGTGGAGTGTCAACAGACCGCGTTTGTACTTTGAGATCCAGCATGCTTACAGGATTTCTCATTACTTTTGAGGTTAAAGTTATGTGTTCAACTGTGTCTGCATTCTTCGAGAATTTTGGACTTGAGATAAAACTTACTTTTAAGGTAACATGTACCTAATGCAACTTGATCGCAATGAATCAATATTGGAAATCTACCAAAACTGTACTGGTTTAGGGAGACGCATCATTTTAATGTAAAAAACTGTAAGTACTAGTACATTAACATGACAGACAACGGAATAGGAGTGACAATTCGACCTATCCGTTCGGGCACACTTCCAATGGATATGAAGAACGCTAGTGTAAATTTTAAGAGATTTCAACTCTTGAACACTTACCACTTAGTAACATTCGCTCCATCGGTGAGATAGTGACCAGATCAGTTGGGATCTTACACTATTACGAGAATTACGTAGAAGTCGATGAGGCAGTGATGGCACGTAGAGGTAATGGCGCTAGTAGATTACGAGAGTCGCCGGCGCATCCGCCCTTGGTCGTAATTGGTCATTCGCTTGGACTCTGAGTGGTCCCACGGCGTATGGGAAACGTTCAACTTAATTCAATCTAATGCAAGGTTCACACCATGAAAATAGACTGTCTTTGACTAAGGTAAATTTAGAACATAATGCAAAGCGCAATGCAAAAAAATGTACCAACTTGCTTTTAAATTGATACTCTCCTTTTATTGTTTTGAGGGTAACATCAGATAGGTTAGGTACATAGGTTACAACCTGTCTTAGTGATGACTGATATTATAGTACACATCCCCTAAGACGCAAGACTTATCTCGTTCCTTTAGCTTATAAATAGCTTCAAAATTTCGCATTCCTCTTTTTTCAGCTGGCCGACGCAAATCTTCATTGGAAGTGCTGGAAATCATACACGAAGTTTTTCCTAATCATGATGTCTGCTCTTTTATTCGTCTGCTTCAGCGACTGATAATTCCAAAGAAAATATGAATAGCCCTTCGCATGTTAGCTGCTTTAATTTAATGCCATTTTTCCAACCGAGGTGTGTTTATCTACTGCTCTGTTTCTACTTATTCTACCTGTAAGTAAGCCTTAAGCTTACTCTAAGTCAGCAAAGTTATTTTAAGAGAAGGGTAGGCCGGTTAAGGCTTAAGGGCTCAGACAGTTTGACCCAGCATTGTTTCCTCCTCCTATTTCATTGTCTGTACTCCGCGTGTGAAACGCACGTTTATTAAGCATTTCCGGACAATCCTGACTTCTGAATGGGTTCCAATTTACGCCAAGTGCTTTTGAATATTGTCGGTATTCTTATATGGATTTAAAGTAAGTAAACAGACAAGATTATGTTGCTCATTAGGTAAACCAGTTCAGGCAATGTCTCCGGATGTCAAATGTAGATCATTGTACAGAATATTGCTTATAAATTTGCCAGTTTTCGGAGAATATTATAAATTACCTACTTACTTTACCTAAAATGGACAACTCGATAGGACATAAATTATATCAGTACTAACTAATTTCTTCTTAAATACGTTTATTGTGATCAACCTTGCGCTGAATTTAGGCTGAAACCACATTTTGCGAATTTAAAGGTCATTTGAAATAACAGAAATACTCGAGTGCGAATAAAACGTCTCAGTCGTTTACTTTTTGCCCCACTTTTTCTGCTTGGCACCTGCTTAAGTGCTTACAAAGTAGCAATCAGGTAAGTCAACTAAGGTTAAGATAAAATCGGTCTACCACTTTTTGTTTCCCGAGGATTACGCTGTCATATTACAGTACCATATTTGTGTGTAGGAATGCCTGATCCATAAACAGATACAGCAACTAAGTAGGGACGCCCAATTAACAATTGCCCGTTTCATAGCAATGCGTTTCGAATTCCAGTCTACATTCTGATAGGATGCTGGGCTATCTCGGGCAATTTGTGTACCTTTAGAGACAATACATTAGCGACGCTGTCCACGTAATTAAACCAAAGAACCGGATCGAGATCGGACGGCTATTCATCGTAAATGAGGTCCTCTAAGACACGCTGTTATTTTACTACCTTATGGAATCGCCAGTAATGCCAGCTCGTTAAAACTGTTTATACAACAAATTACGAATAATGTTGGTGATTGCGGGAAATTAGATTGCGAGCTTAAGTGCTTGAGATTTCTGAGGTAAATCGTATAGTTCTGTCAATTAAATACTTTCCAACACTTCCACTCCACTTCTTGAACCTTACCTACTTGATCATTATTTTGACGAATTCGAGTGCCTCTCGGTAGAAATTCTTTAAAAAGAGGTCAGCTAAGGGCACCTGTGGCTTGGTCGTCATCATTATCAACATCATCATCTTCATCAGCCGGAAAACAGCTGGGTTCTGCCCTCCCCAGAACTCCCTCATTTGTTCAACATGTTTGAGTCATTCTAATTTTCTGCCTTCTGAAATCGGTGTCGGCGATTCTACTAAATGAACACACGCGAATTTATCAATATTCTATCTAAGATATATCGGATTCGTACCATCATCTGAAGTAGTTTCGCGCAATCAGGGAAGAAACTACTGCAAAGTTATCCAGTGCCCAAGAACACTTTCCTTCAAGTATATTACTTGTCACTGCATATTACCAGTGAGACGAATTTCCAATTAGGGTCGCATCATGCGATACAACAAAGTTGGATGTTTAATTTGTTTTTGATAGCGAAAATTACCGTGGATAAAGGGTAAAATATTGCATCTAGCAATACAGGGCCAAAGTCCGATCGGGCGCATTCCCGATTCGTTCCCTGTTGTTTTTGCGGCTAGCACTCACTAATGGGTACAGGTTTAGTTAAAGGTCTACTGGACTCCTGATGGCTTCCCTGTCCCTCGGGAGATCGGGAGACGACGGATGGTGTTACGAACTAAGCGGGTAAAACATGCGGTGAATTATTTTCACAGTTTTCTAGTAAGTAACATTGACCTTAGCTTTTAATTCTAACATTCATTTATGAAGACTGTGAGGTGTCGGGCTTAGAATAATACTTCATTTCTTTCATGCCGATTGAGGTGACTAAGGAAATATGTTTAGGTACACTTTTGGCGACCAACAACTAGCAACCTGAAACTATTATCCCATCAAAAACATTCTGTAAAAAATCTACCCAAGTCTCGTTGAAGCTGCTTGTTTATCTCTAAAAAGTAATGAAATCTAGACATAGTTGTGCCAAGTCTAAGGTTCCTTACTGCGATTTCTTTATTATTATAGTAAAAGTTGTGTGCCTTGGCCATTGAAAATTTTTTATACGTTAGTGGGTACAAGTCAATTTTGTTAACATGTAATGTTGCAACTACCTTGTTTGTTACGCGAGATAATAGCCCATACTGGTATGGGTAATTGGTATAAAGTGTTCAACGGCCAAGTCACACAACATTTACTATAATAATAAAGAAATCGCAGTAAGGAACCTTAGACTTGGCACAACTATGTCTAGATTTCATTACTTTTTAGAGATAAACAAGCAGCTTCAACGAGACTTGGGTAGATTTTTTACAGAATGTTTTTGATGGGATTTCACTTCTTTTTGTAGAAACGAGAGCGTAAACATTAATTTATGTTAGATTTTCTTATTTTACACATTTACTTATTTTTGCAAATTATCTTTCTTTTTTTTTCCGGTTTTGATCTCGTAACTACAGTAGGAACAGTTTTTCGTATTGCCCATTCGAGGTCCTTAAATTAGAAGATGTGTCTCTCTACGCTGGAGTTTTGCAATTACAGTCTATTTTTTTTATGTACCAGAGCAGCTCAGGGTCTTCATCAGATACTTCAGACCTCAGATTTTTGACATCAAATGAAGCGACCCACTAAGTTGAATATTTTTTGTAAAAGAAGTGTGTCGATCTCTATAGTAGTTTGGTTGGGCTCTAGTGTTTTCACCAGGTACTCCAGATTTTCGATTATCCTAGTTTTTACATTTTTCCCTTTATGTAGTCGTTAATCCCTAACCATGTACCAAATTTCAGCTCTCTGAGTTAACGGGAAGTACCAGTTCTATTTTGATGATCATGAGTGAGTGAGTGAGTGAGTGAGTGAGTGTCGAAAATGCGAAACTTTGCTTTCGCTTAACTTCGGAACTGAATTACCTACAGACTTGAAATTTTGGGTTTTAAGTATGTGGTTGTAGCTCACTAGACGACGAAAATTTCAGCGTCCTAGTATTATCCGGAGGTTCTCAAATAGGGGCCTGAAAATGCCGCGAAATGGTTCCAGTAAAGGATGGTACGGCAGTGCTTGCTTTGCGCTCGACTTGGTGGGGGCACTGCCGTGCCCCCCGATACCTCTTTCAGCTATCTGACCTACAAATGTGGCCACCTGCGAAACGTGAAAAATTATCACGCATCTGTGTAATAAGGTTTCGTGTGTTTTGAGTAGTTGAAAATATATTGTTTGTTACCTAAAAATAATGCTTTTATGTAAACATCTATGTTACACGGTTTAACAATAAAGTTTTTTCTATTTCTATTTCTAATATTGTACTCGTATTTTTCCTTTAATTTCATGAACAAGAAATGACGAGGATACAGTGTTCTGAAATGTCGAGTGACGGCACTATACATTGCAGTTTTTACTATAGTGTGACGTCACAAGCCCCCACTCCGGAAATTTGATGATCGTACATTTGACGATGTTTTTATTTGATAAACCAAAAAATATGTGTCTCATATTTTTCCATAATGTAACTAACGGCCTAATTAAAACGATATATTTGTAAACTAGTACACAAGCACATTGAGAATTCAGACAAACTACATACTTAACTAAAATAGGTACTTGAGTATATATATAATAGGCGTGCAAAAATTTGCACACTTTTTTCAAGTTTTTCAAGTGAAGCGTCTAACTAGTTTACTTGAAATAGAAGCACCTTTACCAAATACGTCATTGGTGATTCGAGTCGTGCTCTACCGTCATCGATTAATTGGCGGTGGTGATGAAAAAGTCGTCTCTGGACATGGCCCCGTCTCCGCAAAGAAACAGGGATAAGAACTCGATCGATCAGTTTACAGTTACTCGCGTCTCCGATAAGGACAAGGGAATATAAATAGTTTTATAATTAAAACTACAATGATACCGAGAATGATGTCTCGCTTAAGACGAGGAAATTATACAGTGTGGCTGGATATTTACGGTAGATATATTAACTAGTGATCGGGTATACGCGCCCGAATATCCCTGTAAAATATTTCCTTAAGATTTTGATTATTGACCTTGTGGGAGACAAATGTTTCATCGCTTTTCAAGTCATTGCGCCCTGTGTTTCACCTATACCTAACCTCCCGTACGCAAGTCCCGTTAGTCGGCGCGTACGCAATCGTTTAACATTGCGATGGGCAATATTTACAGATTTTCGTAAAATTTTGTTTACATGAAAATTCCGAGAAGAAATTTCTTCAGTCGGGTGTACCCGATCACAGCTTAAAATATTTACGGTCTTCTGGCCACCCTGTATTATGATTATAAAATTAAACGGGCTTTTGGGCTTCAAGATAAGAGAAAGGGTTATCGGGGTGGAGTTCATTCATGTTGGTATCGTCTTGTGTTAAAAGGTCCTAATATCTCCGGTTTGGTAAAGACAAGCGACCCGCTCCGGCTCCGCTAGGGTGCAATGCTGCTTGAACATATCTACTTACTACAGAATTTTGACTAACATTAGAAACCTCTAAAATTATAAGCATTTCTCTACTATTTTATGCGTGTATTATATATATAAACCTTCCCATTGAATCACTCTACTTATCAAAAAAATCGCGTCAAACTCTGTTATGTAGCTGTAAAGATCTAAGCATACATTTGGGACAGACAGCGGGAAGCAATTTTGTTTTATGCTTACTATGTACCTAGTGATGAAATGATGCTGATAGCAATGACTGGGGTTAAGTCTGGAGGGTTTAATTTATACATACATACATAGATATTCTCACGCCTGTATTCCCAAGAGGGGTAGGCAGAGCACATGAATTCAAAAATCCAGTGGCACGTTTAGCAATTTCAGGGTAATCAGATGGTTAAACGTGATATTACAGTGACAGGTTGCTAGACCATCGCCCACAATACACTAACCCTTTCCCAGAGTCGACTCTTACGACACTCATGGGAAGAAAGGGGGAGGTGCTATTCTAACCCGGCACCACACGGTTTTAATTTATAACGGAAGACATACGTTGGTACTGTATGCTATTATATTTAGTAACCCGTAAGATGTCGGGTTCAGAATAACCTCTCTATTTCTTCCGTGGATGTCTTAAGACATATAGAGAATTAGACATGCTAGACCTTCCCTTAGACTTTTATAACTCTTTCCTCCTATTAAATCTAAAATTTAGCTGAAAGTGGCTAGGTACCGTTTCGTATGCTCTGCCTTCGCCGTTTGGGGATACCGGCGTATGTAATTACTAATTAAGTTTGTAAAAGGTTTCCTGTGGACAATGTTTCACCGGAATTCAGGAGGCTTTTATTTTAAAAGCCATATTTTTTACAAGCGCAACAAATTACAGTCATATTGCACTTACCATAAAACAATATGAAAGTCGTTACGTCCTTTATAGCGGTCGTTAAAATCAATTTCGTGTAATTTATGATGCTAAGCAGTATTTAAAGTCAATAATGTTTTGAATGCTGATGTAGGGGAGACGGGACGACCATTTCTTCATACGAAGTTGTAGATAGAAAAATAAGTCTTACTATGCCTGGAATGCATAGGTATATCAATTACAAACGATGTTTGCGGTAGCCGTTTTCATGACTCCATTTCTTCCGTGAGGTAAAAGACGACTAAGAAAAAATAGGTAAATGTGTAAATTAGGCGATAGGCTAGCAACCTGTCAAAATTTTACATATTTTCTTTACCTATAAATTAAGATAAAAGTGGCTGCTAAGCGTGAAATAGTTAATGGCTTTGTCTATACCTATAGCGTTTCGTGTGATCTACCTACTCTGTTTAAGAATTCAGGCGTGATGTATGTATTAATGTCTACATTGTCTACATACAGTAGCGCAGTTGTCTCAGGTAGACGCTTAGTCGATATTGAGTCTCAACTATTTGAGTAATTAAAGAAAAGTGAAGTTCTCACGTCTAAGATAAAGTATTATCTAATGTTAAATTGTGTATTTATTTTAATTTTTTTTCAATCGCCATTAGTTAAATATGTTCATGGATGACGCTTTGTGGCCGGAGGGAGTTTACTACAGGCGGTTCGTCACGCTTAGGGATCGACAAGAGGAGGCGCTCCAGGCAGATGTTGAGAATGGACATATAAGGTAAAACGAACAATATGTCAGATACACAACTTTGTCGGTTGATAAGTTTTAACTGTAAATGCCTGAAAAGGTCAATAAATGGAGTAAAAGAGCTGTGCAACGAAGGAGACATTGTCGCATTGCAAGAGACTTGGCTGTTGCCGCATGACCTGCCGCTTCTCGGGACAATACATGAAGACTTCGCGTATACTGGATCGTCTGCAGTCGACACAGGGGCCGGCGTACTCATAGGGAGGCCGCACGGGGGAGTCGGGTTGCTATGGAGAAAGTCTGCGTTTCAAGAGGTCACAATAGTGGAGTGTAAAAGTGTGCGGTTAGTGGCAATAAAAGTAAAAGCGCGAGAGTCTACATTTTTAGTGTTTAGTGTATATATGCCGGTAAATGCTCCCGAAAATGTGCCGTTGCTCACTGAATGCTTAGGTGAAATTAGTGCGATCAGTGCGGATAACATGGACATTGAAGCGATATACGTCCTGGGGGACTTTAATGCACACCCGGGGGAACTTTTTCACTATGAGTTGATGCAGTTTTGTCAAACGCAGGTATGGAGTTGCGTAGATTTAGAAATGCTAGGCTCCGATTCTGAGACATTTACATTTACTAGTGAAGCACATGGATGTAACAGGTGGCTGGATCACTGCGTTGTCACTGAGGCAGCCCGACAAACGATTTGCAACGTTAAGGTAAAATATGACACGTATTGGTCTGACCACCTACCGCTTATAATAGAATGTAAACTAAATAAGTTACAGATTAAATGTACTACTACTGGCAGGTTACGTAACGAGGGGGTAATATGGGGTGATAGGGATCTTTCACAAATAGAATTGTATCAAGAACTGTGCAATGAGAGGCTGACAATGCTGGACTTTCCTGCCGAGCTAGCGTGTGTAGATAAGTTATGTAAGTTGAGTAATCATTCCTTAATTTTAGATAGAATGTATGATGACATAATTAACACTTTGAAGGATGCGGCGAGAAAGTCCAGCAGGAAAAGACACGCCAAGCGTAATACTGTAGCGGGTTGGAACAAGTATGTCGCCGGCGCACATAGGCTCACGAGAGAAAAATTTCTGGTATGGGTATCGGCGAATAAACCTAGGCAGGGCCCACTATATGACGATATGTGTAATTCCAGGAGGGTCTTCAAGTCAAAATTAAAATGGTGTCAAGGAAGACAGGAACAAATTAAGGCCGATATTCTTGCAACCAAACGGGCATCAAATGACTTTAGGGCCTTCTGGAAAAGCACAAACAAGCTTAATGTGAGGCCCGGTGTCCCTGTGAGTGTGGGGGGAGTGAGCGACAAAAAGGAAATCGCGGACAGCTTCAGGCGTGTGTTTTCAGTTGACCCGATCCTGCACAAACCTACAGAAGAGGTGCTATATGCTGAGGCCGTCATGGGTGAGAGTACTCTTAGTTTCACAGCTGAGCAAATTCACACGTTGATTAAAAACATGCAGAGGGGTAAATCACCAGGTCATGATGGGCTCAGCATAGAGCATCTAAAATATGCAGGAACACACCTGCCGGAGGTGCTGGCGAGGTTTTACACGCTGTGCTTAAGACACGCTTACCTGCCTAAGAACCTCACTAGGACAGTCGTAGTGCCGCTGGTGAAGAACAAAACGGGAGATTTGTCGAATCTGGGAAATTACCGACCCATCTCTCTGGCAACTGTTCTTGCTAAAGTACTTGATGGCCTTCTTAATGAACAACTTTGTAAGTACATTAAACTGCACGATGCACAATTCGGTTTCAGACCAGGATTGTCCACAGAAACTGCAATATTGTGCTTTAAGAGGGCTATCAGGTACTATAAAGACAGGAACACACCTGTATATGCGTGTTTTCTGGACCTGTCAAAAGCATTTGACTTGGTTGTGTACGACGTACTGTGGGACAAGTTAGCGAAAACGGGTATACCGAGGGAATGCGTAGACTTGTTAAAGTACTGGTATGGCAGCCAGGTCAATTGCGTGAGATGGGCTGGTGAAGACTCAGACGAATATAGACTGAAGTGTGGGGTAAGACAGGGTGGACTAACATCTCCCGTGTTATTCAACCTCTACATGAACGGGTTGATTGAGGGACTTAGCAATACACATGTCGGATGTCATATAGATAAAACGTGTTTTAATAATATCAGTTATGCAGATGACATGGTATTGCTGGGTCCATCAAGTGACTCCTTACGACAGCTCATTTCTATATGTGAGGGGTACGCTGCAGAGCATGGTCTTAGGTACAACACAAGTAAGAGTGAGTTCGTCCTCTTTAAAGCCAATAAATATAACCCTTCAACAGTGCCTACGCTCATGCTGTGCGGTGTGCCCCTGAAGCGGGTTGAGAGGTTTAAATACCTGGGACATATCCTGACAGATGACCTTAAGGATGACCTGGATTTGGAGAGGGAGAGAAGGGCGATGGCAGTGCGTGGAAATATGATTGCCCGCAGATTTGCAAAGTGTAATGAACAAGTCAAATTGACGCTTTTCAAGGCTTACTGTCAGACGTTCTACACTTGCAGTCTGTGGATAAGCTTTACGCAGAGAGCATACAATGCACTGAGAGTCCAGTATAACAATATTATGAGACTGCTGTTGCGGCTGCCGAAACGCTGTAGTGCATCCAATATGTTTGCCGAAGCGCGAACAGACGACTTTTTCGCAGTTAGACGCAAACGTGTTGGATCTCTACTCAGACGAGTGCGGGGCAGCGGCAATAGCCTCCTCGGGGCATTGTCGGAGAGCCTTGACTGTCCCTTTACTAAATACTGGGCTGAAGTGGCCACCGGTAAGGCCAAATAGAATAATCATGTATTGTGTTTTGTTTTGTTTTATTTTATTTACCTGATACAATTTATTTTTTTTTATTTTTTGTACCTACTAACATAGTTATTAAGTTAAAATTGTTACTAACATCAATATGGATTACTGGTCTGCAATAAATGATTTTTATTTTATTTATTTATTTTATTAGTCTTCCTTGTCAGTTGGTCCTTTCTTTCTAAAACCTAAACACATTTGTTAAGGGTAAAGATAAACCATAATTCATTTTGTTAACATTTTTGGCGAACAAAGTATAATCCTAACAACTGAAAACAACGTGTTCCAGACACCGGTGTGTTGCAAGTTATCCGTCATCGTCTGCTTCCGCGGACAGTTTTTTTTCGATGAACACATTTTTGGTTAATGTTTCCTTTACAATATTTTTTGCACGACAGACTTTTGTGACGCAAGGATGTTAAATTAAAAATACTTTGTATCGTATCATAAATTTGTACTCATACATTGTAATTTGCCCAATAATTAAAATGATTTCACTACAAGTTTCTTACCGGCCAGTATGTTTTAGGACCCATAAAATTGAAACGCATTTTTATAAAAAAAAGGAAAAAGAGGTCGATACCAATACAGCCTCATTTTAATCGTTGTTTCCTCGAAATGGGAAGCTGATCTGTTTTATGAAAATCAGCGACGAACTTTCTGTCGTTCATTTCATTCGACGTTTATAGCGTGATCTCACCGCAACAAAGTTTTTGATTGATTGATTACTCGCACACATGAATAAATAAGTGAAGCACTAACAAGAAGCCTCGTGGGTATCCAAACTAGCAGATTGCTTTCAATTGAGTTACGCATTTCTGATTGTATTCGTAAGGCGAATTGTGTATCGCAACAATAATTATGTTTCAGTAACTTGTAAACTAAACATGTTTTCGTTACAACTTTGGTATATACTGCTTCAAATTTCGAAAGCCTTCTATTGAGACTTTCAATACCCGATTGTTAAGATCGTTGAAGTTTGAACGGTATTGTATAAAGTCGTCCTTTTCATCGATGTTCCGTTATTATTTTATAAAAAATGTCATGTTAATAATGGCGCTAATGTATTCTTGGAACGAGATAATTTAATAAGGTCTCGCTGTTATGAGCGGCTCCCCGTAGAGCCGGCGCTACGTAATGAGGCTTAATGTGACACCAAAATGCTTAACACGAAATTTAACACGTCTCCTCTATCTCCTTTACCCCATTTTATGGTCCCTAAATTACTCTCTGCCACCTATAAAATCAAATAGGGCCAGACCTTTTAGTCCAACATGTGATTTTGACATTTGAAATTACAATTTCTTATTTATGAAGAAATCAGAGCGCGCCTTTTCCGATTATAACAACGGACCACGCAGTTTTCATTTGCATATCTATACGTTACATCGGGTATTAAGACAATGTTAACTCGAATACGTTTTGATATTGGTGGCTTTCCATCGTGGAACTACTGCGAACTTTCTTTCGGTGCGTGGTCCACTTTCGTTTTCATGTGTATCAAAATCGAGTATTATGGTGTTATTAAGGCACGTGGAGCAACGAACCTTGGGCCGTGACTTCCTTTTTAACAGCCGCAGTGGGAAAGTGTTTAGGAATTAACAGGAGCGTGGCGAGGGCTTTGTTCTGCGTCTGCGACGAGCGCTCGTCTCGCCTTAAACGACGACCTATTACCCAGCCCATTATACGCCTAGAATATATTTGTTTGTATTATTATTTGAATAATGCCATGTTTTTGAGGTAAGTAGCGCTCATTTGAAATTAAATGCAGGGCTTTTGTTGAATATTCATGTAACATATTTACGAGTCAGGTTACAAAGGACGCTTTTGTTTGTAATAGTTGAGTATCTTGAATGTGAAAGAGCATTAATATGAAAGCGACTGACAAAGAAAATTGAGTAATGCGCGAGTTTGTGGCGTTGTGGCGTTGTGATTAACGTGCTTTCTGTGGGGTCGCGGGCTATGCGGCTGCGTTGGCGTTGTAGCAGCCAATAAGCAGCAAGTCACCCGCGCTAATAAGAGGTCCTGTTACATCGCCTCGCATTCGCTCGCGTCATTGTGCTGCATCAAAATGGAAATGCTCGCTAATGACGTGATTCTGCGCAGTTGCTCAGATCATCCTCGTTAGCGGGTGAAATTTGATTGTGATGACTTATCTAGTTTGGTAATAGAATGAAATTACATTAACCCTTCGGGTGGCATCATGATACGCGCATAAAGGCGTTTAGTGGCAACAGTCCAGCTGATGGAATGAGAAAAAAAGTGCGGATGTGGCGTTGTCCCTGAGCTGGACGAAGTGTACTACTCTATTTAAAACGCAAAATTTGTGCTATTTTACAATTAAACGCGAGCGTGTCTAAACGTTTTAATGATTTTATTGAATATGGTCACACTTAAAGCTACAGAAACGTTCAGAATTCGCACTCAAAATATTTTTTTTACGCGTTGAAGTTTGAGTGAGCTGGTGGTACCCGGTTGTAGTCGAGTTTTGTAAAGGTTTTGTTTAATAAAAATGTATGAGGAATGTTGTTTTGAACTCTTAGTCTTTTGAAGTTTTATATATTCTTGTAAATAAGCCGAAATTTATATAAAATAACAGTTTTATTTAAAAGTTCTGAATGTTTTTATCGAGACGAGGTAAATTGTCTGTACCCAATATTTCGGATATAATTTGTAAATAGATTTAACACTAATAATTTTCTTGCGTGGTAGAAATCTGTTAGCTTATTTCATGGTTATTACAAAAACATAGCTTGTAATAATTCTTTTCATACAAAATTATACCAGAATTATGCTTTTTATAAAAAATGGGGTCTGAAGTAAACAGACAGCTAGAGGCTCTGCCACATCCGCCAAAATATTTCAAAATGGCCGTGCCACTCAAGCACAAATCGGTTTTGTCCAGGAGCTGGAATTTGCCACGCGAAGGGTTAAGCGGTTTCTGTAGAGTTCATTCAATACACTCCTAAAGACAGGTCCCAATGTACAATAAGTATATCAACTGTTTAGCTATTAGAGATCAGAATATGACATAATCCCCATACATAATGTGTAATTTGTTATCTCCAGTAAACAAGTAAAATCCTAAAGATTAAATATTAGAAACGACGGTAAACGTCAAACTAAATATCGCTTTTTTAGGCCCTGTACTAAACTGTACCTGTTCATACCGAATGTTTAAAATTTTCCAGCAGCGCTATTGTCTAACGCACCAAAAATCTACATCGTTTTTAATTTGACAGTTGAAACCAAAAATCGCTTTGAAATGTTTTAATTGAATGTAAATTTTTGGTGAGTTTAGCGCTACTGGTTTTATTTTATTCCTCGTCTGGTGTTGGGTTTAGAAACACGTGACATTACCGTGACAGTTCGCACTGAGCCAGTCTTTATTAGGTACGCGACCCATTAAAACTGCAATTTATGTTAGTAACTGTGTGGTCAAGCAACGATTAGTCCAAATAACCACCAGCTTACATGATCAGGACCACCCATCCCACTCGTAGAAGGCTTAGGGTATCTATATCCGACAGTTGATATCCCGTCAATGGGTGGTCATATTGCTTATCTGGACAGTACATTCTAACAATATTTGCTGAGCAAATGTTCTTGGCCCAGAGAGTCGTAGTCATAACAATAATTGAGCAGAAGTCATGGTTATTTTGCTTGATTGTATTCCGTTCATCAAAATGTTAACGTAGACACAATATATATCGACGCTGGAAAGGCTAATTGACTAACGAGCCATTTTGAAAACTTTACAGGAGAGCCGTTTAAAGTTTATTTTTTAGGAAAAAAAATCATAACTTGTTTTCTATTCATTGTATGAAAAAGCGATCTATGGGAGACTGAATTGTAATATTAATATCTATAAACAGATTACCTTTATATTTATAAATCTTTCGTAGTTTCGGAATAAACTGCACGTTAAGCAATTGTATCTTTTTTTTTTAACTTGGCAAAACAGCTAACAACCAATGTTATAAAATATTTCGGTAAGGATAAGTACCTTAATTGAATAATACGATCTACATCAAATCTCCAAAAACGCTTTAAGACACTACTCAAACCAACACGAACATAAACAAAGGCATAAAACACCATCTATTGCTGTATGGAAGACGATAATAATATTTCCAACGCAATACCACTTAGAATACAAAAACATTGCAGATATCTTGATGGAAGCTGACGAGGAGGACGACAATGCTGATGCTTGTTAGTCAATTAGTCATTCCAGCGTCGATAATATTTGCCGGGGGGACAAACGGCTAACGTGCAATTTTGAATCAACTTTAAGTTAGGAAAAAGGTCTAACGTGCACAGATTGTTTTTGCCAGTTCGGGTAAAACTGGTAACAAACTAAAGATATTTATATAACGGTAACCTAAATGACTAACGACCACATTCTTGAAAATGTGATAAAATATTGGCTTTTTAGCCCATGAGTTTCTAAAAAAAGGCATTATTTTAAATTGCTAACAAGCCAAAAAAGTACTCCGATATCTTCTAAACCCGGCTCATTAGACGCAGAAAAATTCGCTGATTACAACGATATATATAACTCAATTTGCCCAAAAATGGCTTGTTAGTCAATTAGCCTTTCCAGCGTCGAATTATGTTCTCATTACATACAACATATAACCACTTCTGGCTTGCCTGTGTGGTGTCGGGATAAAATAACGCCTCTCCATTTCTTCCGAGGATGTCGTAAAAGACGTCTAAGGAAATAAGTTACGTATGCTTTAGGCTAGCCATTTGTCACTATTCTTTCTCTTATATCTGTTTTTAAACCAAAAATTATGATAGAAGTGGTTGCAAAGTTTGAAATAGTCAAATCAAATCAAATCAAATATCATTTATTTGCATAAACAAGGGTATAAAGTAGGTCTTACACAATATTATAGGTTTCAGTCCCTGTTTTGCCATAATGGCGTACAAATATTTATAAATCAATAAATTGTCAATTCTAAGTACATATATAATCAGATCGAATGCGCAATATTATTTACAATAAGTATAAGATTAAAATTAGAATGTCAAAATTAAAATAGATACTACAATTTACAATTTGTCATGAACTCGTCAATAGAATAGTAACTATTTTGAATTAAGTGATTGTACAATTTTTGGTTTTGTCCAAATGCCATGTTTGGTGTGCTCTGCCTACCCCATTCGTGAACTCAGTTAAGAGATAGGTACAATAGTGATCGGTTGCTAGCCAGTCGCCCAAGATATAACTTACCTATTTCCTTAGCCGTCTCTTGTGACATCCACAGAAAAATATGTCAATAATCGACAATACATCCGTACTAGTATATAAATGTGAAAGTATGTTTGTTTGTTTGTTTGTCCGTCTTTCACGGCTAAAAGGAGCGATGAATTGACGTGATTTTTTAGGTAGAGATAGTTTAGGGCATGGAGAGTGACATAGGCAACTTTTTGTCTCTTCAAAACCCGCCATTTCCATAAAGTGAGGGGTGGAAGTCAGTGGAGAATTCCGCAATTTTCAATATAGAAAGCTATAAATTGGTATGTGTGCTATCTCTTATGTGCTTCCCCGAATTTAACATGAGCGGAGCCGCGAGCAAAAGATAGTAAGTTATAATAACTCGATGATCCGTGCATGAAAATGTAAACACAATCTGTCCACATTATGCGGATACAAAATGATTTGCTGAACAAAACGTAGTCAGTAAATGGTGATTAATTAAAGGCGCCTTATGGCTTAATGAGACCTTTTCCAATAAACGTGATGAAATTAAAAGAAGTTAATTAAAATCCCCGGCTGGTCCGCGACAGGCGGGAGGCGCTCGCTCATTCGCGCTAATCGGCATCTCGGGTTTCAATCATGCTTTCATCGACTCCGTAGTATTATGTTTAATGTGCAGCCGCAACACTCGGCGAACCAACCCAGCCAACCCAGATTGGATAATGTGGTCCACGTCTTGCTCTTGTTTTGACTCTGGATACACCACAGTGTTGCCAATGTAGCGACTGTCGATAGAAGTGACGGTTTTGGCAGACTTACCGATTAAAAAACATTTATGTCGCTAAAAGTTACATACTGTAAGTAATTGCGCTAAAAGGATTTTTTAATATATACTTTTTAGTAAGTATATTATTATATTATTTTTTAATTATAATCTAATTAACTATCGATACATTTCATTTTTTTTCAGCTATCCTATTGTTTCACAGCGCTAGTTACCTCTGGCACCTCTCCCAGACTGTTTTAGCGACTTCTGCTTGCGACTGCGGTCGCTGCAACGAGGCCGAAACGTCGAGAGGTAATTAAATCAAAGCGTGATTCAGTCCCGCGTGTATACAAAAAATGAGTGAGCATCACGAAAGTTTGAAACATATACTTTTAGCGACTTTCTAGCGACTTTTGATTTTGAGTTTGAACTTCTAGGAGTTGGCAACACTAACCACATCAGGGAGAATTACACAGAACAGTAAAAGAGAGCGAATTAAGTTATACAATAACATGTTAACAATGTTACGAAGGGATGCTATAAATTTACAATATTTATATCTTCATTAAAATAGCAAATGTGTCTGGAAAGCATAACAATGAATGATCTTGCAGCACAAGTGCGAGAGTGCGACCCACTTTAGCCTGTGAATTTATGGTCAAAGTTTTATAAGCACGGTTTATGATTATGGAAAAAGCCAATAAAGTAAGAAAATTTGACTTGAAAATTACAATACTTACGTCATAATATTAGCTAGTGAAAATGTGAATTAAAATACAGTTAAATTTGAATAAAGTTAAACAAAATATCCCCGAATTAATGCGATGCGTAGTTGTGATTGCGTAATATGGGCTCAAAAGGAAAAGTTTAAATTTGTTGGCAACTGAGGCTAGCGAGCGTTGCGGATGTGCCGTGTCCCAGTAAGGGAGGACTTAAAGTGCAAATTGTTGGAATAATAGTAGAGTTGGAGTCGAGTTGGAAGCGTGCCAGCGCGCGAGCGACGACCCCGCGGCAACCTCCCGATTTGGTACCATTTCAGCACCGAAAAGAAGCGATGAGTGGCTGTCCGCGTGTTGACCGGCGAATATTTACCTTAGGAGGATCGTGAGTCATATTTCGCCACTTACCGTGCCGAGCCACCCACGGCGCTCCTGCAGACTTTACTTCCATGCAAAAGATAGGTAGGTACCTACTTATTATTTATCTAGTCTTTTTTTGCCGAAGAAACTAAACTTCTAAAGACCCGTGTGGTGTCATGTTTATAATGGCACCTCTTAATTTCTTCCGTGGATGTCGTAGGAAGCGACTAAGGATGGGTTTAGCTATGTTTCAGGCGACTGGCTAGCGACCTGTCACTATTTTACTTCTTTTGTATGTTTAACCCTAACATTATGCTAAATGTATTGTGACTACAAAACGTGAAAGTCGTAGTTCAGACCACATAAAGTTATGTTTATTCTGCATAGGGCTTCCATTAAGGAATACAGGCGTGACGTATGTATGTAACTAAACATTGTTTTTTTTTTTAATAGTGAACCCTTTAAACAACTTTGGAAAATACTTTCAATTAAGTTGTTTTTTTTTCTAAGTGATGAATGTGACTTTAAAACCTATACCATTACTTAATTAATGACTCATTAGCTAATTACTATATTAGTTTTGTAAAGAATCAATCAGCTAAAACCAGCCAGGTCGATCCCAAAAAAGTTTCACATTTTTTAGTTACACGTCTGGCGCGCCACTCGAGATTGCTTGCACCAGATGTCCCTCTCTAGCTTTATCAGTCATTGAGATAAAACACACTATTTTCGGCCCTTTCACTGTACGTTCATACATCGAGGTGGTTCACGCTGCCACAGTCTAAAAATAGTGGAGTCATACAAAACGCGATCTGCCACGCTGCAGAGTTTTTGTTTGCCTGCTTATTAGCGTATGGTTCCTGGAAAGAGGATTTATGACGAGTGTGTACGTGCATTAAGGTACTGCACCTTGAGATTTACGACGCATGGTTAATTAAAAGCAACGGGTAAACATGCGCGCACGCACCTCGGCCGGCGTGCGACAGAATTGTATCTACTAAACAGATAACGCACGAAACTGTTTCCTCTAACATGATGCTATGTTCTTTGTGTTACATTACTGCCTAATTTTAGAATCTTCTGGCCGCACCTTTTTTTGTTTATGCGTAAAAAAGGATTGAAATAAAACTTTACTAATCCAATGAAACAGACACACATCTGTGCAATCTAATACATATTAAAGTTACACTCATACATCACGCCTGTGTTCCTAAATGGGATAGGCAGAGCACATGAAACGCTACGTTTCATGGCGATTTATAGCATACCTATCCCTTAGATTTTGATTTAAGAGATATACCTAATAGCGAGAGGTTACTAGCATGTCATCTAATTCTTTAATCACCCCTTAAGACATCCACCGAGGCTTTATTATAAACCCTACTTACTCCACACGGCGGCACAATATTAAACTTGCAATGTTATAACAACCTTCGTCGAGTTTCTATGGCTAGAATTATGGCGCAGATGAGTTGCCAACATTAAAAGTAAGCTTATCCGTAGATAGCAAGCCAACTTTTTGGAAAAGTTGCAACACGTCCTAGCCGTTTGTCGTGTGGTGTTGCCATATCGCAGGAACTTGCGGGCACGTGTAGATATAAATTAGGCCGGGACACAAGCTTGTTTGAACAAGAGACGCTCATGCTCTAATATTGACACAGCAGCGACGCGCATAACATAACGCTCATGTTTGAGCTCGTTTTTATTACCGAATGTTTTGTAATAAGTTGGTTGGACGCGTGCCTTGTTACGGCCGTGACACACAGGGCTACGTTGTTTAAAAGGTGTTAACTCTTGTTTTGATTATTAAAATAATATCTTGTTACCGAAATAACGGGCGGTAGAAACTTGTGTAGGGTACGTTGCCCATCTTATTATCCTTCTGCAAACAAGCAGCGATCGCTCTGTTTTGTTTCGGTGTGGAGGGTAAGACAATCTGTAAAATTAGTGTCACACAAGGCATTACGCTTTAGGCTTCTGGGTTGGCAAGACATCTACAATCTGTCTAGCTTATCGTCAGTTTCGTGTGCCTCAAATAAAATATAAAAAAAATACTAAAAACCAAAATATTTGATACTTCGCTAAAAAACTTGTGTCTTAACATTACTATTTTGGCAACACCTGCTACCAACATGCCCACTAATTTTTTTTTTCTAATCGACTTGCATTTTACCGCATGGGTACCTAATTGATAGCTAATCGTAGATACTCGCAAGCATGTTTGGAGTTATTATCCAAAAAAAAAACGATTTGAGCAATATTAGCTCCAGGCACACTACGCCCAATTTGACAATACGAAACTAAATAGTTCATAAACGTACCTACTCACAGGGAATACAAACGGCTCACATTAAGATGTGAAATGAAGCGACGGAACAAGCCAACTACTTGGGTATGCGGCACCGAAATCAGGGCTACATAAAGGAAACGTTGACGACGTAAATTTTTCGTGCACCATTTATTTGACCGAATAGCGAGGGTTCGTAGGACCGAAAATGGGCCGGGACATTTCTGGAGCGAGAAGGGAAGCTTTGTTCGGATTCCGTTTTCTTTTCCCATCCTACCAACTTGTTTTCGTCGGGCATATGCATAAATTCAATTCTATTGTAAGAAGCCAATTTTACGAGGAGTTAGTCTGGAGTAACGTGAGGTGAGAATGAAAATGAGGAAATTTATTCGAACCTTTTGTACCGTTTCATTATTTTGGGTGAGGATTTGCCAATGTGGGGATTGAGCTACGATAATTGTGTCGTCTAACTAAGAATACATACAAAATGCAGAGCCAACAAATGTAAGAATTTTACACGTACAAGTTTTATGATTATGATTAAGGCTTGGTGTTTTGTTTATATAGAAAGGAGACAGTTATGGAATGTGTAGACTAGTTAATAAACTGTATTACATTTTAAATTAACCAACATTATTAAAGCGCCATTGTTTTTTACATATACTTAAATATCACGCCTGTATTCCCAAATTGTGTCCTTAGTCGCTTCTTACGACATCCACGGAAGAAACGGAGAGGTTATTCTAAATCCGACACGACACGGATGAAATTATTGAAATAAATAATTAACTTTTGCTTCGCCAGTTGTACTAAATAAATGAATCATAGTCGTTAATTGAATCATTATCACTACCTCCGAGGTCAAGGGTGACGCCTCTTTTGACTCGACCTTGATTAAGTTTCCTTTTACATCGCGAGGTAATTAATTCAATTTTCAAGGACTACATTCTGTTAAAGCTGAAATCTAGAAATTGGCTACGCGTGAACCTATGTAAATAAGCAATTCAAACATTTCCATATGTGAAAAGAAACATGAAAATGCAAACACAAACCGACAACACGTACAATCTTAATTATAATATGTATAACTATCTAAACAAGGCAAGCCTAACACAAACAGTTCATAGATTAAAATGCATGTCATACTAATTACTTATACAGTGTTCATAAGGTTCGTTAATTTAAGCAGTGTGTGATGAACATCGCTAAGCAAGCTCGTGAACGCGGTGCCGTGACAATACTCTCAAAGATGTACGTCAATTGTTTTACGGAGCTTCTAAAGAAAACAAAAACAAGCATAAAAACCGGCCAAATGCGAGTCTTTCTGTATACCGAGCAATCATCATCATTATCATCAGCCTATATACGTTCCACTGCAGGGCACAGGCCTCCTCCCAGTATGAGAGGGCTTGGGCCATAGTTCCCACGCGGGCCCAGTGCGGATTGGGAACTTCACTCACAACGTTGAATTACTTCGTCGCTGTGTGTAGGTTTCCTCACGATGTTTTCCTTCACCGAATAGCTCGTGATAAATATTATCAAATTTGATATCGCACATACCTAAGTTCCGTAAAATTCAGAGGTGCGAGCCCGGGGTTTGAACCCACGACCCTCTGCTTGAGAGGCCACAGTTCGAAACCGCTGGGCTATCACGGCTTTTTTATACCGAGCAATAGGCCGCTACAAATGTGTGAAAAGTGTGTGGTTTTCGTACATACAATCACGCCTGTATTCTCAAATGAGGGAGGCAGAACACACGGAAAGGTTACATAGATAGAACCACGACTACTTCACGTTTCCTGGACACTTTTAACCTATTTTAGTCGCCTCTTACGACATCCATGGAATTATTCTAAACTCTAACCCACACGGTTGTTTGGTTTTCGTTCCTTTGCATAAACAGTAAAATAAATTCGACTTCGCGATGTTACTTTGAAACGAATTATAATCTTAAACAAATGTAGAAAAGATAAAAGTTATGGCACGTTATTACACTGGCTGTTTTTGATAAGCGTTTTAGAGATTGTCCGCTCGATATTTTGATATTGCATCTAAGGGAAGTTATTCGGGTCACGTTTTTATCAGAAAAGCCTGGCAAACTTTGAATCTCTTCGACTACGCGTAGCGCAACCAGCCGGCTTCTACTCAAAACTCAGAACTTTTATACATTTAACGCTACTGTAAAGTCAGGTAACTCTAGTTCACAGTTGATAGCTGTGGTCCAAAAAGATCCAGTAATATGTGTACTTTTTTTATTATTATGTTGGTTAGCGTGGCGGTTTGTTCTACAGAACAACAGACACAGGCTACAGCCTCTCATGCAAAGTTGCGTGGCCTAGAAATCCCAGTCTTGCACCTCAGTTTTTTTTTTAATTAGACCCAGAACCGACTTTTGTATTTACCACAAGTTTACATGGTGAAGGAAAATATCGAGTGGAAACCACCTCTAAACTAATTGTAAACATCATAAAAATAGCGTTGCTCTTTTTTCAAGGGTTATAAAAACACTAAAATCAAAACGGAGCATGCGGGGTGGAGTCAAAAAAGGTTTCCTGCGAAACGTGACAAATTTATTGAAATTGGCAGTTTGACTTAGTCATTCCGTCGGTACTTCGACCCTCGTCATTCAATATTCCAGATTTTGTTGGAAACTTTTGCTTGTTCACCGAGAAACTTAAACGTTTAGAGTAAAAAATCTACTATTGGACACTAGAACTACCTGGGTAGGTATTGTCCACAAATTTAATGTTAGGGATAGCTACTTAATATAATTTTGCCTATTTATCTTATTACTGAATAAGTTTCAATAATTAAAATTATCTGAAAATAAACGGACTCGGGTCAAGGAGCCCCCAAAAGGCTCGCGTGTAATAATAAATATGCTTTACGTAGTTTTATACCATAGATGGAATTAATATATCTGATTAATAAACTTTTTGTGCCTTAAGGTCTTTTTAAACTACAACCTCGTAGAAACAGGAAGGCTTGCCACAATATCATGTTGATTGCGGCCCATTTTGGCCCTATTTGGCACGGAATTTTCATATTTATTTTAGGCTTATTTTTAGATATGTTGAAAAATAATGTTACACTTCTATTATTCTTGAGAACAAAAAGTTATTAATAACGAAAATAGTTTCGACGTAGATTTCTCCAACCCGTTGCTAATACATTCGCTGATACCGCAGCCGTATAGTGAATACCTAGAATACAACATTTATATTCCACAGTAAACTTGGTAAGGACACATCGGAAGGACGAGCAACGTTACGTTACTTGTTATTCAAAGTCGATGCTTCGGATTTCTAAGAACCTTTTCCATAGTCAGCAGTTGCGAGCTTACAGTCGAACGAAGTGATTCTTTTCATTACTTACTCGATACTAGCATAGTTACTAAGACTACTGATAAGTAAGCTCGGAAATCCTCAACAAGTAAAATCTGAATTTTCACTTCTTTGATTTTTTTGTTACCTGATAACTAGTTCCATACCATACAGCACCTTCCAATATTCAATATATCGCAATCTATCCATGGTTTAGCTTAGAGAGATAGTAAAATGACATGACGCTTATACCTTGCCAGTAATTTTCTTTTGACCCCGTTTGTGCCGGGTTAGAATAGCACCTCCCCCTTTCTTCCCGTGGGTGTCGTAAGAGTCGACTCTGGGAAAGGGTTAGTGTATTGTAGGCGATGGGCTAGCAACCTGCCACTGCAATATCACGTTTATCCATCTGGTTACCCTGCTGAAATTGCTAAACGTGGCACTGGATTTTTGAATTCACGTATTGTGCTCTGCCTACCCATCTTGGGAATACAGGCGTGAGAATATGCATGTATGTGTGTGTAGTGTATGTGTAATTTTCTTTTCTATGATAGTAAACTGGTAGATTAAATCTTGGAAGCGACGGTTTTCGTTGATTGTAGCGTCAAAAATTATGTTAACCAATTATGTACTTAAATTTAAATATACAAAGTGAACAGACGTCTCTTATTAACATAAACAAAATTATGTAAATTGTAGTGGTTTTCGTTAATTAATTAAAGTAATTTCTTATATTCCAGTCATAATTGACATCCGAAATCGAAAATTTAACAATAATTCCAAACGTTTTCAAACTTCGGTCTAGTGAATGGTACATTGAGACAACAATAAATCTCATTTTGCAACCTTGTCCGCAGTCCGGAACATTG
>BHDV01065382.1:127432-180664 GCA_005406045.1 Adoxophyes honmai
TTAGTAAATATGTACATAAACAGAAGTTTCCTTTCAGGATAAAGCTAATTTGAAGTCGGTTTTTTTTTGTTTAAAATTATTTAAAACATTAAACCTATGATGTCCTAAGCTTATACGCTAAAACGTCTTTGATTTGAACAAAAACACAAGCTGACAAAGAAGAGTGAATTTTCAATCAGTGTTCGCATGTTATCAAATATAACTGTATCTACCATTTCATTTGTATGGCTTAATGTATTCACGTACGAGTACGGTACACGTTAGGAACACGTAATACTGATACGTGTATTTGGGTAAGAGTCACCGAATTCAATTACTTTAACACACGACAGGAGTCGCGAATTTCTCGATGTGTCAAATTGGGGGATACATTTACCGGTGTTGTCGGGTTTAGAATAACACCTCTCCGTTTCTTTTGCTGACATCGTAAGAGGCGACTAAGGTATATTTTAGGCGGTAGACTCGCAATCTGTAACTAAACCAAAAACCTAGAAATTATGCTGAAAGTAATTACGAAATGTCTATGTGACCTTTCATATGATCTGCTATTGTTGTCAGTTTTGTTTTGAATTGCTTAAATTATTGAGTAGGTACTTAATGTTTTTACTAGGACGATGAAAATGTGGTTGAAAGTTGGCCGGTAAGTAGGTGCAATATTGTGTAGAATCAAGAATTAAAAGAAACAATAATTTAAGCGTTGAATAGTCCAAATTAAGTTGTTCATGTGAAAAAAGTCTATGTAAATCAAGACCGTCTTCCATTTGGTAAACCTGTAAACAAAAAGCTTGGCACTCCGCAGCCGAACGGCGTTCATTAATTTTATTATTGCGACGGAATTCCGTATCGCGGTTTAAGTTTCTGTGAAAGCAAATTCTTGCTAATGAAGAGAATGACAAACTGATTCGTTTGATATTTTCTTACCAAAATTACGTAATGCTTTTATTTCGTTACGGAATATTTGCGAGGTGATTTTGTAGCGATGAATTTATTGAGAGGTATTTGATGTTCTTTAAGTTGGTAGGTATGAAAGGTTTTTTCCTTTTGGGAGGATGTTTTATCTTTATGTCGGAGTGGTTTTATGAAAAGTGGCCGAAACTGTCGAGCCTCCCACGGCGCCATTTGGTTTGTGGAGCTGTGCCAATTCGATAAGCAGGGTCCGGGTGATAAATGGTCGCGCTACTGTTTCCCAACTGTGGGCGCCAGGCTGTCTGTTCTTATTGAAACTTTTTTAAACTCATGAGACGGGACGCTGTGGATTTTACATATAATAAAAAACATTAGTAAAGACAAAATAAATGATAACATTACGACAATCAATAGCATATTTTTTAAGCGTTAAGTTTGATAGAAGAGGTATAAAATAATAGTGACTGGTTTTTATTAGTCACCTTCTATGACATTCACGGACGGGATGTAGATATATGTAGATACCTACCTAATTGTCTGTCTTCTGTTTTGCCGCAATTTTAGCATTCCTTTGTACGCCATAAAAGTTTTCTGAGGATATTATTCAAATTTATTACAAGAATGTGAATAAAGTTATGTGTGCCTTCCGGGCTCTTTTTATAAACTAGTCTCGTACATAATGCAGCATTATGTAGTAGTCACATAACTAATATTTTATCAACAATGTTTAACTCTAGTTTTAAAGTAAATTACAATTAAATTTTTACTTATCTTGAGTAGATAGGTGTAAGTTGTGGTACAGGTAACGTATCTACCTACTAGTCTGTATAAATAAGTAGGTACATTGTCAACAATTTCATTAAGTATAAAAAATGTGCTTGTAAAAACGACTAACATTGCCAATTAACGTTTGAGCTTGCAAAAACACGTATTAAACGTTCCCAAGCCCCAGGAATGGATGGAACAAGAATGATAATTATTCGTGTGACAATTTAAAATATCTTGTTTGCAATTTGAGTCGTCAATCAACTTTACGACCAAGATTTGTGTTATTTCTGTAAGTATTCTTTACAGCAAATAATATGTTATTCTTGGGAAGGATGTACTTGTATGTACAGTAACGAAAAGTAGGGATTTAGAGGGCAGTTGGCTTGCGAATGGGGAGAGTAGGAATGACACAGGGGTGAGTCTGTTATTATAGGCTCCTGCTACCTAAATATACTCTATTTCCCAATCCAAAAGTGTCTATCCAACACTTTCACCAACTCTAACAACTCTAACTAACTATTTAATTTCTCCCTTGCCAGTTCCAAAACCTTGTCAGAACGGATACTTATAGTGCGTTGAATAAGAATCCATAGACTGGCTGACCCCCTATAATTATGTTTCATTATAATTGTCTATTTAATTTTAACAATGCTTTATTTGCATAACATTTTGACGTATTTGGTCAAAATTTTAAGTAATTTGATTTTGCACAGCATAAAAATTTGTAAGCATGTATTTTGAGGAACACAAAATGCTTAAGTAAGTATTGTTATTACATTCAAACAGTCTTTGAGCACGAAAGCGCGTCCCTAATATTCAATTGGCGACGTCAAGGGTACGCTTTACACAATTTGTAGCAGTCAATTGTGATAAAAAGACAATATTGAATAAGATCAGAATATAAAATACAAGATTTTACTTAATACAAAAGAGGCCAGGTTTTATTTAATATTTGGCTGTACAATGTAATCCTGTACAACTTCTAAAGACCTGTTTTTGAAATCCGTGAGGTGTCGGGTTTAGAATTACATACATACATACATACATACCGTCACGCCTCTTTCCCACAGGGGTAGGCAGAGACCACTTTGTTCCACTTGCTACGATCCTGACATACCTCTTTTGCTTCGTCCACATTCATTAGTCTTTTCATACATGCTCGTCGATTTCGGGTACTCTTGACCTGACCTGTTTCTAAAACGTCCGCGATTTGGTCACGGAACGTCCGTCTAGGTCTTCCCCTCCCAACACATCCATTCACACTTCCAGCGTAGATCTGTTTAGTCAATCTTCTTTCATCCATCCTCTCTACATGACCAAACCAGCTAAGCATACTTTTTAGAATTAACAGTCCATTATTTCCGTGGATCTCGTAAGAGGCTACTAAGGAATCAAGGCTAGCTAAGTAAGTCCAAGCGATGGGCTAGCTACCTGTTGCCGTTTATCTTCAAACCTTCATATTGCTAAAAGTGATCTTAAACGTAATGTAGTCAAAGACTTTGTAGGTAACGTTTTGCGAGTTCTGTCTTACCCCTTTGGGAATACAGAAATGATTTTTACCTATATTATAGTAAGAAGTTTCTAAAGTTTAAGGAAAAATAAATCTTTCGTCGTATGTTTTGTAGTTACTGACATACTTTAGCAGCTGAAGAAGAAGGAAAATACAACGTTAGTTTATATTCGTTGGTGTCTGTCCGTTATGGGATTAAGTAGGGCAATAGAGCGAATGTGGTGTTTTTCTCATGCTTCCTTACTCCACGCGATCTTATAACTAACAGGGTATACGTACATACATAGTTTGTCTTTCGCGTTCGGGGGTCATATATAAATGTTAGTTCGCATCCCTACATAAAGGGTTAGTCAATAATCGCAGTAGGAAAGATCAAAATGTATTTACGTAGTGCGTCTCCCCGGCTACTAGCCTGTTCAAACAAATAACAAGGGGCATTCTAAGTCGTAATTTTGTGTCCAAGGAAGAGACCACCTTTCTATTACAGAGGTCTTTTCACTTTGATGACTTTAAAGCTCAATCCACCAGGACAGCAACTATCTGTGAGATTGACTACATAGTTACCTAAATTTTTAATACTTACGTTGAATGTCAATAACTTTAAGGCACCTGAAGCACGATTTACCTGAATACGTTCAACACTAAAACAAAGCAAACCACGTGAGTGTAGTCGGTGACGAAAGATCGTATAAAGACGAAACTTTTTCTTTTAATCTGTTTTGATCGACTAAACGCTATAGAGAAGCCGTTCGAGAAGGCGACATCCGACGAGCCAACGCTTGCCTGTCGCATGTCGTTCGCGACTCCGGAAATCACGTTTGGCTGCTTCCTTCCTCAGTCCTTTTGCCTTTTTTGCGGCGCGTTGACTCGGATCGCTTTGTGCGAACATGTGCCAAATATCCGATTGTCTGACACAGATTCGTGTTTAGATTCAACAGCTTTATACATATCTACATGTTGGTGTTTTGTTTGCGAGTATTCATTTCAATACAAGTGAAACAAATTATTTGACAGTAAAGGTGTTTTCGTCGTACTCATTTTTTTCACGAACGGCTGTTAACGATGTTGCTTTTTGAACACAGAAAAAACAACCAATTGGTGACATGTTCAAAAAGCAACTTCATTTGGTTGTGTTTTTGGCTATACTGGTAACGTAAACAGCAAAACTAACCTTCGATTGGAATGAGAGCGATGATATCGGCTGCGATTTTGTGGTGCAAATACGGTTCGGTATTTGTTCAGTCCCGACGGCATATCGACTGCGACGGGGTTCTGTAGTTGATGTTTCAATCTGCTACACAAAGCACAATTTATATCTATCAGATACACTGTTGCGAAGCATTTTATGAGATGGCAGAGAATGCGATAGTGGTGGTAATTTATCAACAGCAAAATATTGTTCTTAATGGTCGAAAGATACATACTACTAAATGAAAGTCTTCTTTCGAATGGACTTGTCTTTTTATACATCTGATATAATTTCTGTATTATTTGTGTTTGATATACAGTAGTTACTTATTCATAATTTCTACCCAAAGTCATCTCCTAAAGCGAGCAGAGGTGACACCGTGTAAACTTGATCTTACTTAGTAACAAGAATTAACGGTTATCAAGCGGTGTAATAGAGATGGAGGAGTCAAAGCCCTCTGTGTCTTGTCAGTGTAAACACCTTGAAACACTACTAAGTTATCTCGGGGGAAGGATAAGGCAAATAAATGAGACTCAACGTCTAGTCGACGTCGGGAACGACCGCGCGGGGGGCAAACAGGGCAAACAAAATAAAGATCAATGACCGACTTTACGCTACACAGCAGTTGATGCCACCTGATCCCTCATTTAGCGTTCGTTCTCGTCCTTCTGTTTACCTACAGCACAGAAAACGTATTTACTATCGCCAACCAGATAAATTTGAAAGGGTTAAAAGAGGAAAAAGGTTCAGTCGATCTTTCTCAAGATTGTTTTCGATTGAATTTAGTTTCCTTTCCAATGGGCATGCGAAACTTTTTATAGGATAAAAATGTTTTAAAGAAGGTAAAAGTTTGTAACAGGAACAGTATTTTTCTCACAATTTACGGATGTTATCTAAAGAGCCCGGTTCGCAGCTGTTGTTATTAGGGATGGTGATTACGCGCAGGTTTCGCCTTGGGTATGACTTCCGGTGTGCTTAAGGGGTATACTCATACCCTTTGGTCATAGTATGCGTTTAATATTCCAGTGCGGTCGTTCCAATAAATCGGAGGGCGTCATATCTTCGGCCGGGCGGAGAGCAGACAGATACTGCGGCGGCGGGATCGATCCGGCGCGACGCCGGCGCTGCGACGCGCTCAGACTGAACTGCGTTTTGTATGACTTCAAAGTTAATCAAAATTTCTGTTACTTTACCAAGCTTTAAAGCAAAGGATTAGGCTAACGATGTTTGATATTTGCTTTTAATTAAGACTCTTCCTTGACTGTTTATCAATTTACTCTCCTTTAAATTAACCAACTCTGTTGACGTATTGCATGAAACTTTGATAGGGTATTAATAGGCAGTGGTGTGCAAAAATGAAGAGTATTACAACAAACTGCCCGCTTGAGAACACAATCATGCGACAATCACGTACTGTACATGTTTTGCTTAACAAATATCTATTAACATGGTTCCAAGGAACAAACGAGTAGGTGCTCGGAAATTATTAACGTTGTACAAAGCAAGGTGGGAATTGATTATTACGAAGTCCTCGAATTGAATTCGAACGCCAATTAAAACTAGCTCGCATGAGGGATCCTCGTTTCTGATCACGTTCGCTAATAATTCGAGTCGGGCTCATCAGGGGCCACTATCCTGTCATCACTTAGCGAGAGGCTTATTTATTTGTTTGTCCGCGGATGTAATTACACCTCGTGGAGCCACGACCGATCCCGTCTAACAGGTCTCTTTAATATAATCTGATTAACTAGATGCCAATACGCGGCTATAACGCAAATATTGCGAGCCGTAAGTATGATCGTGCTCCGCGATCGTGCAGGTTCCTAGCTGATTGACTTTTAAAATTAGATTCTCGAAGTACCTACGCTTTAGTATGATTAGATCACACATAAAATTGAATTGATGCTTCTATGAATGTCTGAAGTGATGATATATAGACATTGTGACTTGAATACGATGTTGGTTAAATGGGTAGGTACCTACTCTACAGACTGGCAAGATATGCTACGTAGTTCAATTCAAAGGAAAATTTGCCAAGCGTAAATTTTGGAGAGAAACATCACATAATTTGCATAACGAAGTGGCTGCTGAGGAAATGTCCAGGGAACGAATGTGGCTGGATTTAGCCGCCTTAAAAAGAAAAAGCTGACGGCGGAGACAGGAAACGGTGGACTAAAAAAAATCAAACAAACGTTTCTGAAAACACGACATGATTTACGAACTGACGGTAAGAAATTGTTGAGTTTTATGTTATTAGATGAGATTGACAGCACGCCGCCGATGTAATAAAAAGAGCGCTTGAAAGTGAACACCAAGTTTTTATTACCAAACTTATTATAACGAGCGAAAAGCATTTTCAGCAAGGAATATACCTCTTCAGGTTCGGCAAAAGTGTCCTGAAAGCTTTAAATCATCTCCATCTCCATTGTCAGACAATATATTCAAATAGAAACTTAATAACCTAGATGTACTGCAACAAAAATGACAGGTATAACGTCTAGAAAATATTAAAGAGAGCAACGCGTCAAAGTCTGGTCATAAAAAAATTAACCTACTCTTTTCATCACCGGCATAGACACGCACAGTACGAATAGCATTTCTTCGGTATATTTTACTACAATATACAGTATTTATTTGTTGATGCCGCTCGGTAATAAAAAAATATCGGAATGTTGAATTTAAATACATTTAACAACAAACAAACATAAACAACAAACATATTCTCACGCCTGTGTTCCCATGAGGGGTAGGCAGAGCACATGAATTCAAAAATCCAGTGCCACGTTTAGCAAATTCAGGGTAACCAGGTGGTTAAACGTGATATTGCTGTGACAGGTTGCTAGCCCATCGCCCACAATACACTTACCCTTTCCCAGAGTCGACTCTTACGACACCCACGGGAAGAAAGGGGGAAGTGCTATTCTTACCCGGCACCACACGGGAAAAACATTACATACATTTAACAATATGTATAATAATATGTTTATTATTCATATTCATGTAAATATAGTGCAAATTAGAAATTCCGATGGCCCCGAAGATTGCCTAATGAAAAGAAAATAGACGCACTGTAAATTATGCAGGTAGGTTTCTACAGCTAATGCAAATTAAGGACAAGCCGTGTTGTTCTTTACGGTGTTCCCTCCAGCAATTTTAATTCTTTATCCATGGATATTACTCGTCGGGAGCGGATAGCATAAAGTTGCAGCAGGTGTGCGAAGTCACTATTTCTAATTTAGCACCTAATGACGGTAAAGGTGGCCTATTAAGTTTCGACTTGGCCTTTTACCCGATTTAAGCCAAAGGCAGGACGAAGTGAAACGAAGTAAATTGTTTGGTAATTGAATTTTTCCGGTTAAGTAACCCTGATAGGTTGTAGTGATCGCATTTTAGTGTAGCCGTGTCAACTGTGAGGAACTTCGTCGATGGGAATAAGTCGTGCAGAAGTTTTAGGTTTTCAAAATGTTAAAATGGTGATCGAATATGATGATAGAATTTGATGGAATGATATGAAGATGAGACATTTGAAACGTTACGCGGTTTTACTCAAATATACTGACATACATACATCACGGTTGTATTCCCAAATGAGGTAGGCAAAGCACACGAAACGCTACATAGACAAAACTAAACAAATTCCCGTTTCGTAGTCGCTTCAGGATATTATTTAAGAAGTCCAATAGTGACAGGTTGCTAGCGCAAGACATGGAGAGTTGTTATTCTAAACCACATGACCAAATGTGCCAAATACCTAAACGTCGCGAGAACTTATTGTCTTCGAAACCAAAACCTAAAACTGAAGATCTTTCATAACTACCTATATTCAATATGATGTACGTCTTTTTTACTGGTGTCACGAAAGTATTACCGTGTGGTAATAATAACGATGGAATTACACGAATATACAATAGCCAATAGTATAGTGTACACAAGAATGTCATGGCATTAAAAATGTAAGAATTTTGCACGTTACACCTTTTGCACGCACATACGCGTCACTGCGCATGCGGCCGGTACTGAAATAGACGCAGAATGCAAAACGACTCGCACGCAAGTTCATCATCCCCGCTGCTATTCTAGATATGCCTCGAAAAACTGCGCGAGCGCCGGCGCTTAGAATAGAGGGATTATTTCGACACTTGTCTTTAGCCCTTATTGCTTCTTTCTATTTGCGATTCTGCATAATTTTCAAAGCTAAGGAGAATATTGTGCAAAATCGCGAATAATATAATAGAGTTGGTGATCAGATTAGGTATTTCGTTAAAGTCGGCGTAGCGTAAGTTAGAGCCAGACAGCGCTCTACAGCACCTGCATTCGCCGAGGAGGCTGGTGTGCATTCTTTGTGACCAAATGCCGTGCATTGGAAATTGGGAAAAATCTGAGAAATGTAAACTATAACGAAAAACGTTTCTTCTATTCGACAACTACTCTAATTTTAAACTTTAACTCTTTGTTGTATATCAAAATCGAAACTAAGGAACAGATTCGCACAAGCTTCACATCGCCGGCATCATGCTCGTAGCGTAGGTAACACATACGCAAATAGCTTAACTTGATTTCATTTTTAATTTACCAGTGGTAACATCGACAGCTGAAGTTGATGGCGAACGGGAACAGAAAAGTGTCGGTTAGTGCCGCGACCGAAACAGAAGACTGCAACCGGAGATTGCGACCTTAAAGTTTAGTAATTTCTAACTTGCATCTCTGTCTCGCTCGTGATCTGTCGCTTGCATGTTGCCAGTACCCTTAGTCACCTTAGTGTAATCAAATTGATCATGCAGTCGTCAACGACTGCATAATCGTTTTCATTATGTCAAGTGACAGTAGTCTCTGAATAGTAGTCTTCGGTCGCGGTCTTCTGCCTCGGTCTTTTGTCTCCGTGGCGGCACGAACTGCCACGTAAACTGGTGTGAAGTTAGCAGCCCAAAACTAAGCTGCCTGCATATGATAACCCGACTAAATGAAGAAGTGTAACTTTTTGAGATATTATTTACGTGATAAAGAGGTCTTCGTTTTGTTTTCTGCATCATTTAACTCCAAGTACTTTCGATGGTTATTTTATAAAGACGATCTTTCAATCTATATCACCTAAATTCCCATACTAAAAAAAGGTGGGAACGGTTGGACGGGAGCTTGCTCTTACAAACAGCTTAAAACATACGTAAACTACCATAATTGTCTCTACAATAGTGTTAAACTACTATAAATAAGTGGCGTGCCGGACCGTCGGGTGGCATTTCACGATCTCGGGAACATTCCGATTGGGCGCAATGAGAACCGGGCTGAACAATTACTAGCCAATTATCGCAAGGCATGCCACGATACGATACGAAGTGGTGAAAAAATGCTCCCCTGAAAACAATGGCACCATCAGACCAAATGCTGAATGTGTCAGAGAGATCAAGGTTCAGGGTCAGGATCTAGTTCGATTTTTTTTTAACTCCGAAGCTAAAAGAGGGTTACATAATGAAATGTCTAAGCAGCTGCTGCGGTTTCTAAGTGAAGGGCTACCGAAGGACTAGACCGAAACAAGTCGAATTAGGTAAACTCGAGTTAAGACGTGAGTTATCCGTATTTTGATGTGCAAATCTCTCAGTAGTTTCGTGTTCAAAGGGATGTTATAAGTACTTATGTTTGAGGTCAATGCCTCTCTATCTCTATGTTGAATGAAATTCGAAGTTCGAATTTAATTTCGGAAGTTTCTAAACTTTTAAGTTGGTTAGATTGTCTTTGGATAACATTACAGCACGAACAAAGCTATATTAAAAAGGTACATTTTCTTTGTTTCAGTAGGACAATGTCGGCTTTAAGTTAATGCTATAATTATTCTGGAAAAAATGAAAAAAAAAAGAATACAAAAGTTCTCATTCACAGGAAAAGAAAATCAGCGTCCATCACAAAGTTCATTAATTCCCTCAATTTGCGCGTTTGAAAACGAATTACTTTTTTCCGCCCCTTTATAATGAAAAGTTAACACAAAAGCGAGAAAACATTGATGATTGCAAACAAAATGAAATCCAAAAACACAGAAGCTGCCAAAAAGCAAGGGGAATAAAGAGAGAGGCATAAAAAGATGTAAAATTTGCATTCGGCACTTGCCTACATTTTCTACTTACCATTTTTATATGCTCATGGGACCAAACGTGTTTTGAAAGTTAACAGAAACAAAAATAGAATAAGGGCAATTGAATTGCATATTTTTTTGTTTATCTTCCTGGATGTTTTTCGCTGCGATTTACATCCGAAGGGGATTTGAGTCGATCAATTTAAATAGTAATTAGGTTGCTTCGAGTTATTGTTGTTTTTATTAATTTGATTTCACTCTGATTTACATAATTGTATCTAACAAGCTTTAAAATGAGGTGATACAACTTAAGCACTTGAATTGTAGTTTATTGTGTAAGTGCGCATAGTAAGGAAAATCATTATTAGGTACACTTATTACGAGTATGACTACCATGTAAAAGATCTAGTGTACGTTAGGTGAGAACTGAATTCATTACACTTAGGTACACAAAAGCAAGTGAGCGTGAAATTGCACTTTTGCGACGTCATTCAAATAAGTCATTAAATATGTAGTAAGACTGTCAATCGTTTAGCTATTTATAAGTTAGTATTGTTGTGCTATACCAGTGGAAGCCCGGGGAAGCTGATTTAATACGCGACTGGTCGGGGCTTCGTTTCATTGTAATTAAATACCATCATCAGTTAAGCGCTCGCCATGTTTCCCGGCCGATGCTAATAATTTATTGTTACTTTATCTGTCTTCCGGTCTACAATTGTAGACAGATTTGCTAGTATCATGTTTCTATGCTTATGCCTGTTTAGATAAAACTACTTACAGCATTTTTTTTGGTCCAGATTGGTTTAGGTAGCATTACCTGGACCACATCAGATCTGTCACCTTTAACACCCAGGGTGTTACAATAATTTCAAATGCTGTCGGTGTGGTGTCGGGTAGGTAATAGAATAACACCTCTCTACTTCTTCCGTTCAGGTATGTTTTTTGGTTTTAGGAGACAGGCTAGCAACCTGTTATAACCGAACGGCTATTATGATTCTTTCATCTGTTTATTACACCTAAAACTACCCTGAAAGTGGCCACGAAACGTGAAATAGTCATCGTTTGTCTATGTAACTTTTAGTGTGCCTATCTATACTACTTGGGAATACAAGTGTGATTGTATTATTATGTACGCCACATTTCTGGTAAATTCTTCTGTCGGTCAAAAAGTGACATAACAGAGTAATAAATTACAGTCATACACTTTTTAATCGAAGGACCTCACACAAGCATGAACAAGAAACCCTGACAAAACTGCACGCGTTAATCGAGTGCTATTTATCGTAGTAATTGGCCCGTGCCAACCAAGGCACCTACAATGTACTACTCAGTTCAATTTACATACACAAGGTCTCCACTTACACTTGTATAGTGAAAGTTAATCACTGCGCCATATTGTACTTCCGCGAATCAGACGATTTAATTGGCTAGTAGGGTTCCCTTAAGCAATTCCTATGAATACATACATACATACAATCACGCCTCTTTTCCCAAATGGGGTAGGCAGAGCACACAAAACGCTACATAGACCAAACGATGACTATTCAACGTTTTATGGCCGCTTCTGGGATATATTTTTTTAGGTTTTAAGGTGGCAGGTACAGTAGTAGTGACAGGTTGCTAGCCTATTCTAAACCCGACACCACACGGAACGGAAGAAATGGAGAGGTGTGGTGTTATTCTAAACCTATGTATAGTATGTATACCTACTTGTAGGTAAATGTGACATTTTATGGTTAAGCTTCCATACATAAAAAACTCGTAATTTTAATTACTTAATGCACTTATCCGTTGAATGACTTAATGGGTCATTAAATGACAAAAATAAAGTCGCCAAAGTATTTCATAAATTAAATAAAGCACCTGCACCTCCAATGCAGCTCGCTTTTTTCAGAATGCATCGGACTCATTATAAAATTAAATCAATGTTATAAATATTTAATGTTATGATATTTTCGTTTCCGCTCTTAATGTTAGAAACGATCTGTTAATGTTATTCTATTAATTACACCTTCCTGTGGCCATACTTCTGGTCGTTAAATAAAAATAGAAGAGGGACATCTGAAAATAAACTTCGTCTGTTAATGGTATCACTTACGCCAGTGGACGGGAAGTGTTTTTTAGATGGACATAATTTGTAGCAGTGCTGTGTAGAATTCCATTATCGAAAATCAACGTTTTAGGTTACACTTAGCTATATAAATAAAAATGAACCCTTGAAGTGTAGCTACGCGCCTAACTTCCGAAATACTGCACCAAATTTGGATGTTTAAAAAAAAACTCGTTTTATAAAAACGCTTTAATAAACAATAGTAGCTAAATTAATGTGACCGAATGACGTTCAGTAGTTCAGCCAACGAATGACAACTTCAAACGAAGATTTTGTACCATTTTTTTTCCTTTAAGAACGTAAAAGGCGGTACGAAGTTCGTCAGGTCAGGTAGTTGGTAATATTTTGCAATGTTTTTAAGACACATCCGTTTGAAGGCGTAAGTACCAACCATTCTTTTTTTTCCTCAAAAAATTGTTTTAAGGAGGTCTTTGTTAACTGCGTCCTTGGTTTCAAAATTGTTTTACTATGGTTTACTAATTTTCGTTGCAGTTCAAATCTATTGTCGCGCAAACAAAGTAAGGAAGTTGCTGCAACGGCACGCACTGTTGATTTACGTCAATGGAACGAGGAGATACATCTCAAACACCATTAACTTTAAACCTCCAAATAATTACTACATACATACATCACGCCTGTATTTGAAAATATGGAAGGCAGTGGACAAGTAACGCTACATATATGAAACCATGACTATTTCACGCCTCGCGGCCACTTTTTTTGTTTTAAGTTGGCAGGTTTAAATAGTGATAGGTTGCCCGTCGCCTAAGATATACATACATACATACTATTCTCACGCTTGTATTCCCAAGAGGGGTAGGCAGAGCACATGAATTCAAAAATTCAGTACCATGTTTAGCAATTTCAGGGTAATCAAATGGTTAAAACGTGATATTGCAGTGACAGGTTGCTAGCCCATCGCCCACAATACACTAGCCCTTTCCCAGAGTCGGCTCTTACGACAACCACGGGAAGAAAGGGGGGGAGAAGGGGGGGAGGTGCTATTCTAACCCGGCACCACACGGCCTAAGATATACCTTAACCTATATTCTTGGTCGCCTCTTGCGACATTCACGGAAAATGGAGAGGTGTTATTCTGAACTCGAGACCACACGGAAAATAATGTCCACTACATACCTACAGATAGCGCTGATAAGCTACCTGTAAAGAGTAGCTTTTATTCCATAGTATACCATACTCTAATACTATATACTATAATACCATATTCCAAAATATTTCTGTAATAGCGATATTTAATATTAACGGCTGTTTATTTAAAAATGTTTTATAGTTAAAATTTATACCCGAACGACTCGATATTGTACAAGGACGGTCGTTTACCGCATTAGCTCGCGTAAGTTTTAATAAAATCGATAGGTATGGGAACGTCTTTTTAAGCACAAGGTCATTTTCTTATGGTCCTTTTAAAGTCATTATTGCGAAACGTTTAATGCTTTGGTATTTTGCTGAAATTTCGTTCGCGAGCCGTTAAGTTAAGCGGTTGAAACGGGGCAGACCAATAAACGTGTATCGACCTCTGTACATACGAATATTCCGAGACAAAAGAAATACGCCAATAACAACAAGTCTCTGCCGTATGGTGTCGGGTTTGAAAAGAATACCTCGACATGTCTTCCGTGGATGTCGTCCAAAGCGACTAAGGATAAAGGTTAAAGTATATTTTAGGCGACAGGGGCAACCTGTCACTTTAGTTGGTACTTCCGAATAGAAAAGCTAAAAAAAAAATATAAACTTTCCTATGTTAGAAGTGACTACGAAACCTAAGATAGTAATGGATTTGATTTTGTAGCGTTTAATGTGCTCTGCCTACCCTATTCCGGAATACAGGCGTGGTGTTTGTGTGTATTTATTAGAGTAGGTATCTACACTACCTACAGGCTTACAAAGAAAAACGTCGCCGCAGTTTCACAATCTGTCTCAAAGGACAATTAGGTATCCCGTGCTCTTTAGGTGAAAATATTTCAGATCACAGATAGGATGTGGCAACTTGTGATGACATTTGGGTTCAGGTCATCGGTGAGCGGTGGGTTCCGTAACACCGGCCCCGCGGCCACTCGGATTCCAGCTCGAACGGAATGTACAGTCACCGATGGATTCCTTACCCTTACCTTGCATTGCTTCCGTGGACGTCGTTAGAAGCGACTAAGGAAATAGGTTTTGGTACGTTTTAGGCAACAGGCTAGCAACGAATCCTTATCCCTAACGTTTTTAACCCATTTTTGCAATCACTAACTTCTTATGTCATATTTCAGAACGATTGTTTTAACGCTCCGCTCGATTTGCTGTCTCCGTTGTGTATGGTGATAAAACAAATCTAACCTATTTGATTTCAAACTATTCCAGAATTATGGAAAATGATTGTCATTGCAACTGATCATAAGGGTTAATCCCCACTAGGACAAAACAGTTCCGGCAAATGATTTTAGGACAAACGCTGTTAGGGATCTCGAAGGAGACCCCCACAAAAAATCTGATCAAGTTTGATGTCAAAACTACACTTGAGTTTTGTTACCACGTATACATTTGCCATAAATTAGGAATTTTAGTACATCAAGTTCTAGGACCCAAACTCATAAGGAAACTACGAACAATAGACAAATGAGCGGAACTTTTATTCAATAATAACAAAATGGCAAATGCTTTGAGGAAGATATAAACGAAGCGACGGGATAATGTGGTAATTAGAGGGTGACGAAATAGACGGCATCCTTTGTGCGGAACTGAAAGTTGGATGGCGAATGTAACGCTTAGAATGGCCCGTAATTATTTAACATGTCAGTGTTAAGTAAACGTAGCCTTAAGCTTTTAATGGTCAAGAAATTACGACAACTTGGCTTTAAATATACCTACATTAGGTTTCCTGGAGGCTTCGCAAGACGTGCCAGTCATTTTCTGACGTTTTTAACTAGAGAATGACGGGTATGGTATATCTTGTGCGTGATTAGACTCGCACCTTGGATGCTGTGCTAAGCCGGTAAGGTGGGTAAAGATAGGGTCTGTGTTTAGGATAATATTCAGCGACAGCTTCTAGTCTGAAAGATCTGGAATAAATTATGAAGCAGAATACTCTGTGCTTTTAACACACATCATACATACTATATCACGCCTGTGTTTCCCAAATGGTGCGAACAGGGCTCACAAGATACTGCAGTCTAACAAAATCATGACTATTTCGCATTTTGCAGCTATTTCTAGCATTTATTCGGTTTTAGTTAGTTACAAGGTACACCCTATATTATCCTTAGTCGCGTCTTAAGTCATTACTAACTATCCAGAATAGTACTAGAAATAATAAGGTAGAAATAAATAATTGGTTCCTTTAACGTTAAATATTATTCGATCTGATTAATCTCGTTGAAGTATACTTATGGATTGTTTGTATTCATCCTAAAGGTTCCTTTCTCGGGCCCCAAGGGCTACGCCGAGGAAACAAAGTTCAGTGGAGTGCTCGCCGAGAGCGTGACCCCTTTATATAATAAGCCCTTAAGTAATGCGTTGCTTAATTCAATAGAGGAAGCATCATTTTTGTTACGAAAATCGAGGCAGGAATATAAATATTTGAAAAAAACCACATAATGTGGGATTAGTCAAGTTATTTCACGAATTGTGTCGGAGATCATTGAGTACTTATAACAGATTTTTTATACAATTTGTCTTCACATTTCAACCATAAGACGTCCATTGCTGAACAAATAAGCCTACCCTTTAAACTTCCATGAGTACCTGTTGGAAACCACCTGCATCCAGCGTCCTCGCCACCTTTATAAGATCGCCTGTCCATCTTGTAGGTGGACCTCCTACGCTGCGCTTGCTGGTCAGTGGTTTTATTCGGTTGCAAATCGAAATTATACGTAAATTATAAACTCTATTTCCAAATACAACATAGACAAGATCATGCCTGTTTCACGATTCATAGCTATTTCTAGCATATTTTTTTTAGGATTTAAGTTCAAAGGTATCTTGTAGCCTAAGCGACGAAAATTATCTCGCTGTTATTCTATCGCTCGCAATTGTAAATTAATTTTATGCTTATGAAACGACGTCAAATGTCTCATAATTTTCCGCGTTGTCACGCATGTAGGTAATTATTATGGCTTAATTTGTAAAACATTTACGACATAATTACTGATTAAAAAACCTTACGCTCTCAAGCTTGATGTGGATGGCTCGAGTTTAATTAGAAGGGCGAGAAGTGGGACAGCATTCATTAATTTTAACGAATGTTAAGAAGTCGAGTATAATTGTTCTTTCGTAAAATTGCATCTTGAAATTAAAACATTAGGTTTTACAACTTAATTAGATGGAAAGTAGAGTACAACTGCGAGGACTTATTGAAAGGTTACTGGCGTTGGTTGAACATAATCAGTTACTTATAAGTATACATACTCGTAATTGTATTGTTCACTCGTGATGTCAAGCCACGGAGTCAAAGTGGAGTTCACGGATAAGCAAAATAATTGTTTATGATCAGTTAAAGTTAGGAATGAGAAAATAAGTAAATATGCGGAGATATTAATTGGGTAGGCAGAATACACGAAACAATAAAAAGTCAAAACCATGACTTTTTTGGGTAGGCAAAGTCCATGTTCAGGTTTAGTAAAGTAACTAAGGTAAAAAATGTTCGATGATTTTGCCATAAGATTTATTTACCTAAATGTCTTTTTCACACTTGTGGCCACTTATAACCCAGGTATAGTGTGATATTGAAATTTTAAAAATACAGTCGTTCTTTGACATGATATCTCGTGTTTCATCAATCTGAGAGCGGATCGAGCGGATGCATACAACGCACGAGGCACATCTATTGCGTAGACAATCAGTTACGGGTCTGTACTATTACCAACGAGTTGTAAAGTTGCATGTGATTACTTCACTTATACTTTTATCGAACTACATTAGCATCTAATTAGTTTTTACTAACAGCTTGTTTAATGACCGCTGAAAGACGTTCCATTAATGCCGTACAAAGTTCATTGGCCGTGAAAACTCGAGTCTAAAAAAAGTGTTGAAACATACACGGTTTGGGGTGAAGTCTGGTAAATTTTTAATCAGGTATTTAGTATAAACGTTTATACAAACTGATCTATCAACCTGTTCAACCTAGATTATCCGTTCACTACTGCGCCATCGAATCGCAGACAATCCAGCGCGCACGCATCCGTATCGTAAATTGTAGCCGGTGATGACACCGCCACGATATGCACTGCTACTTTGGAATGCAATGCTTAAAATTTATGCCTATAATAGCACTACACAAAAAATGAGACAGAAATGTAACACCGATATACCTTTTTTGCGTTGAGTAACGACAGTTCCAATTAGTAGTCGTCAAAACGTCAGCGTGGGATGGCGTGTGCGGTGCAGATTTGCAATTCTGTGAGATTGCACGTGTTTGATTAGATAATGCAAGAAATTGCAAGAATGGAGGCAAATCAGAAGGTCCTTGTGTCAATAACAAAATAGCTTTTTGGCTTTTTGGACTTGTTTTATTGAGTTCCCAAGTTTATGGTGTGTGAGGGTAAGTCACCTAATCTAAGTAGTACAAGACTACTTAAATGAAATCGCAACAAGAGAAGAGCATTGCTCTCCCTTTTGGCTCCCTTTTGGCACGCGAAGTACATACACTTGAGTCATCTACATATTTCGATATAAGTCGTATAGTCGTGTAGTCTACTCATAATCACGTAGAATAAACACATTCCAATAAGCTTATGCGGACGGGAGACGCGTTCTATTTTTATTTATCAGGTCAATGTGCCAATACACTTGAGAGCGGATTCGCGAATTCGATAACCCGAACCAATCCACTTTACGAGAGTTGATAACGGAATGTTCTGAATTAGGAACACCCTCGACTAGAGGTGAGGTATTCCAGAAAATTTATGGCCATTCAGGAGTACTTGCCCCAGTTAGACGGTTTTAATGGACCGAGTATTTATCTGGATGATGAAATGGAATTTGTTAATGGTAATGTAGGGTAGTCGGAAAGTAGAATATTAATTGTCGTTCTTTTAATTAGTAACATGATGGATGTTTTTAAGTTTTTTTTACTGTATATTTGATGGACTTTCGATCAGCCTTGTAATGATATAATGAAATGGCCCTGTTAGGTTTGTTTGGCCTATTTAAAATTTTATTTTAATGTACAGTCATACATCACGCCTGTATTCCCAAATGAGTAAATGGGGTAAGAAAAGCTCACGAAACGCTACATAGACAAAACTATGGCTATTTCACGGTTCATGAACACTTCTAGCATATTTTTTAGGTTTTAAGTTTGCAGATAGGTATAATAGTGAAAGGTTGCTAGTCTATCACCTAACATATACCTTTACTTATTTCCTTAGTCGCCTCTTACGATATCCACAGAAGAAACGGAATGGTGTTATACTAAACCCGACACCACACAGGTATTTTATTGATGGAGCGCAAATAAACGGTACCTATCAGATTAATTATTATCATTATTTGTACTATTTGTCTTAGGAACTAGTTACGGTTCCACTAGACTAAGCTTTGGTGAGAACTCTAAATGTACCCTTTCTTATATTCTGGCTCGATTTCATGGCAGTACAGGTCACGGACGAGTAAAAATACAAAGTCATCTCCTCAGCCCCACCTTTTAAACGGTTTTTTGTAGGTGTGTTCTGAAGGCTGAACAGTCGAACTGAATGCCCAAGGTCACATGTCTATAAAAACCTTGTCACTAAGTGACTAACAAATTGCTTCGACATTCATTTGGTATAGTGTAGTTCTTTAGATGTAGCTTTGAATCGTGTCATGTCTTTCTAAGAAGACCAGTCTGTTGATGAAAGTTACGCATTCCTTATTAATAGACCGGTCGCTGTCGGGATGAAAAGTTAAAAATAGCTCCAGCGACAGGCTGAGACTTCCCATAATTTTAATATCTCTGCAAGGATCGCTCTAAGGCGTTATGAACGAAGGGGCAAGGTGTCCCTGTTATTATAGCGTTAATGTTCCCCTAATGCGACACAATTTCCGCGCCGACCGACTGACGACTTCCTTTCATATCAGATGCATTAGTGCTTGCAAAAAAAACATTTACTTTTCTGCAAAGATGATTAAAATATGTGGTGGGAATTTTGTTTCTCACACAGGTTTACTAACGCATTTAAATGAGGGCTTTCCTCCACGATGCAATTCCGTTAAACATAAAAGAGAAAAAGATTCAAATAAGCTCGAGTAACAAAATGTTCTTATCAAAACAAAAATTAAGCTTATCCCCGTAATTTATTTATAATTTGTCTTCAACACAAGAACACCAGCCGAGCTCGGAGAATTTACCTAATTAACGAAGTTTTAAAATTAAATTTATGCATTGCCGTAAAGATAGCGACGGGCTGTCTTAAGTTGTCTTATCAAAATGGAGACCGGGACTTGCTTTTGTATACTAATGAGATTTAAACTATTCATTTGTGCCAAAGACAGTACGGCCTAAACTGCGGCGTAGTCATTGTGAAGTTGGCAGGTCGCAGAGTCGCGTCTTCATGGCCCATTAACGGGGTTCCGTGCTCGACCTGCTTGCCATTGTGCCTCCATAATGCAGCGACGAATCGAGCCTGTGTTGTCACTCCACTTGCCTTGCGACACATACAATACAGGGGACTATTCTAAACTATGTACAGATATTTTTATTCCCATTTTAGATACATTCCGCGTTGTGGTGCCGGGTTTAGAATAAATGTTGTCTGTTTCTTTCGTGAACGATAACAATTCATTAAATTTAAAACCTCCTTTTCTTTTTCCGTGTCAAAATTAAAACCTTAAAATGTTTAATAAATTATCTACTAGCACTACAAGATAAAATAGCTAATACGGTAAAATATCCGCAAGAGATATGAGTCTCTGTGCAGATGTTATTATGCTATGCCTAGTATCCTAACTTCTGGGAGTTTGAAGTTGTATTAACGCAAATGACTTTAGAAACTTCATGTGTGCAAATACTACGTAGTTAGTTGTACCTTCTAGATGACCAGATGAGGCTATGAGCAAATTGTAGTTTATTTACTGAAAGTCTAGACAGTTCTAGTTGGGTTGCCTAAGTCTAGACAATTTTAAGTCCGCTACACCATTAGATACCTCTATAAGCATCTTAGTCTGTAAATCTGTAAAAAATCCATGCCAAGGAATATTAAATGCCAAGCAATGAACTCTGCGAAAGGTTCGATACAAAAAGACGTAAAACATAACTTTATCTAAACGCTTTTTCCGGGTAAGTAGCTTTTATCTCAATACGGTACGGTTTTTCGCATTTTACGAAATACCTCTGCAGTATGAACAAAAGGGAACTCGTAGTTTTTTTTACTACTATGGCTGTTTCGTTATGGATGTTATCGAATACCTCATGATTAGTGGAGCCTGAATTTGGCGGCGCTCATGCGTGCCTGTAAATTATACATCGCTTACATACCGACGTTAACCTCATGTGGTAACCTTTGCTGCAGGAAATCTGCTGCTTAAGTAATAACCTAGTTTGAAGTGCTGGTCATTTGCAATGTCGTTATTGTAATAAATTTAATGTAATTAATTAATTTGCTTTGTCATCATCATCATCTTTTTAATCTACGGTCATCCATTCCTGGACATAGACCTCTCCCATAGCACGCCACTGAGCATGATCCTCAGCTACTTTCATCCAGCATCCCAACATTGAGTCTGAAGATATCCTACGCTATGTTTGCCGATCCACGATATCAAATCAAAACTAAATTCAAAAACATCAGCTTTATTAAAAAAAAGTCGCTTTTCGCATGGCGATCGACATTTTATCCTCGTCTCTTCTCGCACGTAATTAATGCGCTCTAAGAATCGGACCCCCAAGATTGTTCATTGTTTGTTACCCATATTGTATTACGACAGCGCTTCCTCTACATGCTTGCGATAACACAATTTCGTTGACATCAAAATCTTCAGCACAGATGTGCTGACAATGGGTTCCCAGGGATTTCATTGTAAAATTGAAGTGCAAATTGTTATACAACGTACATAATGCACGGCTATTGTTTAGGCCGGCACACATTCGTAATTTGTCTTAAATGGATGTGATGTTTTGCATAATTTTCAAAGACATAATATTTCATTTGACACTGTTCCGTTTTTCTGGCAACTGTAAAATCATCGTGCTACTAAACTTTATACATTTGTGTTGTCTTAGAAAGAATATAGCGTCATAAGATTAAATTAAACTTAAAGCAACTTGTTTCAGACTATTTTTCCTCCAGATTTTTTATAAAAAATACACCAAAAACCATTTAATTAAATGTGCAGTCCAAACAATTGACTTCTGAACCACCGCAGAACTTTGTCACAATAACAGAAATAAAAAAATCCTTTCTCAAGCAATGGTTCAGCAAAAGGTTCTATGGTGGGTCAGGAATCAATTAGTTCGATGATACGGTTATGAAACAACTTGCAACTTTCAGATGTTGTAAAATTAATTTATTACCCTTTAATTTTGAGGAACAAATACAGAGAGTAATGTAAATAAGCAACATAATATACAACGTGTCCCTAGCCTATGGACACAGAATGAAAACCCTAGTAATACTGCTTCTCACAAATGCAGTGAAACATTTTTTGTTTTAATTAGACGTAAAATAAAAAAAAAATATTTTCTAACAAATTTAATTCCAGATAATCAACAAAAAAAAGTATCACTCTGTATTATTATTGACATAAAGAAAACGAAAAGAGACATCAGTGTGAGTGTAACACGCATGTCAAAGTCAACGGCAGGGATATGTGTGCGTTGTGCGTGCAGGCAAGCAGGCAACATACACGATTGCAAAAATAGCAGAATTTTTAATTTACCAGCAATAACAGGCCTATTATTTGAAATCTATTATTAAACGATCGAACGAGCAATTACCTATGAATATTAAAATTAGGAAATGTAGGATAGAAGTAATTAATGAAACCAAGTTTACATAAACAGCATTTATTTCATATACAAAAAATAAAAAATTTGAAATGGTCAAAATGGCTAACATTTCTCAGTATGCACATGAATGTGTAAACGCCGCCTCATGTTGCTCTGGACCTTCTAATTTCTATGGTGTTCACATCACTTGAGTAAACTTCGTCCTTTACAAAACCCCACAAAAAAATCTGATCAGGTGTCAGATCCGGAGATACACATACCATTTCGTGTAAAGGTATTTTCATCCGTCCAAATTAGGTATGTCTGATAAAAAAGAAGGGGTTTCTACGACCTTCTCCTGCAACTACTCTGACAATATTTCACTCTCACTGATCTTTTGCAAGACAAAAGCGGTTGTACTTTGCGAAATTTATAAGGTTGCACTTTTCTCGTTTCAATATTGTATGAACAGCGTTACGGTGAACATTGAAACGGCGAGCCGCTCGCTACAAGCTAGACGTTAGCGTTCGGCGAAAGTATTCCAGAATACGCTGTTCTTCCCAGATAGGCAAGGCAATTGGGGGGTTACAGCTCCTTCGCAGTACGTTCTTATAGCGAGGTTACCATTCTGATTGCACTCCCCATAAATGAGAATAAAGTCCCATCTTTTCAAACTAGTTTTCATGAGTAAACATTGAAATGTGTGGCAACGTGACATTAGTCAGTGTCACTTGATTTAAAAGAAAACCATGCAGTTACCACAGAGTTATCGTGCACTTCTAAAGAGTCTTCACTTCGAAATTATTATTACAGTTCTACAAACTGTTCAAAAGAGATTGGATTAGCCACATAAATGCGTTTTAATTAACACAGTGTAAATAAAGGGTGCTCCAAAGGCCAAAACTTTAAAATCATTGTTTTCTCTATAAATACTGAACCGATTGTTTTAATATTTGGCATATTAGTTAAAAATACCCTAATGAACGTGTAGTATTCGTCTATGTCCATAGGCTAGGGACACGTTGTATAAATGTACAAAAGAGCGTTTTCCAAAAAAGTTGCTCTGTACTAATTGTTTTCACACAAATGCTCATCGGACCATAAATTTTGAGTTCGTTCGCAAAATTGTATTATTGTTACGATCATTGTTTTGTTTCATTAATTTAATATTTATCCACATTATGTAAATCCGACCTTTCAACATAACAATTGCAAAAGTCGAATTAGTAACTTAAAAACAAAACAACAGTTATTTTTACGCTACAGTAGCAGATTAGGGCACGAGTTAAAAGGGTTTCAAAATGGCTCCTCGAAATCACTGGGGATCTGTGGTTTTTCAGGAAATTGAACTCGGAATCGCTTCCACGACGTGACCCGTAAGGGCCGCAGTCAAGAATGCTCGATTCGCTTCATGAAATCAAGTTACTTTTGGACTAGGCCCTGATAAATTCCTTTTGGACAAAGTGGTTCGGATTCAGGAACAAACTTGAGTTCACGCTTTCCTAATTTTACGAGATCTATTTGGTAGGTACTTGTATTGAGTGCTGAAAGTTTTCTGGCTAGGTATTTAGACAACTATTGCTTCTAAATATTGAGTTAGATATCCCTTTAGAATTAGCACGGCAACACGCGGGAGTGGATTACGTGTTGTTTTCTTACGTCTGTCCTTAGACAGAGTCAGGTATAGTGTTCACCACAACGTGCGTCTTGACCTGCACCACCGTGTCATGCTAAGCCGGTTGGTTCCCAATCAAAAATTGGGTTCCTTAGACCCCTGCTGCACTAAATTCCTAAATACTCACTTCGTACATTTACCAACACCAACGCGGTCCTCCGTTCAATCTCCTTTGGATGTTACTAATTCTTAGACGCAAGTAGAAATAATGTTCAGCAGTTCTGTTGGCAGTTGGCAGTCGCATGGCAGAAAGAAAGCCGATCGTCTACTTGAACCTAATAATGTGCCGAGTCGGGTCTCACGTAACTAAGCTTCATTTAGCGTGGGTTACTCTAAATTGAAGCCAATGCACTGTGACAGCAGCAAGTCTTGATTCTGCTTAGAGATAAAGTAGGTAAGTATAAGTACAGTATGTGCCCCCACTTACCTATCCAGGCAATTCGGTGTTTTGAACGCGCACCACTACTAATACAAAGTTTGTCTAACTATTTTTAGCGAAATATTAATATCATGAACTACCTCATTTTGATTTTGCTAAAAATAGTTAGACAAACTTTGTATTAGTAGTGGTGCGCGTTCAAAACACCGAATTGCCTGGATAGGTAAGTGGGGGCACATACTGTACCTATTAGGAGTAAAAGGAGCGGTTATTTATTCATACAAAACTCCTTAGCTGTTGTGACTTTCGACCCAAGTCAAAGATTTTTGTTAAGATCAAAGTTACAAAGACATAGGTACCTATACGAAAATCTACGGGTTCTGTACTTCATAATGATTATGCAGTTCGATAAACAATCATTAAAATAGTGCATTAAATGATTCAGTATGGTTTAAAAACCGCAAAATTCCTTCCAATCAAAATACTGATTTCAAACTTCGATCACCTAATATTGCCCTTTAGGTAAACATCGTTTTCGCCTCAACAGTAATAATTATCTACACCTACAAGGCATTAATACTTTATTGGGTACTTACGTAACGTATGATGCTTCTCTATGCCGTTCTTTATGGGGTTAAAACTTTACGATGACATATTATGTTGATTATTTATGCAAGAAGTACAGATGAATTTACCAGAGCTCTGCTGCCACGAATGGATTGGGTGAATAATTTAAAATATGTAAGTGTACCTATCGATCATAATACAGATACATATTCCACACACATCAAAATGTTTGCAAATGAAACACAGTAAAATCCAGATGAAAAAAAGGACGCAAAAATATGGGCTTACAACCTTACTAATATTATAAATGCGAAAGTAACTTTGTCTGTTTATCTGTCGTGCTTTCACGAGAAAACTATTGATCCGATTTAAATTAAATTTGGTACACAGATAGTCTAGAGCCTGAGAAAGGACATAGGCTACTTTTATTCCGAAAAAAGGGTTGGAGGGAGTTGAACAGGGGGATAAAAATTTTGCCCAAAGTACTGTTCCATGCGGATGAAGTCATGGGCATAGCTTGTCAAGTAAAACTTCATTTAGGTCTTTGATACGATGTTGAATGTTGATGTTTGACGGTCAGCGGTTAGGAAACTTGACTGTGAAATTTGAGGTCCCGGGTTTCTAATAGCCTAATCTGGGAATACGTAATTTTCGTAAATTGTCCCATGGTGGATAATTCGTATCCGGAGCGGCAGGTGGACGAATCGGAAGTGTCCTTTTGGGTTTCCGGATTGTCCGCACAATGGCTACGAAGGGAATTCATGTGGTTTTTTTAAAGGGGATGCATAAATCTTCTGTGGGAGAGTCCCGACTGCTGATGCTGACTCGAGCCGGAGGATGCAAAAAATTTATTTTCTGTACGTTAAAAAAAGATGGACAAATCGTATAAAATGTAATATTATGAACATGCATATAGGATGTAAGAGACCCTTGGCGATTATTCACAGAACTATTCGAAAGTAGCTCTATAAATCTACGTATAAAAGAGTTTTTAACTTTATTAGTTTTTAATGAGTCCTTTCTTTTTTTTTATATTTGTTTGTTTGTAGCTCCTATAACTGATTACGCATATCTGCTCTAGTTAATTATCACCAAGAGGATCGGTTACGTCCTGCGTTATAATAATGTCATTCTGTACGTGACTAGTAGGCTTAGGCACAGCGACACGCACGAGCTATAACGCGCGCGGGATAGACTACTGTCACTTTCTGACGTCTCTAGTTAGACAGTGACAGGTATAATCTATCTTGCGTGCAACTATACTCGCCCCTTGTCGTGCTAAGCCGGCTGGGCCAAATTTTACGCCGCTAACAATACACGTAGTACTTATGTCTTAGTCGACTAGGGTAAATTAAATGTTTATGTTTGTACTTCTACATAAACTTGCGTTGTTCCCTCAATTGTAAATCATATAATTCCTTTCCCCGTGGTTTAGGGTAGTGTTCTAGCAAGACGCGGTACATTGTGAAAGCATTTCCGTGTTAAGAAATAGCTGTGTTAGATTTTCCTTCTTTATGATCTCTGGGGAAAACATTGGTTGGAGAAAGGAATGTCCAAAAATACACGGATAAAACAGGAAGTTCTTTAGTATCTCAGAACAAGTTTAACCAATGCTCGTAGTATGTAGGGGCCTTGGTGCACGTACTACGTCTACTAAATATATCAAAACTACCTTTCGCCCGTGACTTAAATGTGGAATTACCTACAGGCAATTCAGAAATCTTTCGAAATAACTTGCACCACTATAAATTTTTTCAAGACTTTCAATAAAGAAACTTCATACTAAATTTAATTCGAATGACTTCATAAACGGCAAACTTTCATACCAACTTTGCACACCCATTTCACCCCTTAGGGAGTAAATTTTGATAAATCCTTTGTTAGTGCTCCCCTACATTACAAAAGAAACGCCTGTGCAAAATTTAGGGCTTCCAACTCCAGTAGTTTGGGCCCTATGTTGATTATCAGTCAGTCAGTCAAATTCTCCTTTAATACATAATATAGCATAAAAATTGTGCTTAGATTATTAGATTATAGAACCTGTCGGCAAATAGGTAAATGATTTTCCAAGTATATATTTAAAAAGAGCGTTAAGTAACTGAATAAATTATGATTTAAACAACTTTAGCATATACTTACTTACCTATTTATTGAATATTTTATGCAAGAGAGCGAAGAAATGTAAACACGCAAATGCAAGAAGTGCATGTAACTAAATGCAAATAAAAATAATTCACGCCATTGCTATCACTTTAACAGCGTTAACTACAGCATTAAGTTGAAATGTTACAGCTATAAGTATTAATTTTCATTTATCTACGTCGAGCGTCACAGTAGCTGTTACAGCATAATTATCATTTAATTTTATAACCAGCATAAAAAAGTTGCATAGGTGTCGTTGACACGTACTCATGGCAGGTGCAGGGTTTTACAAATCATAAGACTAGCAAAATGTTATTGAGGTTTTGTGTTGTTTATCAATTCATTCACCGTAACGTCATCCAAGTAGCTCAAAAATATAACGATTATTACTCAGCCCAAAATCGCGTTAAAAAAAGGAATGAAGTAATTGCTATGGTTAGTAACTAGCTACTTAATACTTGTAGTCTAAAATTGAACAAGCTTTTACTCAATGAACGCAAATTTATCACAGACTTTACTAGTGTTGAGCGAACGTAGATTCAGGAAAATATTTCCACCTAAAAGGAGGATTTAACCAAAAGAGAATGAAATTGAGTTTTAGAATAGAATAAGTCACACTTAACTCGCAAGTAAATCAATTTTGTATAAAATTCTGTATAAAAAGCGGATAAAAGTGACTTATACCAAGACTATTTTTTTTATATTCGTTTGGTTAAATCGATTCTTAACTACTGCGATTATGACAGAAAAGTGGAATGCTATGTGCGGATTTTGGTAATGCTGACGACAGAATTGAGTCTTAGATTATTGCATACTTCTTCGCCTCCTGCAAAAGAAATGAAGAAGCGAGAATTACAAAACAATCGAGTATCGATGAACTTTGCTTTTACACAAAAAAATCTATCTGGCTAGTAATTTTGTATCCTACACAATTTTAAACTGATTTCCTAAGTGTTTTTACGCGAGTGATTTGTAATATGTGGTCCTATAGCTTATCAAGCTAACAGTTCCACGGAACTGATAAGAAGTAGCATTTGCTTGATGGTGTAACGTGAGGAGGGATGCTTCTGAGAAACAAGATAATACGTTGACATGATGTGCTTGGCTTTGCAAACATTAACTCTAAGTTGTACTTGCAGATTAACTATCCGTTAGATACCTTAAAGCGCTTTTAACTGCATAATGTGGCTTCTAGGAACAAATATAGCTTAGTTGGTTTTAATTCTGTTTAGCAACTAACTACTACTATCTGTTGATTTTTATGTTACGGCTTCGTAGGTACATAAGTTGAGATCGTGATGCTGATAAAGGTTTTGCAAACAATGTTCCGTGTTTAGAGATAAAATTATACATTTATAGCTTCGAAATTGATACTTAAATTACTTTTTTACAGCCCAAAAGTATGCTATTTTATAAATATATTTACCTACTACAGAATTACTCTAAGATTAACTCTAAAATTATCAATGTTTCTCTACTAGGTATACTACTATGTATACTAGGCATGTCGTCGGATGGTCATGAATTAATGTGTACTGTGTACTACAAAACGCAGGCAACACAAGGGCTTTGTGTTGTCTCGGCTGAGTCTCTAGTGCAGCTAAAATTAAAAAAGAAACCTAAAGATAACAGTGTGTTCTGCCTACCCCATTTGAGATTACACGATTATAGTTTATAGTGTCGTGTGGGTAGTCTGTCGCCTAAAGCGTATCTACCTAAACCTTGAAACTTTCTTCAGTCGCCTTTCAGCTAGTCAAATGTTAAAATCTAGTTATAGCATCTACAATTTAAATATTCAAACAACAAATTTGACACTTGTTTTTGCAAACTACCGTTCCTTTTAATTATATCGAAAATTGGAGATGCTTATTGGCTAAATAGCTTAGTTTCCGTGGATAAAATTAAAGCCAGCAAGTTGATTACATTATAAACCTAACACCCAAAATTATAGCGTAAATTTTCATTCCAACCTCAGGCTAATCCTTTGCTTCCTAATTAAAAAAAGGGATCGAGTGTTTGCTTTAATTAAAAATGGCAGAGTTGTTGGTTGCTGCACGTAAAATAGCTACTTAATTTTGCGTCCAAAAGTATATTTTAATAATAAAAAAGTAATCCGACTTTTATGACACGCTATATCATATCAAAGGGGGAAACATCAAAGTATCAAGTCAGTACCGATGGCAGCAAAAACAGTAACGTAACGGAAAAATTGCAAATACTAACCAATAATTAAAATGAAATTAATACTACTAAAAAATCATCACTTATTTCAAAATTACCTTAAGAGGCTCCTCGGCGTGCAAAATAATTTTGGTTTCTGCCTCAAAATTTTTTGGAATAGCATTTTGAAAAGTGAGTCATAATATCAAGCTGAAAAATGTGATATACAAATTATGTACCTAGCAACTAAAATATCCTTTGAAACTGTAGTTCTATAATACAATGAAAAGCATATTATTTTCATAGAATTTCATTCATTTACCTTGATCGTCGATTATCGTTTTGTAGCCCTATTTTTGCAATTTCTTTAGTTTTAATCGCAATAAATAATTCATCCCTATGAGGTAAAGAATCTGAAACGTCTAAATCTAGATTATTTTACAGGAATTTTCACATACATACATATTCTCACGCCTGTATTCCCGAGAGGGGTAGGCAGAGCACATGAATTCAAAAATCCAGTGCCACGTTTAGCAATTTCAGGGTAACCAGATGGTTAAGCGTGGTATTGAATTTTCAGTAACAACGATTTGCATAACATTTTTATCGAATTTATTTGTCACAGTGCTACGTTATCCTTCTATTTACACATACAAGAGTGAAGAGTGTGTAAAATTCTCATCGTGAACGTCTTCGTAGCTTAACTAGCTGACTGTACCATAATGCTGTCTTGGGAAATAATAGTAAATGCGAATCACGCGACTCAATCACCGCTCTTCCTGCCCTTCGGTTGAGACGCCTCTAACTTCCACGTTTATTAACTTTTCTATTGTTTTCAGTACAAACGGCTAAAGCGAAAGTTTCACACGATGGATCGATGATAGTGGCATTGGGTGGAAAAACTGGCGAAGTGTATGTCGAAATCGTGCACTGATCGTTCCGTAGAAACCTATTTATTACAATAAACCGAATTGACGTACTTAAGTACATACATGACCACTGTATTTCCAGGGGATACAGAGCACAGTAAATGGTACAAATACTACATACATACATATTCTCACGCCTGTATTCCCAAGAGGGGTAGGCAGAGCACATGAATTCAAAAATCGAGTGCCACGTTTAGCATTTTCAGGGTAATCAGATGGTTAAACGTGATATTGCAGTGACAGGTTGCTAGCCCATCGCCCACAATACACTAACCCTAATAAAACACAAACACTACAAATACTAAGTCAGATAAAAGAGGTAAAATAGTGATAAGTATAGGTTGCTAGCCTATAGCCTGAAATACTACTTTATCTATTTTCCTTAGTCGCCTTCTTACGACTCCCACGGAAGAAATTGAGAGGTGGTAATCTGAACCCGACACCACCCTGGGACACTGAATTGCGATGGCTCTTATTGAGTGTGGCTGCGATCATCTTGTTTATTAAACACAAAGAGTTCAAAACGTCCTATCGAAAAAGGAAAAGTATTTTTTCAAGTTTAAGTACGTTTGGTAGATTTTGTGTTGCAAAATATTGCTTCGATTTTAATCTCGCTGAATAATAAGTTGCCAAAAAGATAGACGGATTCCAAATGTACAAGAATCTTTTTCTGATGTATGAAACCCTAAAAGAAGATTATGGTTATGACGAAACTTAGCGCATTGCCTCCGGTAATGACGAGTCGTTATGTGATTACTGATTACGATTACTTACAGCTTTACACGTAACTACCTACCGCACTTAGGAACATGTCACTTACATTCTTTATCGATTTTACATTCTCTTTTACAAGCTTTTTAATCCTCGAGATACCCCTCAGTATTTATTATGAACTTAAAACCTAATGCGTTATCCTTACATTGCAGTGCTTTACCTAGACATAATAACGGCTCAAAAACAGCTTTTTCTTTTGAACGTGAAACAGCGCCATCTATAATGATGGCTAGAAAATATGCAGCCTCGTTATCAAACAGTCTTTCGCAAACGTAACGTGAAGATGTAGAGCCGTTTTAGTGAACTAGGTTTCCTAATGGTTTGGCCGTAATCCACTAGATGGCGTGATAAACCATGCGTGTTAAAAACCAAGTAAAATTATTGTACTGAAAGTATCACTCCAAATCACTCATACTATTATATTATTTACATGTCATCTTGTGTCATGATCATGAAATAAATTAACGCAATTTATTTTTGAAAAAAAAAAGTTTCTATGTGCAAATAAATAGGTATTCCATTCAATAGTTCGAGTAATAAAACAGATATATGTATGTAAATAGTCATATAATTCGCAATCGTTAATTCTGATTCTCTTTCATTTGTTTTTTCCGATGATGCAGTCAGGGAAGTTTAAAAAGACTCCTCAACGAGAAGGTAGGACATACTTAAGAATTTTAAATAAAAAACAAATATTGAATTACAATTTTAATTAAACGATTGACCAATCCTTCATACATAACATCATTTATTAAAGACTAAGCACCAATAAAAGGACAGTTCTATGATTTATCGTAGCTTTATATCTGGTATAAAAAAATAGTATAAAGTTTAGAAAGCGATACAGTTCAAGAAGTTTCAATGAGTTGTTGCAAATATGAGAGGTAAGTAGGTACCTATTCTAAATAGTTACGTAGTTTTTTACCTAGGTTTTAAAACAGATTTTGAATTATCTCCAAGAAGGAGACCGATTTATGGCTGATAAGAGCCGAAATTTAAATTTAAATTAATTAAAACAAAAAAAAAACTTTTGGCAAAAAACACTAGCTAAAATTATCCTGTTTTTTATCGGCATTAATAGGTAAACTATTTAATATTACATAGTTTTATAAATGAGACGGAAAGTAGATTAAGAGTTTCAATAAATCAATTAATTCATTTAATTGTTGCTCAGTCTTAACCAATACATTAATTATTTAAAAGTGCTTTAACCTGTCGTCTGCGTTTGATAAGGATCCTAACACGCAACAATTCGAAAAGGTCGTATGATACTGATCCTTATCATACACATACGACAGGTACTTTTGAGATCCTTTTCAGACACAGACGACAGGTTAAGTTGCGAAATAGGTACTCTTAACTCTTATTGCACAATAGTAAATTTTAATAATATAATCACTAACGTACTAACATATAGCCAAACCAAAACAGTTACGTCGAAAGGTAAAAATGTAAATTTATATTTACATTAAAGTAGCTATTTTGCAAATAACAATTATAATTTAAAAATCCGTTTCAAAAGCTACAGAGTAACATTTCAGTGCATTTTATTGCCGTTGAAAGTCTTTTACTAAAAAGATAAATAGTAAGTAATATACGATACAAAGGTTTTCTTAAAGAATAACAGAGCAAAATATGTTTTCTATGAAGGAATTTTCGAATGGACAAAATATCGCTAAATGGGGTTGGTCGAGATTCTAGATAGATCCAGTTTCATTCGACTTTCCATCGAATTTTTGACAGACTTTAACAATCATACTTAGCTACAACGTGATACTATAAAGCGGTTCTACAGATACGATCAACATCTAGCGATGTTTTGTTAGTTTCAGAAATGCTAATTAAAAGCATTTGTACCTGATTTTATTCGACTTTCAGCCGAAGCGCATCGTTTTACAAACTAGCAACGTTCGCTCTTTGCTGAATTATCTGTTTTTGATTGTATTATTACATTTAGTTACCGGTGAGATTTTTGTCAGTAAGTATAAAAAGTCAAACAAGTTTTCATTGTCACAATTTATTTAGTCTGCAAACAAGCTCAATTGTTCATAACAAAGATAAGATGTCAAAAGGACGCTTATGCAACTCGAATTGAATATATCTGCGTCTACTTCATAAATATAAATGTAAACATGTGTTCACTTACTACATTTACAAATTAGAGCGTCCATTATTATCGTATCCTCGTAATGAATAACGACTGTGTAAAGTTTGTGCATGTATTAAATGAAAACATGCTCAAGTTTTTATACTTCGTCGTGTCAAGGTGCCACTGTTTCGTCGCTATTTAAAATTTAAAACAATGAATTGGCATGCGCATGCAAAGCTAAACAGACACAGTTATTATTTTCTAGGCTCATTGTGTACAATTCGAGGTGGGAAAGAGTAGCATTAGAAAGGATAAAACGAGTTTTATAAGCGAGATACTTTTCGCACTAGGATGTTAGTCTGGTACAATTTTTACAGAATAAAAGGGAAATTTATCAGATGTACCGTGTCATACAAGAGTGCAATCTTATTTAGTAACATGGCACATATAATATTAAAATTGTAACGTGATAGACTATAAGAATGATTTATAAATTACGTAGAATGCATGCATGGACGTTGGAATGGCGATAATTCTATTATGATTATAATAATGTCAGTTTCTCAAATACATTTATAATGCGTTTTTGTTCAAATAATAATACACGTACATACACAAACATACATTGATATAACATTGAATTCATAACTCTGATTTGCAAACACTTTCAATTCAAACTTTTTTTTAACAATCTAAATGATATTTACAGAACTATAGCTAATTAAAATTAATGCTAAATTATTCTTCATCATTAAGAAGATCTGTACATGACTTTGCTTTGGTTGTTCTGAAACAAAGAAAAACACGTCAAATTAGTTAATTCTCACATCATCTGTACGTAAAAAAAAATCTAACTCATCATAAATCGACACGCACAATAAGAATTATGAAACATTGAAGACAACAGGTGATTGGAACAGGAGCCTTTAAACTTAGTTTTGGTAACAGACGATTCACATGTTACATGTTAGGCTGCCTTTTTTATTGCTATTCGTAAAAAAGCATAAATATCCAACTCACTGAGGATTCTTTGCTCTCCGACAGACTCTCAGCTCGATGGGTCCACTCCGCACGGCCTTGAACAGTGCCAACGCCTCAACATGTGCGAGCTCATGGCAAGCTTGCCCGTTCACTGCCAACACCTCGTCACCTGGAAACCAGCATTGAAGGTTAAGTATAGAAAAAGACAATAGTGAATATTTACAACAGTGTTTTGTTTTTTAGTGCAGCGCGTTTGATACCATCAATGACTTAATGTCAGTAGCTGGGCGAGCTCAATAGATCTTTGGTTTATCAGGTAAGTATTTAAATATGTTTGAGATAAGTATTAAATATATTTAAGCATAAACTTTCTGAAATCTGTTATTTTCATCTATTATAGCTTCTTCAGCTATAAAATATAAGGATATAATCGTATAAATAAATGTATAATAATATTCTTAATCATATTCAAGACAACAATACTCCTCCAGACGAGGAACACATTTATTTTTATTGTTATTTTTAGTTTTGCATGACTAGTATTGTTCGTCCAGAACAATAAACATTGCTCAAAGTCTAAACCTAAACAGAAGCCGCGATAATTCATTATCATAGTGCATTGCAAGTAAACAAACACTAACGGGGTCCGGTTACGTTTCTGCCAAGTTGATACGACGCGGCGTATTTCGTCGAACTCTCACAATGTGGCTTCTTATCCTTATCAAATTACATTCCACAAGGTATAATAATAAGTACCGGCTTCGAATATTAATATGTCATTTCGGAACGTACCTGCTTTGAGTCTTCCATCGTCGATCGCTTGGCCTTGTGGTAGGATGCTCTTAATAAAAATGCCCAAGGGTCCTCTGGGGGAGTCTCGTCCGCCGACTATGGTGAATCCGAGAGGTTTCTTTCCGCCTCCTTTCTCAAAGGTAATGGTGTGATAACTGTGCGTTGGGGCTCGCGGTCTTCGTGGTAAAGTGCAGAAATTGGCAGCGTTCGTTGTTTGTGTTTCGTTTTCCAGTCTGGTTTTGCTCCGGTCAGGCGCGCAGTCCGGTGTGTCGACATCGACGATGTCGGCCGCGCAACTGAGCGCGAGTCCTTCCTTGTTGGCGCCGCCGTAGCTGACGACTTGCCGGCGCAGCAGCTTGTTGTTCATGCTGCTGTAGGTCGCGTTCTGGCCTTTATGAAAGTGTGAGTGTGTGTTCGCACCGTCGCTCGCCCCGTCCGCTGCTGATAGCGCGCTCTGATTACACGACTCGTCCTGCGACCGCTGTCGGTCTATCCTGACGTCATTTTTATCGGCGCGCCTCTCCTTCCCTAAAATTACTGCGTTTTCATAGTCTACCGAGCTCTCTCTCATCATTACCGATCTTTGGGATAATGTTCTTGGTTTTATATCTGCCTTGTTTTGTTGTCTGCCGATTACGATGTCGATTTCTGGTGCACCAGATTTAAGCGCTTCTTTGGCTTCGGCCATAGTAAGATCACGAAGCCTTCTACCGTTTACATTGAGTAATTCATCGCCAACACACAATGTTCCTTCTCTGGAAAAACAAAAAAAATGGTTACTAGGTTAGACATAAATACCTAACTATTTGTTTACATTTCGATGTCGCTGTGTTTTTTGATATTACAATGTTAATTGTTAAATGCTTTGGTTATTCTTACTACATACTATTTGCAGTGTGGCCTTGGGTTTAGGATAATACCTCTTCTGTATCGTAAGAGGTGACTAAAGAAAAAGAGTTAAGGTAATAGGTAAGACTGTAACTATTGTCACTATTGTGAGGTAAAATTTTTTACCTTCTAACCTATACAGCAGGGGTCACCAATTAGTTTCGCTCGGGGTCCATTTTAAGAAATGAAATGACATTCGCGGTCCACACATTTAATAAAAAAAATGGAACAAAGGTAATTACGGAAATTACAAAGGTACCTATTATACTTAATATTAATGAGAAAAATGACATTTTTACTGTTGATTATTTGTCTGAAATTTGGAGTGGAATTGGTGCAAACAATTGACTTTAAATCCTGAAGATGAGTGAAGATATATTTTTTCGGTCCGCATACAATGGGTCGGCGGTCCGTATGCGGACCGCGGTCCGCCATTTGGTGACCCCTGACTATACATAAATATGTTAGAAGTTGTTTTGACTACGTATATTTGCCTATTTGGGAAAAATTGCGGGTTAACTTACTTTTCTGCTAGGCCTCCAGGAACAACGTGAGCAACCAAATATCCAATGTGGCCTTCATCAGGCAACTTAGTTTTAGCGATAAAGATTCCTAGTTCATCAGCTGGATGTCGACGTACAATCTTTACGACCTTGTACTCAACTTTTTCTGACTTACTAGATCTCGTAGGTTTCCTACAAGGCGGGATAGGTGGAATACCAGCATCTCCTCTACTAATATCTCTCTGACGCATCTTTTGTTTCTCTGTTACTTTCAAATATTGAGGTTCTTCAGTAACACTGTTACTTGGCATACGTCGTAGAATTTCTTTTCGGTCAAGAGATAGCGCTCTTTGCGTATGCCGAAGCCGTGGCTTGGAGCCACTGTTGCGGTCTCGACTTATTCTGCTTGACCCTCTAGCTTTAATGTAACTCTGGTCACCAGAAATACTTCGGCCATGACATGGTACTACCGTATTCACTTGAGATGCGGAACTCTCACATCTGGATGAAATTCTATCACTATCAAAAATAGAAGAGGCCGCAGATTCGTTGACTAGAATACCAGAATCAGCATCCTCACAGTCTTGTATTAACACGTTTTCGTCGTCACAACTTGGTTGATACACATCGTCGTGGAAAACAGAATTAGTTCCTTTTTGGAATTCATCTAAACCAGGTAACGCTCCGTAAGAAAAACTCCGTAATTTGGCTTTGACACCACCCCTTTTCTTCCTGCTTCTATGTAGTGCACTGGTTGATTTTAAAATATTTTCATTACTGTCGTCTACGTCGTCTTCATCGCCTTTTTGTTTATAAAGTTTAGAAAAAAACTTATTCGTAGAAGATTTAAGATATCTATCTGACATTGCTCTCAGCTTAGCTGACAGACAAGAACTGGGTCCGATAGTATCCTTATCATCTTTAGGCTTATATTTATCAGTCTTTTTGTGTGGCTTTACTAAAATATTTGGAACCTGTGGGTTATCGTATGTTTCATAATCGTCGTTGAAAATTTGATCACTAGATTTTGAAAGTTTCGCACCGACTTTTGGTACTGGGTGATAACGATCACATTCTGAGCCCGAGCTGTAGCATCTAGTTCCTCTAGGATTAAATAATTTGTTCTCTCTCCAATGACTTTCATTAGGATGCGATATGCTTTTAGCAACGAAAACATCATCATCGTAATTGGGCATTTTAACCCAAGGATTATGGTTTTCGAATTCGATATGGCCACCTGGGTAATTGTTATCATAGCGACAGTGATTAACGTCTTCCGGATGTCCGAATCTGCTGCACTCACTACCAGATGTGGAAGCAGCGTCATCTCCGTAATGCAAGGGTCCGTTAGACTTGAAGCACGATAGCTTAGTATTCTTCACTTTATCAAGTAAGGGATTTCGCTTTTCCCGATAAACTTGGTACTCTTTTTCTAACGAGCCTCCGCGGTTTTTACGACTAGAGTGGTAAGTTTCTTGTGGTGGAGTGAAACTGTTATGCAGTGATATCCTCCGCGCCATCGGTGTATCTTCACTTTGGTTGCAAGACGGTATCGATTTGTCCACGATTATTATTTGGTCGCTGAGATTGTAGAAGTTAGTTTCCACAGAGCTGCTACTGCTGTTCCGGTTCCCGTAGCGTACTGGAGACATGTCTGGAAACAGAACAAGAATGTGTTTATAATCTTGGGTAGGTATACGACATTTTGAAGTCGCTAAGAATATTACTTACTCGAGCAAGATAAAGTCCTTAAACGTATTTTTCATGCAAATTAGTATCACACTGTGCCGAAATGATGTAATTTTGAATATAATGTATGCCAACAGAGCTGTCAATTTTCCTCAGGCAATATTGTATGAAAAATATGCAAACGATTTCTTGGCACATGCGAAGAGCGTAACACCTCCAATGATAATAAATACCAATTGCAGCATTGCTTGCTTGCCTTGTGACTGTGACAGCCTTTCAATCACTCCATTTAATAACCAAAGAAAATCATGTAATGTTGTGATTAGCTGCTGTAATTTATAGCTTATTGCCTTGCCTTATCTTTTAGTAAAACGGTCAAAGGTCGTTGCATATTAACTGTATGTGACTGGAGACCAATTTAGCTAAGTACAGAATTCAGTCTTCACTGGAAAACATTTAGCGCATCAAATTATTACATGGTAGTATGTACTGTACTGTGTACAGTATGAACCCACAACTAATAAATAAATATTACTCATTGATTCAAGGATAGGTATCCTTTGCGGATGATATCCTTATAACCACTTTACCAAAGATAAATTTTATTGACTATTACAAGTACGAGTGGGTTAAAGGAAATATCTAATACAATGTTACGTTACGCTGTGACTTAAATAGGCCGTTCACAAATTGTGTTGCACGCCTACAGGATCGAAACAAGTTTGAAGAAGTGCAATGAAATGGAAATGGTGGTCAACTTTGTACTTAGTTGTGTTCTTAATAACATTAAATTCTAGGAGGAATCCTTTAAATGTTAATCTAATATCTGGGGTAAGACGGATCATAAATTGTTCTGAACTACACTTCTGGGTATAAAGGCCTCCTTGAACTAAACTATTAAGCCACAAATCTTGCAAATTCAGCAAAACGGGCTCCCTAATTTTATCTGAGGAATTTACACCGGTTTGTTGAAAATTTCTCAAGAACTCTCGTAGACTTTTGGAGGAATCACGGGCCTCGTTAATACCAGTCGATGCTTTTACTTCTAACTTTATAGGGTTAAGATCTGACTCTTGGAACCTATAATTGACTTTCGGCTTGACTTTTATGAGGCAAGGCAGGTGAGGAAAAAGGTCGAAATTGTTTGCCGAAAGTAAAGACAGTGAGATATTTTGAACTTAGGCGTATAAAGCAAGAAAGTACAACAGGCATATCCTATTTGAGCTACTCGGGTAAAATCTTCAAGCTGATTATGATGTTGTGAGTAAGTTACCGATCCGAGCGCGTCGTGTCGTCCTCGTCTCGGCCTCGGGCGAAGCGGCCAGCAGGCGCGGCGGCTCGCCCTTCTTGAACCACCGCATTTTGGGCGAATGTCAGTCCATCGTGGAACAACTGGAAAACAAGAAAGAACAACCGTCAATACACTCTGAATCCTTTGGTGGCGGGATAGGATAGCAGTTCTCCTTTTGTTCTGTGGATGTCGTAAGAGGCGACTAAGCAAATAGGTTTAGCTATGTTTTAGGCGACAGGCTAGCAACCTGTCATTATTATACTGGTTCTTCCATCTGTTTTCAAACCTAAAATTATGTTAGAAGTGGCTGCGTATAGCGTGATATAATCACAATGTTGATTCTGTCTTCGTCATATTTCTTGTGCCCTTGTCTACACAGAATCTGAACACACAATTTTACAGAAAGGCTCACGAATATACGAGCAATTTTATAGAATTAATTGGAAAGTTATGTACTAATTCTACGTATTCTGATTACCCGTTTTCATACCCGTGTTGTTGTATTACTGAGTAGTTATAGGGCTTGTCTTGTTTGAGATTAAATCGATTGATTTGATATTTGTTTGTTTATTTCTCGGAGTTTTCAAATCCGAAGGCCTATAAATGTGGAACGTCGGTGTTCAGTTTTTCCATGTTAACTATCGATATCTTCTAAAGTAGGTACGTTAGGTAGTAGTGAACACTTTATTGCACAAAAAAGAAAACACTAAGTATATACCAAATATTTATAAGCAAGATGGTGAAGACCTGCAGTGGAATTATCCTATAAGGAAGCTGCTACAGCCAACCAAATTAAATCTGAATGCGTCAAACTTAACATGTAAATGATTGTTTATTTATTTCGCATAAAAACGCAAATTTAAATACACCTTTGGTTAATTACGCTCGTTCATATTAATTAACCTTATGCGACGAATGTGTGATACTTTGAAACGCCAAACACAAACTGTTTAAGAAATTAATTTGTTACAGCGATCATTATTATGACAACACTCCCAAATTGGTTATGGTTATGGTTAAAGTGTCATCACCGAGTTTTATACGGCTATCTGTAACTCTACACCAAATTAAAAAACGATATTGTTAAGAACTTTAAAGGAAAGTTGTCCGACATTGAGCCACTCTGGGTACAGTTCACTGATGCAATGCCCAGGCAAAATAAGTATTTAGCGATCGGACACCTTCACATCATTAACTCGAACATGTTTCTCAAGTACCCATTTATGACGTTACTAGCAAACACAACCATATACAACTTTGTAACGGCCATACAAAAATACTTAGAATCGTTCTAAACCCACTTGGTACTTGCTACATTATTGGGGTTCGGTAATAGGGTTTCACGCAGAAATGTTGTCACATCGCTTGAGGCGCCTACTTAAACGTGCCTGAACAACCTTTGAATGAAGGATCTACTTCAAACTGGTCCCAGCTACTCAGCGAGGTCTTTTGCAAACGAATGAGGCGTAATGTAGCACTCCGCGAAGATTTCAAGTAAGTAGATACTTACCCTTTGTAGTAAAGCGTTTGAATAATAAAGGACGCTTCTACCAAAATTAATCAACAGACGATTACTTAGCAAGTAATAATTTCATATCGCTAACTGTAGCACTTGTTCAATCAATATTTGCATGTCCATTAGTAATGAGCTGCGTATTTGCAAAGACTCGGGTCACGACACAAGAAGACGACGATCTTAATCTAGTTCACAGTGTCGTGTCAACATGTTTGCGCGATAATTAAATCGGACACTTGTCGAATTGTCTTAACTGATTGATTTAATACTGTCTGGTCAGATGGAAACCGTTAGAATGGTAAACATTGTAAATCGATCGGTCCACCTACCCTTTATAAGATTATGGTTTATGTATGAATAAAAAAATATAACATTTGACAATTAACACTAACACACCTAGTCCCAAATTAGATGCTTTGATGCCTTTGCTACAGGTACTATTGTCTCTACTTATAACTGGTGTAAAAAAAAAACTTGAAAAATCGTTATAATATAAAACACTTTACTCCCATAAGGCGCTGCGCAGACGACAGACTTTTGTGCGATCGAGTCTGCCGAGCAATAAAAATTCTGAATGGAAACTCTCTGCGCGCCATTCAGAGTTTTAATTGCTCCGCAGACTCGTTCGCATAAAAGTCTGTCGTCTGCGCAGCGCCTAACTGTTGTCAGTTTGCGAGTGCAATTCGCACTTGGCCAGCGTTTTAAACATTATAATGTTTACGGCAGCGATATAAAAAAACCTCAAAGAGTTTTGCATTAAATACGAGTTTGCCGTAGGGACAATCCCGCGCGCGAGATTTTTTCTGATCCACGGTCAACAATAATGTAAATGCTGCGGCCTGTCCGTAAAAACTTCGTGAGTTGGCGCGATTTTATCGGAGCTTCGTCGCAAAATGGACGTTAGATTTCCCTGTTCTGGGGATAGGTGGGTTTAGTATGCGGACTTTTGGATGCCTCGACCTTTTTAACATCGACCTGTAATGGTTTTGGTTAAAAAACACCGGCTGTTATATGTTGCAGACTGACGAACACACACTGTGGGTTTTATTTTTATTTTAGGTCAATAATAAAAAAAAACTTTACTAAAAATCACGCCTGTAGGTACTCCCAAATTGGGTAGGTAGAACACACGAAACAGTACTTAGACAAAACTATGGATATTAGTAGCCACTTCCCACATAATTTTTAGGTTTTGAGTTAGCAGGTCTAATAGTGACAGGCTGCTAGCTTGTCGCCTAAAATATACCTTGACCTATTTCCTTAGTCGCCTTTTACGACATCCACGGAACAAATGGAGAGGTGTTATTCTGAATGTGACACCACACGGAACTAAAAACAAACGGAATTAAAAGTAAGCCCTCTCAAATTGCCGTAACTTAAGGTGTACTGTTACATTTTTGGCTTTAAAGTCAACAAAATTTTCGTTCATAATTTACTGACCTAAAATAAAAGCGACCCGTTTAAAATGTCAAAGAATAATCCGATTAAGTCAAATTGGATTCTTAATTTTACATTTTCATTATGTTATTACCCGGCGACATTGCGGACCGAAACCAGCGAAGAATGAAATAAATTTGTCGTTTCAATGAGTTGGTTATTTCCAGAAAAGTACTAAAATCCAATTTATAGATGAGGGAATTGAGGGAAATTTTAGCCAATCATAGAAAATTTCTTGTTAAATTATGAAACTAAGAGATTGGATTGGATTCCGAAAATATAGACAGTAAACATTAACTCATATCACACATAACGACTCAAAATATAGCTGACGACTTCTCAGCACATACTTGTACACATGAGCCTCAAAATGCTTATCACAATTATTATTTTTATCACAAGCCGGCCAAACCGCATTCAATACCGGGTTTCATAAAAGAAAAATGAAAATGTAATAAACTTTAATTAGCAAACACGAATAAAAATTTAATGAAGCGGCAAAAAATACCAATAATATTTACATTTCAATATTTACCTCCGTAATGTTTCTTTTTATAACACTCGCTCTAACTGTCAATGTAAATAATTTAAATGTACATGACACCTGTTTACCTAAAAGGGATAGACAGAGCAGATGAAACATTACATAATCTAAACAAAATCATAACGAAATCTATGTTTATGTATCTACTTTTCCGAATTATTTATGGTGAGATTCCATCTTTACCAATTTCTTTAAGTAATGTAATTTTATACTCGTATGTTGATGTAGGTACACACTCTTGATTTAAGTGAAGTTCATACTTGAAATCAGCCTGTTAGAAAATACACGCTACAGATTTACAACCAACTTCTTAAGATGGCCTTTGCTAGCAGTCCACGTCTTGAGATCCTCTAATTGGGAAACAAAAGTACTTAGCCATGTGATACACGTAATCTTGCACAGGAAGTCAAGAGCCACGGTGTGATGAATAATGTTTTCCTCGAGTGATGTCATTTAGAAAATCGTTAAGACGGAGTATCATCGATTCGACGTGCGCGGGAGATTATTTCCGGATTGCACCAATAGATCTTTGAGTGACATAATTAGAAATTGAAGCTATTTGTAGTCATTCAGATATTATTTTTAATGGAATAAAAGGGCATTTTGTCTTACTTGATGTAGAAAAATTCAGCGGTTAGTCAAGCCAGGCAATTTTTAGCTAATCGTTCACAAATTATTCAGCTATTTTTTAGTGGTCCGTAGTTACTTCGAAAAGAAAAGAGGAACTCATAAGAAATCAATTCGTTATCTGTTGTTCTCTCCATTAATAACCTTCTTCTCTTGTTTGTTTCATGAATAGATGCCGTTTTTGTCAAATTTCCATTTAAAATTCAAAAATTTGTCCATTTTGGATACTTCCCGTTGAATCATAAAATTAGGCATAACAATTGAGTTTAAAAAAAACTTCTGCGATTATCTGGACAAATAAATAATGCTATGGACCCTCATCTACACGTCCAATTCGCAATTGTCGGGGTTTTTAGCTTCACCAAGACCAACGTAGTACGTAGGCATCATTGAATCACATTCTACAGCTACCCGAGTGAAATTGAGTACGTGTATTTAACGACTAATCCGTTTTAACAGACGATATTAATTTTCGGCGTAAGATTAACTACGGTTAATTACGGCGGCATTAATCACTTGGAGTTAAGGTACAGCTGCGAACGAATTAGTAACCATTTAAAGGAGCTACAAATTATAATTTTATTCACGTCTAAGCTGGTGGAAGAGGTCAAAGGCTTCTTTAGGCTCGTAGATACAAAGATCAAGTCATTTAGTTCTATGAATTCTTCTAACTCTTGAACTAAAATATTATTTTTGACTTTAGAAGTTAGGCACTTAAGTTTGTTTTATAAGTGTGTTGCTAGTGCGGTACTAGTAGATGTTAAGCGTATTATCAAACCGCGATTAGAAAGGGATTGAGCACATATGTCATTTTTGAACTAAATGCATGATATGACATTGTCAGTGGTAGAGTATGCAGATAAAGTAAATTGTTATTTTGGTACAATGAATTTCTAAAGCATGGAAAAAATATCAAATTATGTATCGTTTTTCTATTGATTTCCGATAGCATTAAGAGATAATACTTCAGATAAAATAGAGTTACTTTCTTAAACCTGTAGCATTTTAAAAGTATTTTAAATGTATTTTTATTTATGTATTTTTGAACAGATACGGCAATTTGATAAAGCAAAATAATGTGGTTAGTGACAGATTTGTCAGATTTGATATTACAATTTTTTATTTAAAAAAATACAGTATTTACCGAGAATAGAGTTTAAATATGCAAATCATATTCAGCTATTAATTCTATTATCTATATAAGGGTCTGCACTTATGAAGATATCAAATATTGGTTTATAATTATATTAATCTTTTAATAAGTACAATAGGCGTGTCGACAGTATTACATTATCAAAGATTTAATGACTTTAGAGGAAAATACACATTCAAAGGATTTAAAAAACTGATTTAGTTTTATTTAAAAAATTGAGATTAATAAGATTTTCAATAAAATAAAAGAGTAAAATACTGCAATCGGCCATTTTGACTGAAACGCCAATCACAGCGCATGACGTCATACTTATGTACTCTTCACTGTGTTTTGATTACCTTACATACTGATTGCGCGTTACGATTGATATATAGTTGTTTTTGTGATTTATCAACTTTATAACACGAATCTATCTTTAACAATGGAACCAGGTTTTGTTAAGGCAAACAGTGCAAATTTGCCCAGAATCGATTTATTGATGTTGGGCGAGTTCCTTGCAACAAATAAAGAATTTTGCTCTTCCGAATATAGAAACGTGAAAACCTCTTTGTAAGTATATTTTATTTGTATTTATCTTTAACACTAGATACAAATATGACTAAGTAGCAATCAGACTCGTTTTAAACTCGTAGAAGTTTATTACGTTTTACTTTTATAGGTTATTTTTACAATACTTAAGCTTGTCTTTGTTTTTAAGGTTAACTCCCTTACAGTCAGTATAGGTATGTTTGCTAAACCAGTTATTTACTAACAAAACGAGAAAATTTGTATAACTTCGAAACACCTAAATATGAGAAGTGATGGAAGTTTTAGATTTATTGACACACAAAATTTTTGACTTCTAAATAAGTCTACATTCAAAAATAAACATGTTTGATTTGACAGTATGTATGTATTTGTTTTAATTAATTTCTATTATTTCAGGTCTTCAAGACCTTCATATGGAGATGATGCAATTAGTTATGTTCAACTAAGACGGGAAGGAAACATTTGCACAGTCAAATGCAAGATTTGCCCCGAGCATAAAGTCCATGCAAAACTATATGCTGTTACATTGATAGTTGATGAAGATGAAGAAAAAGTAACATCAATTCAATGCCATTTATCTCTTATTATTTTCTTTTATGGGACATGTACAAACACCTTGTTGGGTGTCGTTATTGATGTATTTTTGCACTGAGGCACTGCACACCACTTGTAAACTTTAGAATTCATTATTAACACAAAAAATACGCAGTGTTTGTTTACTTTGCTGTCTAGCTGCGCGTAAACAAATTTGACGTACGTAAGTGTGACGTCACACACGACGCCATGACACGGCGAGCTGTTTTCGCGCAGTATTTAAAAATGATTATAAAAATGGCTTTAAATTTCCAAAATCTTAAGTTTATTACCGAAATAAAGGTTTTGTTGTAAACAATAGATGGTTATCTGCATTACGGAAGAGGATTTCAAAATCTTTCGCCTTGCCTATTGTGCTAACGGTACTCTCGAATCCCTTTCTAATCGCGATTCGATAATACTAATATTTCCGCAAATGAATATGTAAAAGAGTATGATGCAAATTAATTGAAAAATCTACTCTCACGCCTTCTTGCGGCTGACAATACTAAGCGAATTGATTTTAAGGTTGTTATGTTAGATGTCTCCAATCATTTGCAGTTATATTTACGACCCATTCGTTTTTTTAGCTTAATAGATTTAGATGTTGAACTAAAAAAAGGATTAAAGTAAAAAAGTTTATGGTTATTGTCTAAGATTAATCTTTAAATATCCACAAAAAGAACACACATTTTAACTTACGTCGCCTATTTTCATTTTCGATTCGGAGACACGATGACCGGTCTTCGATCATGCCATGATCGATTGATTTAGATATCGATATTATTAAATTGGACGTATCGTAATAAATCTTAAACCGATCGGGCACCATACTTAAATGGGAAAAGATATGATTAACCCGTTACTAGCTAGAAAAATATCTCGTTTGACATCCGTGTCGTAAAACTTGTTTTATCTTAGACTAGCAATTAGTTAGTCCATAGTTAGTCATGTCCTTAAAAAGCTAAAAATAATAAGCTACAAGGAAACATGTACGAAGGAAGTAAGGAGGAAGTTAAAAGTAGGTAATGATTACATTTAACTTGATGAAGAAATACTTTAGTAACAAAATCAGGATTTCGGTTAACGTGACTTTATTTAGTGTGGTATTGTATTTAGAATAACCCCTCTGCGTTTCTTCCGTGGATGACGTAAAAGAAAACTAAGGAAATAGGTTAAGGTTTTAGGCGACAGGCTAGCAACCTGCCACTTTAAAACCTAAAAAAAATCCATGCTACAAGTGGCAACAAACCGTGAAATAGTCATAGTTTTGTCTATGTAACGTTTTGTGTCCTCTGCCTACCTCGTTTGGGAATACAAGCATGATTGTATGTAGACGGCCGGATAGCCCAGTGGTTAGAGAACCTGACTGTGAAGCTTAAGGTCCCGGGTTCGATCCCTGGTCGGGGCAGATGTTTGTATGATGAATATGAATGTTTGCTTTCGAGTCTTGGATGTTTATCTATATATAAGTAAGTTTATCCGTTGTCTAGTACCCATAACACAGGCATTAAATTGCCTACTTTGGGACTAGGTGGTTGGTGTGAATAATGTCCAATGATATTTATTATGTACGTATGTTACTTTTAACAGTTTTAACTGGTTTGTTAGTCTTCTTTAAAGGCGTTTTCCTATCGAAAAGGTTTTGACCTCATGAATAAATATTTGCTAACCGATGCCATGTCAATCTATCTATGGTAAATAATTACTGAGTACTCGGAACTTTCCTCTTCTAACTTAGTAATGAAGTTGCGTAAAAGTTCCAGGAATATCGAGGGTAAATAATTGCGTCATATCTACACCGAACCAATTGATTAAGTTACGACGGAAATTATTTTAAGAGGAAAAATGTCTTTAGCTAGGTGAATATTTACCTTTATTCGTTGAATGTCTTTAGGGACATCTTTAAGCTGCGATTGTGATTTTCAATTAGTTATCTGTAACAAAAAAAATTAATAAAAATTTAGTCAGGACTCTTGATTTTAAACTAATTGAATTTATACATACACATAAGGTAAACGTCCCTGTGCTCGACACTGACCCAATACTTGGCACTTGCAACCTTATGACATAGTAAGATAGGTGACAGATGGGTGTCATCTACTGGGCGTTGAGGCGTCGAGCATTGGTACTTTTACCTTATACAATACATCAGGGCTGTGTTCCCAAATGGGGCAGATAGATCACACAGAACGCCACATAATCAAAACCATGACTATTTCACGGTTCGCACCCACTTTCAGCATAATTTTAGGTTAGAACATTAATGAAAGTTGCCAGCCTGTCCACATTCTGGGAAGAAATGGAAAAGTGTTAACACCCCACGGGATTTGAATTTATTTAATTGAATTATGTGTTAATGATTTTCTTTCTTTCTCTCTTTTATTTATGCGGTTTAAGCAAGACCTGACAGCTATAGCCGTGGATTAAGATAAGACTATTTAGAAACTAAATTTGAACGAAATCGCATTTCTCTGCCTTGGGAAAACCAGTGGAAGAAAAAGTTACATCATAAAGGTAAGTAAGTACGACAGACATAATGTCTACGTGCGGACAATTTGTGAATAGCAACACTGTTATGGCACGTCTTGTGGCCATATTTTACAGCACAGACGTGCACAACATTTGATCTATCTTGTTAAAATAATTTAATTATAAAAAAAACTTTCTTATTCTTTCCGCTGACTTGACTCAAACTGTAGTTTTAGATCCCAAGTCATAGATGAATGATCTTAAAACTATAACAGATAACAATCGTTCGATTTCCTTTGATAATATCTTCTATTTGGGTGGTCTCTTTGAATTAAGAACTTCAAAGTTATCTTTAATCACCATCAGTTTACAGTGTTGGTTCAGCGCGGGCGGATCGCCGCATTTCAAAGACCTGGTTTCCACCGCACTGGTGGGAGTTATGACTTTAAGGCAGTAAAATAGTGATTTTAATTTTTAAGCTGCCGCGGCCTGGGCGTTCGCTTCCACGGAACACAGTAAAGGCGCGAGTTTATGAGTATTAACTGTCAACATACAGCCATGTAGGCTGGCCCGAGTTGGCGATGGGCAAAAGAAATAGCACTCAAATACATGCAAACAGTATAGTTATAATCTCCGACTGTGCTTGTAATAAACTGCAATCGTCATCTCGTTCAGGATGCCCCATAAAATACTTTGCGACTGGTATTGCCCGCTTACGTAACTTAGGTACGGGTAAACAACCGCGAAGCACTAAGTGTTAATGCGTGAAACATGACTAATAGGTGAATAGGTACAGCGAAAAACGAAATAGAAAAAATAGAGTGAAAGCGAAACATCTTAGAGACGTCTTCTTTTTTTTCTAATGTATTGGAGAAATACACGCGTGGTCCCGTGGGTACATATTTATTTGCTAATAAAATATTTCTTCCTAATCTTTTATAGCTAAGCTGTCTGCTTACATACATACATACATAACCGTCACGCCTTATTCCCTGCGGGGTAGGCAGAGACAACAGAGCGCCATTCGCTTCTATTCTGACATACTTCTCTCGCTTCACTCACATTCATAACTCTCGTCATACATGCTCGACGGCTTCGGGTACTCCTAATTTGGCCTCCCTTTAGTACATCGTCGATCTGGTCGATATACGTTCTTCGGGGGCGCCCTCGACCGACTTGCCCAAACACACTTCCCTTGTAAATTTGCTTACATATCCTTGCTTCATCCATTCTCTCCACATGCCCAAACCAACGCAGCATACCCTTCTCTATCCGTGTTATAATACTCTCTTTCAGACCACACTTCTCTCTAATCACGCTATTACGCACCCTATCTGCTTTATTGTATTAAATAATGTCTAAACGTGTCTCTAAACTATTTTATAAAACTTTATTCATGAATAAGGAGGCCCAACGGGCCCAACGCAGACGGTCTCAAGAGCTTCTCACGTTGCTGAGTTGCTTTATAAATTTTGTAACGAAAGTGTTTAGAGGAATAACTATTTAACTATGGAAAGTTTAATTATATCATAAAATGGCCAAACGCTTTTAGCCGCAAATGGCGTTTACAACGCATGGGACAAGCGGCTGTTTCTAAAGGGTTAGTACTTACACTGTGCCTTAGTTAAAAGCTTTCACAACATTAGTTTGCTTTCGGGGGGATAAACAAAGTAGACAGAATTAAGTTCAAAAGTGATACTAATAGACCAATGATCTTTATTTCATCATCAACTGCTTGAAGTGGTAGTCACCGTATTTACCTTCAAAACAATACTTTGTGAAACAGACGAAATAGTTTAGTCACGAAAATAATCCAATAGGCGTTACAAAGCTCTGAGAGCGCATGTCGTAACCTAAAGAATGTCGTTTTTCAACTCTTCACATAGTGGGCTGTCAACACATTAATTTCTATTGCAACCATTACGTTCACACTTGGTCATTACCAGTACAAGAGTACGCACAGTCGCCATTTAAATGAGATTGCTTAAATGCTTTTTAAGAATCCGAACCTTAAAAGCACTCTTATTGAGAGTTAGCTTGATGTCTGTTTGTCTGACGGACCGGCCATCACAAGTCTCTGTCCCTTGAACCGCAACATCTGAGTCATTCTACTATTTCATAACCATCTGTGACTCATTTGTTAAATCTATAGGGATAACAATAACACCATCAAAATACCATTTTCTTTAAACTTTACCAACCTATATGTATACTTCGTATTCCGGGGCAGCTACTCGGGCGGGTGAAAGCAATACGTAAGCAATTTCGTTTATTTGAATACCTCTTTGTAGTTCAATCGTACTTCAAGAATACTAAGAGGGTTGTACCATCTTTTTCTCGTTCGTCAATAGACACTCCAAAGATTTATGAGTGATCGTATTTCCTTTTAGATTTTTTTTAAATATCGATTAGGTATCTACTGTTTTACAAGAAACAGATCAAATTATGCGTAAAAACTTGATAAAACTGAAATTTAGAAACGATTGAAAACTTTGGATTGCAACATTGCATCCCAAAAATTAATAAGTACTTACATAACACAATCATGTGCCCATGTTCCAATAAAGTAGGAAAAGCATACAACGTGACATAGACAAAACCATGACTGCTTCGGGTCTTGTAGTCTCTTTTAGTATAATTTTAAATATTTATACTATAAATATGAAGTATACTGAAAGATTAAATAAATAAATAAATAAATATATCACTGGACAATTTTTACACCAATCACCTAGTCCCAAAGTAGGCAATTTAATGCCTGTGTTATGGGTACTAGACCACGGATAAACTTACTTATATACAGATAAACATCCAAGACTCGAAACCAAACATTCGTATTCATCATACAAACATCTGCCCCGACCGGGGATCGAACCCGGAACCTTAAGCTTCACAGTCAGGTTCTCTAACCGCTGGGCTATCCGGCCGTCAAAATAGGATTGATAGGTTGTCGACTAAACCTATTTCCTCAATCGCCATACACGAAAGAAATGGACTTCAGTAAATTTAATCGAACTCGGCACCACACAAAATAAAATAGATACCTTCCTAATTCTAAAAACTTACCTAAAACATTAAATGGTGTCAAAACAATTCTAAAGAAAATTCTAATTCTAAGAATAGATGAAGTTCGGATCGATCGGTTCGGTGCAACCTCTAACACCATAACGTATGAAATTATGAAACTTTCTATCGGTTTCGGATATGTTATAAAAATAAATTACCTGTCGACTATGATTACAATACTATCAAGCGGCAACACAGTGGAGCAAATCACGGAGGCAATATCTATTTTCATTGTTTCTAGGCGTCCGATAATAATTTCGTCTAGCCTAGTTTCCACTATCGATTTATTCCAAATATAAGTTTCACCTGAAACGTTTACAGTTGAATTTGGTAACAGCGTAATCCGTCTACAAGTGGATTTCAATATTTAACTATGCAATAAACCTACCTATCTTCTATCCATTTGGGAGAAAAGTTGATACCTGATTTATGCAGATAACAGATGTCAATAAACACAGCATTGATACTATCTTAAAATGTCATTTCTCGTAGATTGATATGTACGTACAGTCGAGGAAATTGAATGTTTGGCAGGTTGACCGCCTTCATAATTTGTTTGCATTATTGAAGTTCAATATTGAGTATTTATGTCTTGCAACTGGCTGGAAACAGTAATCAGGCCAATTTTAGAAGTATCTCAACAGACTAATCGGCCAATTTCCCTGACTGTACCTATCGCGAATAAGAAATCTTATTCAATATAACATAAGAGCTAGAAAATAGCATACATGATAGTAGCGTGTAGAAATTGATAGAAAACTATACATAAGTATCACAAAATGAAAGCTAATCGCAGTACAAGTATGATTTGAACGGCGAAGTCATCAATAAAGCAGCTAAACAGTTTGCAAAACCAAACTTTCCTTAAACTTTAATAGTCAATGCGTTCGCTTCACTTTAAAATTTAAATTTCAAGTGAAAATCTTTTATCTTTGGACTGGGGTCACGTCTTGGAGTGATTAGTATTGAGGTTGCGATCGCCGATAGAGGATGTTTCGGAATACAGAGTGATACCTCCGATACTTGGACAATGCGTGACAGATCACTCAAAGCAACATGTTGGAAATACGCAATCAATTCCGCTTCAATACCGATAATGGTGATGTGAGAAAGCGACATTAAACAAGCCAATAAGAAATATAATCTTGCTCTTGATTATTTCTGTGATTCTGAGTTGCTTGGTAACGATCCCTTCTTTTCACCATGTATTTTGCTTACGAATATATGATGTACTGCTGAATGTACTTGTTGTAAGTACTTGATCTAGTAACAAACGGAGGACATTTTAAGCTTTTAATTTTCCAGCTTCAACACCGGATGCGTCTCGCACGAGATGTGAATGCGAACCAAGTCTTTCGAATTCAATAAGTAGTTAAAATATATGTATGTATGTGTCTACATTGCAGTCAGTATGCACGTACTTACTTCGGATGCATTGTCTTCGAAAGACGCGACAAAATTAACGGAACCGAATTCTACGTGAGTTTAACAGCCGACATTTAAACTCTGACTGGAAAATCTGCATCGGGTATTGTTTTTTAATTTTATGTTAATTGAAGAGAAATCGGCGTTAAGAGTAACAGTAAAATAACAGGAGGTAGTATCTGTTTAGCTTCACAACAAAATATTTTACTGGCTTCCGATAAGGATTTGCATGCATTTGCTGAAGAATATAGGTCAAGAGTTATCGATTAGTCATTATCGACATTTATCGCATCACCGATGTTTATATTATCTTCACAATTTTGCTATCTAACCGTGTGGTATAAGGCTTTGAGTAACATTATCTCCGTATCTCCCGTGGATGTCGTTCGAAGTCGTTCCAAATCGTGAAGTAGTAGTCATGATTTTGACTATTTTTACTATATTTTATTTGCATTTATGCCTACCTCATTTGGAAATACAGGTGCGACGTATACATATATTTGTCGGAGAAGGCAGAGTAGCGAGTACATTGATTCTCACCTTCAGGATGGTCGTCTTCAGGATGATGTCAGTGTCAGGGTACA
>BHDV01065382.1:187100-226988 GCA_005406045.1 Adoxophyes honmai
AAAGGGTACCGTTAAATCAAATGAGGCTTGCACATTCCAACAACATTTAAATAGTAACGGTTTTAAACGGTGATCTGCGACATATTTATGATTTTCGGACTGAAATTGGCCTTGCAAATTGAAGTACATATTATTTTAATCTAATAATAATGTTGACCAAAAAGCGAAAATAGTGATAAGACCCTAGGAAACACATTAATCTCCAAATAACAACTGAGCAAGATTATAACTACACGGGCAAGCATGAATAGTGACTTAATTCAGGAAGGACAAATGAATCCGATCAGGCTAATACAAAGTAGAACTGGGTCAAATACCAAGGACTACGAAATGAAGGATACAAAGTTAGAAACCCGGCGCTCGGAAATCTAATTTAACTTGAGAGTATTGCGTCCATGTTTAATTACACAATGAAATCTCAGCTAATGAAGATGGGTTAAAAACAAGTAATTACATCTACGTGAGTCAGGTAGAGGTCAAGGAGGGTTTATGACGACATCTTGATCGTCTAAGATTAGCAATGACGCATCGCAGGCTAGGCTTGCGGTCACGCGGTCACTATCCTGGATTCAACAAACAATAGTTCCACACAATGATACCACCGCGGTGAAATGATGAAGATTAGATAAGCCTTTCTTTGGTGCACTCTCGCGACTGCGCGAGTATAAACAGTATTAGCTTGCTAAAACTACCAGACGATCGTATTAGTAAACATTATAAGCGTGTATGTTAAATTTCAAAAGCATCTTGGAACAATCGTGTAGTGTAGTAGATAATACATAACATTCGTCAAGTAACTCGAAATTTTGATGATAAAAGTGTGCAGATAAAAATAGAATAGCTGTAAACAAACAAAGAAAACCAATAAAGTCTTCACTTAAAGAGAAATCCAAAACCAATCCAAAAGGCTGCTTTTAAAATTCTTTCCCTGCTTTATAACCCAGCGGATATTCTATAGATAGAATGCAGTAACCGTCTCAAAGCTGCGCTATTTTGTGGCTGCAAAGTCTGCATTCTATTGAAAGGAACTGGCTCAGGCTTTCACACGGCGGAACAGGGCTCTTTCTTACCTCCTGTCTCGCGCAGGGGCAATTCTATTGAGTGTCAGATGCTATGGGCACGACCTTACTGAACCCCGCAGCCGTTGTCAACTTCTCAAACGAAAGGCCTATTATGGTATTTAAAGCACATCAATCGTTTGATCACAATATGCTACTCTAATGAGAATGCTTTATGTGATAATTAAAACATCCCCGCAGGTACAAGCACCATAAATCCGTTGCTTTTAATTGTGAGTTACGGCACGGGCATCGCCGTACCCTACTTTTTGTGTTCCAGTGCAATAAAAGTCGTGTCACTTTGCCCGCCCTCCCAAATTGACTCCCAGGACTAAAATCACTTTACGATCTGTTCCCTTTACGATGTGCAGAAACCCAGTTAAAGTCGAGTTTTATTTGTTTCAAAGCGAGTAACCCTGTTATTTTTACAATTCGCCGCCGGTCACGTAATAGAGGAAAGCTGTGAAACTGCAGTTACGTTTTTTACGACAAGGAAAACGTCCAGAATTGAAGCGAGTGATATTGTATTGTTCACTAATTACTAAGTCATCAAAGCTTCTGTTCTTGACTTGCGTAAGTTTATGTAAGATCTGTTAACACTATGGCGAATTAATTATACATTCATAAGAATTCTGCCTATTGTACTCGTATGCTGCTATTTTTTAAATGCCGTGATTAATTGAGATACGTTGTGGGAAAGCCCTATTGAGAGTATTATGTATTTTAGATTAAATCAAATAAACTATATTAGGTATATTAAAACTTCAGGTTGCAATTTTTATTTTTCAATATACAGCTTCGAACAAAATAAGACTGTAAAAATATATTTACAATCTTCATAACAATCCATTGATGAGGTAGGTATAATTTAAGTTAGAGGTACGAATAAGTAATCAACGCATGAGATAAAAGGCAATGTTGAAACTTATTATAAAAAAATATATGATTACAGATAGGTATTACTTCATTGGTACTTTTTCATCCATAACACCGATGAATATAAATTGAGAATACACACGCGTGCTAGTAAGTATAGCAGAACGTTATATTAATTGGTTTCACTCTGTCTCGTCCATATATCACATTACGTTCAAATGTAAATTAAGTTGCATTGAAATCAATATACGTAAATACTTACATATTTAGCATTATTACCGGCAGCACATTTGTCAACTGCGTTGATGAATATTCAATTTCGTAAATAGGCACGCTTTTTGTTTTAGAAACACTCTTTGGCTGGCCAGAAACATCGTTTAGAACAGAAACATGAAATATTCACAAGGTCCTTTGTCTTTTTAAATTGTGAAACTTCACAAAGAACATGAACGTTTTACAATATGAAAAGACTTTTGTGGCTGTCGTGAACTTATCTATATTAGCCGAAGCGCTTTGGTGGAAGTTCGTTGTCTACAAAGTTCTGTTGAATTATGCAGGGAAAATGTCCCTTTACTTTTTGACAACATTACGTATAAAATTATTTTTTATTATGAAGGGCCATAAAGATGTAAAATAGAGCTACGTGAACGAACAAACAAACATTAGGTCTCAATACAAAATGGAATGAATAGCATTGTGATAGGTACTAAATTGTTTTGCAACTAAGCACCATATTACCAATTGACTTGTATGCCAAATTAGTTACTTGACGGTGAAAAAACCTTTAAGTAGTTTAAATGATTTTGATTTTTTGATATTAAGGTAAATGGTAATAAAAGTTCAAGCTAAATGAAAATGACCTAACACTCGATGTAATATGACTAAAATTATGACCAACGTGCATATAACCATGAAAATGTCACATCGTCTTGACATTAGGAAGTACTAGTACGATTACAAAAGCCATATTAAACGATTGCACCGTGATTACATGAATCGATTTACTTTAAATCGGTTCGGAAAGCACCGTGTGCATGAGTCCTTGAAACATCGATACTTTAGTGCCCGTAGAAACCACGACGGATATTAAGTATCGGATGCCAAGTGAAAACGAACTTTCGTTACTTTCATTAAAATGTCTGTGGTTAATTGTTCGACCGGAATAAATTTACTGACAGTTTACTCATTGTGGCGACTGGTGACCATCAACTTAAGCGTGACTTTGATGTGGATGGAAACTTCCAAAAATGTTCATCATAAAATTAGATAGAAAACTCAGGAATATCAGTTTGGTATTGTTACATTACCAAATATAAATGGAGCATAATAACATTACATCACACTTCAATAATTTTTTCGTGGGTGTCGTGTCGCTCACGACAAACGACGCTAACTCTCAAGTAAGAAAATAGATTCTGCCGGCTTAGCACAGCAAGGTGCGAGTAGAGATCCGCGCGAGATAGACTATACCTGTCACTGTCTGACCAGAGACGTCAGAAAGTGATAGGTAGTCTATGCCGCGCGCGTTTTGTCTCGCGCATGATACTATGATACCTCTTACTTTTAATTTTTAAATGTGCTAAAAGTGGTCACGAAACATAAAATAGTCACGGTTTTGTCTACATTCGTGTGATCTGTCTACCTCATTTGGAAATGGGAAACGAGCCTAGGACAAAAGTATCTTGTATTATTTGACGCAACTCAAAATCGAAACAATATCTGCTCGTATTGTTATTCGCGGCACTGCTCGCGAAACCCACATTTTACTACACTATTATGTCTACGTTAACCCTAATTCAGTGCACAACTTTCAAAAACAATTGAGTACTTTAAAAAGCCGTTGTTTTGGACCCACTGAACCAATTACAATGTTAGACCATCCGGACGTACGTCACCAGGGAATCCTAAAACTCATTTAAGTAAAAACCCATCAAAGCAGATAATGGTGTGAGAGTTTAGCCTTTCACAACGCGGAACTAATCGGGAGTGAATGAATGGATGAACCCTCAGCAAAGTTCAGCGCTCCCAGCCGAGATAATACAGGTGCACAACTTAAATACTACTCATTAACGTTACATTTCTTCATGAAATATGTATCTCTGTTCTTTGGAAGTTGTCAGTCTTATAGACAGGATGTCTCGTTCTATGTGTAGCAAAGAAGCGCACAACTGTAATCGAAGTAGTGAATTTTAAGAGGATTGATGGAATTTTGTTTGGCATTTCTTTGTTGGCAATCAATTATTTGGATATCAGCAGTTATTACCACGGAACTATAAGCTTTACAGGTTAATTGTTTTTGAAAAAAAAAAGGTTATAAATCCGCAAAAGACTATAAGCTATTTTGATGATAAGAATCTCGTGATTATGAATTAAGGGATAAATAAATTGTATTTCTTCAGGTTATCGCTAATTATAATATTTTCTTCATGTCCATTTTATATGTTGCCCGTGGAACCAAAATACTGTCATTTTTACATAAACATAAACATCACGCCTGTATTTCCGAATAGGGTAGACACTGTAGAGTCTGTAGACAGAGCATTATGAAACGTTATGTAGTCAAAACCATGATTACTATACGTTTACTTTTAGCGTAATTTTAAGTTCAAATATTGACGAAAGAGGTGTAACAGCGACAGGTTGCTATCCAAGTCACAGAATAGATAATAGTTCCAAGTCTAATGCATAACTTACTATCCCTAAGTCGCATATTACGGCACCCACGGTAAAATTGAGAGGAATTACTCCAAATCCGGTACCATACGGTATTTTTCTATGTAACATTTCGGTTTAATTTGTGTTAGGAACTTCTCTTCTGTTTAATTTTGCTAGGTACGAAAAATTGCTTTTAAAAAGTTGGTCCAAGCGTACGTTGAGCCACAAAAGTTACACAAAACTGTACTGTACCTCGAGTTTTCTGTTCTGTATTCATTAAATTTATACGTACGCGAATGTTATTTGGAGAGGTAGGTTTACTTCATTAGGCTGCTGCTGTATATGTAGTTTTACTACTTACTAAAAGATGCCCATTAAATAAAGCCTGTCATAAATTATGCAAACGTGTCCCGGTCCGGGTAAAAGCGGAGTATAGGCCCCAAGGGATTCAAGTCATTAATTAGTTAATAACCACTACCCTTACCCTACATTAGCCGCGTTTTCAGTCAAGCTGTTAAAAATTAAAGCGTGAAAGGGTATAATGATTATTATTATGTAAGTAGGTAACTAAAAACTACTTTTGTTAATCTTTTACATGATGTATTTTATGTATTGTGTGTACGCTTTTAATTCAATACGCTCCGATTTTTAGTACTTAATTAAGTTCTCATGCAAGTGGCAGAACAGGCAGCTTAAGCCCACAAAATAATTTGTACCTTTACCAAGAATTAATTAACATACGTACACACATACATAACGCCTGTGCTCCTAAATGGGTTAAGCAGACCACACCAAAGATACCATAGACACAACTACGACCACTACACACTTCGTAGCCACTTTTAGCATATTTTAGTCCGATAAAAGAGTAATAGTGACAAGTTGCTAGCGTCGCCTAAATCATTCCTTAACTCACTTCCATAGTCGCCGGTTACGACATCCACGGAAGAAACGGAGAGGTATTGTTCTAGTTCCGATACCACACGTTTCAGCTTTAATCCGCTGTCTTAAGCAACGCTTGGAATAAATGAAACCGTAGATAGAAAATCAACTCAATTTTATAATACGGTTAATACAAATTAACAAACACAAAAATAAACACAACGTATTGCGCGCGCCGTAGCTCGAGTCAAAGTGCCGTGTCTATCGAAGTCCCCCGCCACGCCGGGTGACGTCATCAGTGTTGCTAACACACGAGGAACTAGTAAAATTAGTGAATGAATTACCTGAAGTAGATAAGGTGTATTGTATGTCTGATATAATTAAAATAAACAGGCCCAGTGAGTAGACGCTAGAAATTAGACTACGAGGTAAAGCTCGCATACTGTTTGATTATGCAGGAGCATGTGCTCCTAACGAAGTCAGTAAGCCAAGTGGAAATAGAATTTAAGACGAGCTCAGGCACAGCACGGAGTACTGAGAACCGAGTAAACAAACGATTACATTACAAGAGTTAAAAGTGTCGCGTTCGCACACGCGGCCGTGTCGGTAAGGCCACGGTTATTAGCGTCTATCTAACAAAAAGCACAGGCAGTTAATGTAAACAGCCGCGTTTGTAAAATAAGTAGATTGTTAGCTGTCCTCGATTTACATAATGCCCTTTTTTCGTGTTCTCCGACGTTTCATTCGTATGCCTAAACTTTTGTAGCTAACGCAGTGCGGACGACAAGTAGATAATCTTCTGTTTTTAAATATTTCCTCACTCGGGTTAATAAATTATTGCCTTAGACTGATATTGTTTATATGAATCATCGTACGGAATGCGTTGATGCACGAACTGTGGTACTATCTAATTCACGGCGGCATTTTGAATCATGTCGTAAGTTCAGGTAAATCACGTTAGTCATCGCTAAAAAAATGATTACAAACAGTTTCCTAGTTGAGATAATATCTGAGAAGCCATAGCCATAAATATAGGTGTTTTTAAATGTTAATCAGTATTCTAAATGTCAGGTCAACTGGTGTCTATTTCGATAAGGATGATTAAATCAAAATCAAATTTTCGGTGCTGAAGTTGACTAAATCGTAAATCAAAAATAATTTATTTGAATACTTTAAGGTTTTTCTCCACAGCTATAAAATAAATAACAAAAGCTATGATGAAATGAAATAGCAATTGTAATAATCTATAAATTACCTGACCTGTAGTTGATAATCGGTGTTGTATTAAAAATGGTTAATTATCGTAATTTATGCACGACGCAATCGTTATCTGTTTTGTTTAATATTTAAATTACAAATTGAAGCGTTGAAGATGCAACGAAACAATGCATAGTAAATACCCACCTTACAACAGGTCCAGAATCTATGCACAATGGAGCATCAAACCGTGATCACTGATTTAGCACAACTTTACTAGTCCGATGCACAACAGCTGTGTCAACAAAATAAAACACAACTTTTCACTGATGGCTTATCGATTTGTTTTATTTAATATTATCAGTCAACCAACGTCGCGTACACTTGGACGAGGACCCGGCACGGAACTGAAGTTATTTTGTCGACGCCGTTCCCGATACCAGATTCGAGCGCGTCTTCCGACACATTTTAGAGAGACAGCGCACATTGCTTGTCTCCATACAGCTACATTCTCAATCGCAATAGAATGGAGCAATGGACGTTAACATTTCATTTACATACGCACTTTTCTACATAGTTTGGTAGAATAAGTAAACGTCAATTCCGAAGATCGTGGTCTAGTAGGATTTCAAGCATGAGAACTCGATTCACGAATAGGATTATATTGGTAAACGGATAAAGGTAAATATTACCTACGTTTCAGATTTTCCTGCGCTACAAATATATTTCTAAGAAAACATTTTCATTTTCTAGACGCGGGTTTTCGTTTTTAAATTGTGCTATCTTCTCAGGCTTGGGGAATCGGTTAGATTCTTAGATTACTTTGATAACGAGGAGCACTTTATGTTAACAACTTTTCAATGCAATTTTACCGCCTAATCGTTTGATAGTTAAAAACTAAGCTGGTTGAGATTATTATGTAGATTTTCTATATGTGACCCATTACAACCTGTTTGGCCTGTGATATACCGTATCACCCAGATTCTTCAACATATTTTGATTACATTACAAGATTGCTTCGCTTTAGGCGCAATATTTAGTCCACGAGCCCATAATCAAAAGCTATTAGTAAGCTGAAATCAGTATTGCGGCAATGTTTTGATTAAGCAGCGTTCTATGTAACATGCCTACGTACAGTGTTGACATGTGATACGCTCGCCTTTCTGCCAGTTCATCGGAATATGGAATTGATTAGCACCTGGCATTGTCTCGTGAGAAATAATGCACGACAAAAATTTAAAGTGCAGTGTGGCAAGCGTCAGAGCTGTGATGCTTTAAACAATTTGAATGTACCATTTTGAGAACACGCGTTGTTGCTTTAGCAATGCTTAGCATGTTTTATGTGTGAATTGTTTTCAAAGGCTGTTCTCGATGCGTTTTATTTATGTGCACAATGGTATTAATAAACGCGCTTGTCTGACAAAATTATTTCTTTACAACTACACAAATAATATGTACATTCAATGCTACGTCTGACATCTTCTAGCATATTTTTTAGGTTTTAAGATAAAATATTAAATAGTGACAGGTTGCTGGTTGTGCAGGTGAAAAGTTGCCTGAAACATACTTTAACACATTTCCTTTGCCGCCTCTTACAACATGCACGGAAAAAATGGAGATGTGTAATTCTGAAATCGACACGGCTCCTTTTTCAGACGAACTAAAAATATATAGTTTTCTAGATACTTGGCTCAATAACACTGCTCTGAATTTAGTCGGTCAATAAATCTATCATTTGACTAATATGGGACAGAATGGTTTCTATTACTAAAACAAACTTTACGTGTTTGTAAATGTGCCTATCTAATCTGCCCACCTAATTGAGATATTCTCATTCGATTCACGGAAGAAACTTATTTATTTCAAACTAGCCTTTTGCTCGTAACTTTGTCAAAGTCCAGTGGGAATTTACAAGTTTGTATCCATAGATAAACTCAGCCGATTACTTTCGAGATACCGTAGTTTTCTATTAGCAAGACAATCACTGGATACTTTCTGATAGTTACCGATTTTATTTACAACCATTGCCTACAAGATTTACTTTTTTAGTGCAGAGGATAATCTTTTATCAGATACAGGATGGATATAAGTTTCATTCAATAAAGGACAAATTGCATCGCCACCCGATTGCGTCGGAACAATAATCCCTATTCTATTTAGCTTCCCGACGATACAAACAATATCTGAGAGAAAAACCCGTGAGGAAATAAAGCTTCAGCCCAGCCCTCCATTAAGTGGGGGTCAGTTCCTGGAGTGGGTGGACAGGAATCCGATTACCTATCTCCCGTGCTTACTCTTCCGTTCAAGCTTAACGTTGTTACAAATAGTTGTGAAAACAAAACAGCCATTAGTTCGGCATCTGAGTTTGTATCTCAACAGCCAAAACACTTATGTAATCCTACGTTTTTAAAATAATGTTAGATTAACTTTGGCATATTTTACATTAACATGAAACTTCCGTGAGACTCTCATAATGAAAAAAGACGGATGATTCACGTCTTAAATCGTATTTAGCATGACATGTTCCGGGATAGTCCGTAGTTCTTCTTCTATGAGCCGTGGTATCTGCTGCCAAACGCGCAAAGTGCGCCACCGCTCTGTCGCGTCTTTTCTTTCTGTCTAGTCGCGTGATGAAGGAGGTGTAATAGTGACAGATTGCTAGCCTATTGCCGCCTCAACCTATTTCCTTTGTCGCCTGTTACGACATTTATAAAAGAAATGGGAAAGTATTATTATAAGCGGGACACCACACGCGCATTAAGTATTTTAATTAGTAAATTATAATAAAAACTCGTGAACAGAAATAATAGTGCCTTTTAATAACTATAAAATAAGCCGTTGCTAGGCGTGCACGCATCTGCTACTGAATTGATATTAACACCTGTGTCATGGTTTAGCGGACACGAAATGCGTTATTACGAAGTGACGCAGTTTGGAGTAAAAAAGACGCTTGTTATTTTAATAAACGAAAATAAATTAAAGGTAGATGGCCAGTATTTCGGAGAAGAAACATTGGTTAGACTCAATGCCTTCCACCCAATCTACTTCCTATGTAAATTTCGAGATTGGCTGCAAAATTACTTGTGTTTACTTTACTGACGTTACTCGCTGTTCTTGTTTTGTCTTGGCGGAATAAATATTATCTGACACATTTATTATGAAAATGAAACAGCTTTTATTCCAGATGAGCTCATAAAGACGGAAGATTTATTGTATGAGAGCGACAGTTCATTTCAACCGATACAATTTCTTATCGTCGTCATAAAATGTTGCTTGTAAGAAATTTATTCGGAAGAAGTGAATGTTTGTAGCGGACAAATCAAGAATAGAATAGTCACAATTGTGGACAAAATAATTAATTAACAATTTAGCAAAGAAGGTTTTTAGGTTTAGAATAACATCTCTCCATTCCTTTCTTGGATGTCGTAAGAGGCGACTAAGGCAATAAAGGTATGTTTTAGGCGACAGGCTAAGCTTGGACTTTATTATACCTCCTTAAAATATGCTACGAGTGGCCATGAAACGACGAAGTCATTGTATTGTTTATGTATAGTTTCGTCCGCTCTGCCTACCCCATTTAGAAATACGTAGGTATGTATGTAAATAAGACAATGACAAAAAAAGGACTTTACAACAAGCTCATGAAAAGTAAAACTGACAACGCTATGTCACAAACATGGTACTTTTAGCATGTATGTATTACTATTACGAGTTCTTATTTACTCGCTAAAAGTTCGTTTAACTTTTGCCGATTCATTTTTTTCCTCGGGAAGGGTATTTTTTATAGTTTCTAACGGAAGCAGCCGAAACCCCACGCGATTGTTTTTTACTCGTTCATCCATCCGTGGCACATGCAAACTATGGGTTTCCGTTTTCGGTTGCATACTTACTTTTTTAATTTCTACCTTTTTTCTATTACGAAGATACGTACCATCGAACCAATTGATTCCTGACCCACCATAGAACCTATTTACAGTGAACGTCATAGTGACATTGCATTGCTTGACAAAGGAAATCTTTATAACGTTTATTGTGACAACGTTCTGCGTTGGGTCAGGAATCAGTTGGTTCGATAGTACATACTCATATCAGGCCTCTAGTCCTAAATTGAAACCATGACCATCCCTCGTCTCTTTCAGCATTTAGCATTAGCTTGGTAAGAAACATTATTTTGTATAACATTTTGATTTCACCCTGTATTTGTATCTGCTCGGAAATACAGATGATGAGATTGACAAAGTGCTATTTTTTGCTGAAGATAAAAGTGTTAAATTCATATTTCCAGCAACATCTGTCAGCCTATTCCAACTCCAGTAATACTAAAATGGGAATGAAAATACAACAACACAACTTTCATTTAATTTAATACGTGACCCGCAAACTCAAAAATCTGCGACAAACATCTCCAGAGAGAACAAGTTGGATAAAATATTTTTCGTCACGGTGTACGGGCATAAAGGAATCACGAAACGCGGTTCATATTGTATGAAGATACCACAGACTTATATTAAAATAGATACCACGAGTTCCTGCATTTGTAAGAAAACCACCTGTAACGTCACAGAAACGCTTTAGTGATGGGAATTGACAGTCCAAGTAAAACCGATTCAAAGGCGACACCGCCTTATTCAATTTGTCTTGTCTATATGCAGTTAAAACTAATCTAAGTGGCAACAAACTAAATGAAATCGCGTCAGAGGAAGAGCATTGCTCTCCCTTTTGGCTACTTTTGGCACGCGAAGTACATACACTTAAGTCACCTATTTCGATATAGAGTCTGTGGAAGATACGTACCAAGGCTGTAAAGCATTCTTAAGTACCCGGCAGGTCCTTGACCCTCAAGGTTGCCATTTATGTATGTATGTTATATTGCGCAGCTATTATTCAGCTTTATATTTGGACTAGGTATGTTATTGTTTGTCCGTAATTAGGCGACCCACGCGACGCGGTGCATTGGCGTCGCCGGCAATAAGTAAACTGCAACGGATTGTCTAAATTTAATGGGTCGCGATTGCATTTTGGTGTGGGTAAATGTTGAAGAGATTTTGTTGATGGTTTTAGACTACATTCGTGTTTTTTGTGTGGCAGTGGAGTAAATTAGGTAAGTACATTCGAAATACAATTTAATTGGAAGTAGACTTTAGATAGACTTTAGTGTATTCTTGTGCCTCTTGAATGAGGTTTCACAGTTACGAGTACAAAATGAAAAGAATATTTTTATCCTTTATTTATTTTAACCCTGTGTTGTATCACTTGCTGTGTATTAAGTATAATATCAATCCAGCTTAGCAAAAGTCGCACTAGAATGTTAATGGCATCTCGGCGCTTCAAATAGTTTAAATGTAACATTAAAATTAGACAGCAAAGATAAGAAGGTAGGTACAATTAAAAGTATTCTCATCTATCCATTTCTTCCGTGTAAATCGTAAGAAGCAGCTAAGGAAAATAGGTTAAGAAAGGTTTTAGGCGAGGCTAGCTTCTACACTATTTTTTTATTAACTTGAAACGGAAAAAATATGCGAAAAGGTTCACGAAACCTGTCATTGCCACGGCTTTGTCTCTGCCTACCAGATTTGCGGACACAGGCTGCATGTAATAAATGTATTACACCACTAAGTACTACCCACTAATTAGTGTGCAAGCGTCAGCAGCGAGTGTTACCTAACTCTTACGATTATGGTGCGTTACCACCCTTGACATAATGGTCCTTACACCGGCTCTAACGACGCCTATTTATTGTGAAATGTTGCGCCATTACCCATAAAGTTCTTTTCCTAAAATTGCAGTGAAACTAGACCTGAGTCATGCTGTCTGTGTTTTGCCTTCGTCACGTATTAAATGAAAAAAAAGTCGCGTAAACTGATTTTAGTTACGGTTTCAGATTCTGAATATTTGGCAACCAATGTCAAGACTTAACCTTGGCTGTCAGGACACTTTGTTTTCAAAACACAACTTTACTGATACTTTGAATCTAGGTTAGATACTTTGTGAATGGTATACTCCTTTACGATAATTGTTCTCAATTAAGATTTTAATTCACGGTATGAAAATGTGTTATTTTGTTTCATACGATTACCTACCTCAAAAGGTATAAAATACATTTTTGTGTAACCATGTGGTGGAGTTACAATAACACCTCTCCATTTTTATCCGTAGGTGTCGCAAAAGGCGACAAAGGAAAATGGATTATGGTAGCAACCCGTCATTATTATGCCTCTTTTATCTAACTCAAAACCTAAAAAACTTGATAAAAGTGGTTACGGAATGTAAATGGCTCAAACTTTGGTCTGCGTTACGTTTCCTACCCCATTTGGGAATATAGGCATGATGTAGTATGTATGTATAATATGTACAAAAATAATGTCATCGGTTCCCACATTAACTCCTCCTTTCTCCAATCTACCTGCACCAGGCATTTGGAATTAGATTACAACTCCGTTAGCGTCCCCTCCAAATGATGATGTTCAACTGTTTTTTGTTCCTTCTTTCGACCCATTTCCGAGCGCACGTTCCCATAACTACAGAGTTCTCACCGCCGCACAGAAAAAGGAACAGCTAATTCACTATTTCAAATACTGTACCACAAACGAATCTGAACAAGACTATAGAACACCCACGCACTGAGCTAAAACTTCCGACTACACACTATTTTAGCCGTCAGTTTACCCATATTGTACGCACATGTGTTTAAATAAAAAAAGGGGCTGGTTTAAGTGCATTCGCTGTTCTCTGTGGACTGTAGCACGATGCACCTGCCGCTCCCGGCCTATTATTATTTACCACAAACTGCATCCAGCCTGTTCCTACACGCCATTATTACCGCTAGCCCTGTAGTGCATTCGATTTATTTCATTGCTGGTTATAAGCCTCAAGTTTTCTTGATCGACGAATTCTTAGTAATCGAGACATCAAGACGATAATTGCTAAATCGGTATAGATACCATGTTTCATATAACATTAGGTTTTTAACGGACAAATCCTTACATTAAATAAACTCAAGGCGTCAGAAAACAGATGGAAGAAGTATAATAGTGATAGGTTGCTAGCCTGTCGCCTAAAACATAACTAAACCCATTTTGTTGGTCGCCTCTTTGGTATGACATCCACGGAGCCTGAACGGAGGTAATCGAGAGATGTTATTCAATCCCAACACCACACAGGACATTATAGCAAACAGTAATAAATGTTGCACCCGTGTGGTGCCGGGTTAGAATAGAACCTCCCCCTTTCTTCCCGTGGGTGTCGTAAGAGTCGACTCTGGGAAAGGGTTAGTGTATTGTGGGCGATGGGCTAGCAACCTGTCACTGCAATATCACGTTTAACCATCTGGTCACCCAGAATTTGCTAAACGTGGCACTGGATTTTTGAATTCATGTGCTCTGCCTACCCCTCTTGGGAACACAGGCGTGAGAATATGTATGTATGTATGTAGTAAATGTTATTGCAATGAATTCCAGTTTTTCTTGATTCAGGAGAAACACTTTTTATCCGTTAAAAGTCTAACCTTAAACGAAACGGAGTATAAGGCTAAACTAAAAGATAATTGATTATAATCACTTTAGAATTAAATGTTTTTGCCATCATGCCTAACAATGTCGAATCTTGTCCTAACAAACATTTTAATTTGACAGCAAATTCGTTTTTAATAACTTAATACCTAACGAAAGTTTTTATTCAAATGAACGATAGAGAATAAAGGCGTGTTATTGAATCCAAAGTGACGTAAAGCTGTTAACACGGCACGGTACATCAAAGCATGAAAGAAATCACGGACTATTAATTAAAACAGTGGAACTAATTTGATAATTACGAGGCTCTCAAGTCTCGTAATGACGTGGCTGCCGTGACGGGAACACTTAAAATAGTGTTCGCCGTAAAAAGTCCACTGACTTTCCAGAAATAACGTCCGTCCAAGGAACTAAACGCTTTCTCTCACGAAGATTTTAGAAATGTCTCACGTGATTAAACTTTACCATCACTAAAATGAGCCTTTACAGCGCTGTATCCACCTAATTACCGTAACTTTGAATTTTACGATTTTATTTACGTGAGCATCTGATGAGTCTCAAATTTTATCTACTTACATAGATGACGCCTATATTCCCATATGGGGTAGGCAAAACACACAAAAAGCTTCGTAGACAAAACCATTGCTAACTATTTCATATTTAGTGGCCAAGTCTCAGATGTTTTTTGGGTTTTAAGTTGGCAGGTAATATATTGACAGGTTGCTAGCCTGCCACCTAAAACTATCTCCTTAGTGGCCTCTAACGACATGCATGGAAGAAATGTAGACGTTTTTAAACCCGACATAACATGTCATAAATTTCTATCTATTCTGGAAATTGAGTACAAATTAATGTAAGCAAATAAACATTTTGGCAAGAGCCAAATTAGCTTGATTGCTCCGTTTCTTACCTGTAAAATTAATATTCATCGCATTACAGGAAGTAAATTAAAAACAAAATGCTCTCAACTGTGACGAGCATCTTCATTAAATAGGGAAAAGGCGAGAGAAAGAAGAGAGCAGTGATAAACACATCAAACGGAATACAAAGAGGCAACAATTTAATTTTTTGTTGCATGGAGCAATAAGAGCACTGCCGGTAGGTAAGTAAATAATTGCCTTCTCATGATAGGAAACGAATCACGCCGCAATCTTACGGGTTATTACTTTGATGACTTGCTGTAAACTTTTTAATATTACATATTTTAATCTGGGAAAATTGTTTATAATTGTGTGAGCCGTTAGCCGTGCGTGTCAGTCTTAAAGGGCTTTGTACACCTGAACTAGAGATTTAAAGACGGTCAGGTGTACTAGAGTAAGCATATTGAGTTTTCCGCACAATATTACATATACGAGTACAGGTACCAGCATAAATATCTGATACATTAAGGCTGAAAAAATCTGCTACGACTCTACCTCTATTACTAGAGGCAGTAGGACGTGTCAGATATTTTTGAACGCTCCATCGTGGCAGATATTAATGCTGGTAACTGTACTTATGTGCTTGTGTTTTACGTACTTACATACATCACGCCAGTTTCTCATATATTATCTCTAGAATAACATTTCTCCATTTCTTTCGTGGATTTCGTATGATGCGCCTGTTAAATTCGCCTCGATGTAAAAAACTCTAAAATATTCTTTCACATCTACTCATGGTACAAAAATGCAGAATATGATTATGAAAATTGTGTTTCATACACAGTGTTTAATTTAATAATTTAGTGCATTGCACATTAAGTTTGGTAAATCAAAGCCCATATTTTTTACCATTGGCGCTTACTGTATATGTATGTATACGCTTGTGTCGCTTACCGAACGTTCACTATACTCAGCTTATTATATTCAGCCTGAATTTATGCCCCTCTACTGGGCTAAAGCCTCCATCTCCCATGGGTTTCATCTCTACTAGGTAATCCAAAACATTCCAGGTCGCTGATCACTGAGTACCAGACACATAAGTGCTAACAGTCCACTGAAAAAAGGTCTCCGAAACAGCTTCAGTTAATTAAACATCCTCAATTTAGCAGGCAAGTGTTTCCTTGAGCGACATTTTATTATCCTCAAATAAACTTCTTTTGTTTTTGTACCTTAACTTCATTCAGCTATTTTTATGAAGTCTTTTGAAACGAATTTTGAGCAAAATTACGGTGCTTTTTAAGGAAATAAAGACGTAATCATCCATAATAGGCTGCTATAAAATAATAAGACTGCGGTCCATACCATCGTTGTGAAGAAATCCAGAAGAGCTTGGAAGAAGTTAAATAAAAATAGCTAAGCGTTTACGTGTGACGATAATAATATGCAAGCGGTGTCTATCTATGCAGTAACTAAACGTTTAAATTAATGGATGTGTGAGTGAACCTCAGGTGCGGGGAAAAGCTTTAGCAAAGTTCACTGCTCCTTCGTAGCCGCTTCACCTCCATCGCTAAAGTCACTCTAATCCATACGAGCAAGGTCGAATTTGGTAATACTGTTTAGCCGCCGAATCGCAGCTAATAGTGTATAATTATTGATTCAAGCACATAAGGCCGCCTTCGACGTCAAATAGGCGATAAAATGCCGTAATAAACAATATTACAGCGCGATAAATAAACCTAATTCAAATTGCAGGTCAAGTATAAGACTCAAAGGTTACTCAGCAATTGCAGAGATAATTAAGCATTAGAAAAACGAGGGCGACATTTCGACTTGCTTACGTTCAGTTTTGCCGAGTGATTTCACGGCTGCGTGTCGAAACGGCATAAATTTGACATGACAGAATTCCAGTTCGCGTCATACGGCACGGGCGTCGTGCCGCGCAATATGCCGACGACGTCCGACGTTGCACGACACACCTGTGAAACCAGTATGTTACGACTCACGCATATTTGAGGATCAATATCCTATCTTTGCTGTGTCGACACCCCGAATTTTATACCTGACACTCATTTACAACAAAGTTGAAAAAGGTATTATTTTCGCGTGGTTATTAAAACGCTGAGGTCACTAACGGGTTGGCCGTTTTCGCTTAGTGACAGGAAAGCTTAGAAAAGCTAGCGGTCATAAAGGCGGAAAGTTGCGAGTACGAAACCACTAATCGCCCGCACGGAACTATGAATTCCACGTCTTTGTAGTATACAGCATTTAATGTTAACTGCCGATTGATAATGGCCGAGTCTCTTGAGTACCTATTGGTTGACAAAATGAACTCAAATGCAAATCTGCCAGTTATGTCAAAGATTGAACATTTGCGGGGAGGTATATCAGATTATCCAAAAGCATTTTTTCACCTAACCAGTCACTATTGTACCTGCCACCTCAAAACCTAAAGACTATTATGCTAGAAATGGCTGCTAAATTAACGTGAAATAGTCATCGTTGTGTCTATGTAGCGTTTGGTGTGCTCTGCCTACCCCGTTTGGGAATATAATCGTGATTGTATTTATGTATGAAGCACATTCGCAAGCAGTAGAGTAATTAAGTTCTATCTTCGAAACAACATTGGAACAAAACTTCTACATGTTTTGACTACTGTCCGACATTTAATCACGGCAGTAAAACAAGGCTTTAGCTAGTTATAACTAGTCGTATAAAACATATAATTCAAAATTCCAACTTGTTTCAATGTAAACCCAAGACATAGCCGCAGGGCGCAGATTATTGAGAACTCTATCACAAACAGTAGTTAATAAGTGTTATTGCATTTATAATTTCCTAGTTTACCTTTAGAATACTGACATAAATTCCAACGTCATCCATTGAAGCGTAATTAAAAAAATACGAGTATAGTAATGTCGTACCTACTAAGTAAATACTATGTCGTATATTGCTGCCCAACTTATAATTATAAGATAGTTTTTCCCTTGACATACCTACTGTATTGGTATTAATACAGTCCATTTCATATAAAAATAATAATAACAACATAATTGTTATTCAATGCATATTATTATGTAATTTCAGCGCGTGGGTCTTCTAATTTTAAGCCGTCTATGCGTTAAAAGCAAATTCCTCCCCTTATTTCAAAAGGAAATGCGATAAAAGTCGGAATCTTCTACTTTTTTACTTCTAGTCAGTCAATAACCGCCTTGAACGCCACTCTGTATGCAAATTTACTCCAATTTCGAGAGATACATACATCACGCCTGTATTCCCAAATAGAGTAGGCAGAGCACACGGAACGTTGTAAGTCAAAACCATGCCTGTCACGTTTCGTAGCCACTGCCAGCATACTTTTTAGGTTTTAAGCTAAGAGATAACCCATCTTCTTAGTCTACGACATCCAGGAAAAGTTGGAGTGGTTATTCCAAACCCGATACAAAACTGGTTAAAAATATATTTTGTAAAAGCGATACCGGAATGCGTAGGTGGATGCTGCTTTGGCCCGTTGGTATTTTGTTCAGTTCCGTTTGGGCAGTCTTCCCGGCAGCAACCCGGTCACTAACGGCCCCAATAGAATTAGCGCATTATTTTTATCTTTGCGGGCTCCCGCGGTCAGGTAACACGACATGCACGCCCATTTCCCACTTCCCTAAATAAAACGACTTCCTCGTACCTATTCGTACTTCTTAATGAGATTTGGTATTTTTACCGTGCTTACCGAAAAAGCGTACATTCATAACGCCAGTATAACCAAACGCTATGTACTTACCTATATCACGTTTAAGCAAGTTCTAACAAACTTTTTTAGTTTTAAGTTAAGATGTAAGTACACAAGTGACAGGCTGGTAGCTTATCGGCTAACAAGCTTTAGGTATATTTTAGGCGACAGGCAGGCAACCTGTAGCTTACTTAACCGAAAACCTAAAAATTATGCCACCAGAAGTGGCTTCGAAACGTGAAGTCGTCATCTCTATCGTCGTAGCTTGCGTTTCGTATGTTCTGCCTTCTGGCTACCTGATTTGGGAATCCAGGCGTGATTTAGGTATGTAAACACAGACTAAAAGACACATGCGAACAAAGCAATCAATCTAATAAATCCTTTCTTTTTGCGTAAAGAGATAAAAGTATCGGCAAATAAAATTAGTACTGGCACAGAAGTCATTCTGAAACCAGCCTCAATTTTGCACACAATAATGAATAAGATCAATGAGTGATCATTGAGTCATGATAATTCATTATTCATTCGAGAATGTCCTTGCAAAGTCGAACTGGGGCTGTATGAAATTAAGACTTTCAAGCTCGCTTGCAATGGTGTGTAGTAATCACGGAATTTCACCGTCTCAACAGCTAATTATTTATCTCCCGCATTTCAATCTACAGCCAGATAAAATCTACCAATCACTAGACCACCAGCATTACGTTTAAACAAATGCAAAGCGAATGTTGCCCAGTTTGTTTTTTCCGAAATGTTGGGGAGCATTAATGGACTTTAATAATTCATACTGGTACGGTAAAGGTTAAATTCGAGAGCGTCCACTTTACACCGGCCTTGAGAAGGTACTTCAATAAATCAAAGGAGACAGTTGATCAGCAAGACCTTTAAGTGCACATGTATACCGTCATAGTAAGCTATGTATGTATCTGTTGTATTTTTATTAATAAGGAGGGCAGGGAGAGTCGTAAGCCTGAAGGAGAGGCTTTTTTGCTCAGCAGAAAACTATCTACTAATCCAAGTCAATGATTAATGGATAATCCAGGATGCTACCAGAATAACTGTGTAAATACCCGTGTAGTTTCGGGTTTAGAATAACAATCTCCTATTCTGCCGTGGATGGTGTAAGAGGCGATTAAGGACAAATAAATGGGTTGAGGTATGCTTTTGGCGACTATTGTACCGTTTACCTCAAATCCTAAAAATATGCTGGAAGTGGCTGCGGAACGTGAAAAACTCCTGGTTTTAGTAGTGCTTCTTTTGCTCTGCTTACCCCATTTGGGAATACAGGCGTAATGCGTGTGTAAGTATGGATACAGTTTCAAATCTGAGACTCCAAGATTAATTCCACAGATCTAGATATTCTGTGACGATAAAGTACCTGGCAAGAGCAGAGAGGCTAGCATAATGGCGACGATTAGCCCGGGTTCTTGTGCCCATTCCACCACAAGATGTTAGGTAATTAACAGCAAATTGCAGTTTTGCTTCTGCCATTACCATGATTGTTGTTACAAGTTGTTTGTGCACTAGGCCGTTTACCCCTTCATATCAGTCTGAAGACAAAATTAATTATTTCCTTGATAGGTAGCTGTCAGGATAACAGGGTAAATATACGAGCTGGTCAAAGAGTGCTTTTGCTGCTGTTTGACTATTGATATGCGATAGCGTAAATACATATTTGGTTTTATTGGATATCACCTACAGTAGCGGAGTAAATAGTTTGGAATTTTTAAAGTAGTCAAGAGGTTTACGGGTTATGCTTTACAATATCAGGTCTAAGGGACTTCAAAATGCAGATTCGTTTAGCTATTGGTCTTAACTGTCGATTAGGTACGCTTTTAACTCTCTGGATTTATAACCACCGATGGGAAACAGAATCGTAATGTAAGATTATGTTTATGCGTTCGCTTACGACATTGCTGCTCAATTAACGCACTTTTATGATGATATTCTGTTTCATCATTTTTTTTTAACATTTTAATTATGTTTTGGGTATTTAAGTACAGTCCTATCAATTTATTTCTTACCAATGTATTCTTTTGACTCACCGCAGATGATTATCACCATAAACGAAATAAAGATCTCCTTTGTCGAGCCAAGTAATGCCATTATGGCATTTACCGTTAGAAGGTTCTATGGTGGATCAAGAAAAATAGGAAGTTCGTCTATTTTAGGTACTTTAACAATTCCAGAACCAGGCGAAAACAAAATAACTTTATATGGGCGAAACCAAATACCGAAATATATCCAGTCCAAGAGCACACACTCTCACCTCCACACAATATGTAATTTCGATAAGATAAGCCTCGAAAATTTATAAAATATGTCTCCCAGCGTAAAAGGAAAGATCCCTTTATTAATATTATACGAGACGACAACGACCGGATTTGTTATCTTAAGTAAAGGCAAACTGTAGAGCGAAGACAGAATTTTAATTAGTATAAGAGTCGATCGAGCTGGCGGTAATTAATTCAGCCTAACGAGCAAGCCTCGGCGATAGCTAGGCCATGGATGCTGTGATAAATTGTCAGTTTTTCTGTTTTAATGATAGCGTGAATGATAAGGCCTTTCTCACATGGAGCTACAATTATAAACCAGTTAGTAACTGTAGTAGCCGTGGTAGCCCAACGGTTCGACCTGTGGCTGTTCAAGCAGAGGGTCGTGGGTTCAAACCCCGGGCTCGCACCTCTGAATTTTTCGGAATTTATGTGCGATATCGAATTTGATATTACCACGAGCTATTCGGTGAAGGAAAACATCGTCAGGAAACCTGCACATAGCGACGAAGCAATTCAATGTTGTGTGTGAAGTTCCCAATCCGCACTGGGCCCGCGTGGGAACTATAGCCCAAGGCCTCTCATACTGAGAGGAGGCCTGTGCTCTGCAGTGGGACGTATATAGGCTGGATGATGATAGAAACTGTACCTTGGACACGACGGTACTCAAATGCGACCAAACAATACTGTGTTACCCTTAGTGTTCCCAATTTAGCGATTTTTTCGCTAGAAGAGACGATTTATGCTTAAGTATTAGAGACTAAAAAAAATGTCCCTAAGATTATTTAATTAAAAGTTTGATATTTTAAGTTATTACGCCGATACGTGTTTTGATTAAAATCTAATCACTTATTAATACATCGCTAGTCGCTAAGACTTGAGCAAAAGTCGTTACTTTTAGCGAAAAATTCGCTAAATTGGCAACACAAACACAGAAACTCGAGCCCAGTAGCGTGGCAATCGGCACGCCGGGGATCTCGTGATAAGTTTAGTAACTAGGTAGTTGGTAACTAGTACCTTCGTGTGCGAACTTCAATGTGAATGTATGAGCGTATGAAGTTCAAGCAACTCTTTACTGTACTTTTAGTTTCTATCTAGATGACTCCCTTTCAGTAAGTCTATGTGCCGAAGGCCTAAAAAGATAGACTAGTACCTACTTACTAACTTAAGAATTTATAAACCAGTGTTTGTCGTAGTTTTCACGCAACGCACATACACACATTTTTTGTTCACAGTGCTAAAGAAACTGTTTCAAGTCAAGTCAGTCTGCCGTTGTTCTGTTTTTTCCTTGTTTTTCCCATATTGTTCCGGTTAACGGATTCTGTCAGTCAAACGCATACGTATCTTTTGTTTTTATGCTCTTTTTTACAAACGTTTGGCGGAATTTTGTCGAGTTTTTGCCCCAGCTATAGTCAGAAACGCAAAATAATGAGGGATATCGTAAAAAGTACCTATGTAGGTAGTAGGTATAATTTTGTAGTGTCGCTGTCAGACAGATATTAGGTGGATAAATTAGAGAAAGAAAAAACATAGCAGCCATATTGTGGATAGGCATAAAAAATCAGCCTTATTCAAACCATCTGCAAACCTCAACCCGCATTAATTTTTAAGTGTCATATTTTTCCTACGAAGGGTAGGCCGAGCACAACAAAAACCATACTTCAAAACTAATGCAAAAAATCTCGAGGGGTTAGAAAAAATGGGTCCTAATATTTAATGGTTAATTGTGGTTTTACCTAAGTGTGTAAGACAGAAGTTTCATGTTATAACCAAGTTTAGTATCATAACAAGATCCCGCTTAACACAGCACATGTAGGTACGCGCTGGAGGCAAAAAATAATAACTATCTTCTGGTTGGAAACTGGTTTCAAGCGGCAGATGAGGCAGGTCGATATCTAGGTGTATATGTACACAAACATGCAAAAAGCAGTTTTTCTGCGTTAAAATAAAATTCCCTTAGATATCAAAGTTATCATCTTTCATGATCATGATCAACAGAAATTACTTTAGTTACTTTATCTAAACTAAAAAAGGAAACATTTTAAAAAGCAAATACAAGTTAAAGACTGAATTGAAAGCATTTGACATGGAATTATTTTCATAAAAATTAAAAGTTAGCAATTAATTGTAATTATTACCTATCCAAACAGCCAATCAGAACGCCGGTGTCTTCAACAACAAACTCGCTGTAACCACAAAATCCAAAAGATCGCGTTCTATTTGCCACTGTTACTAATTTTAAGTCAATACTTTCAGTTTTTCACTTGTTTCACTCCACGTATCGTCACAAGCATGTGACGAGGAGAATAACTTTTCGAAATCGCGCGCACGGACGTAGTGAACCGACGGTCGTTCGCTTCCGACTGCCACACGCCGCCGGTCGACTGCGTTCTACACTTGGCAATATCGACTAAACTCAAAATTAACAATACACTGCCTCACACGTACTATCAATTCCAACTCGTTACTATCACGGTGACGCAATGGATGCTAATCGCACTGTCTTACTCGTTGCGCGTAACCAGCGCTTTTTCCCTGCACAAACTGGAACCCAAAACTCAAGGGGTGGGCCAGAGCTTCTGCAATCAATGAATTACTACCGAGTTACCATACTTTGCTTCGGCGAAGGTTGCACGGGTAAAGGTAAACAACTGCGAGCGATCGTTTGTCATCGGTGACAAATTGTTGCTGTCATCGGAAAACAAAAAAAAGCTTACTAGGTATTGAATTGAATTTGACTTAGGGTTTTGTTCAAAGATTACAATATCTTGGATTGTTAAAAATCAAAAATATCAAAATCCATTTAAATTTCAGAAAGATTTTATTTTGTAAGTACATAGGTACAAAGTCTATCCTATGTCAATTTCTATAATAATAAATGTTACGTTGGTAAACGACAATTTCCTAATATTCCATTAGTTTACAAAACAATTCCTTGTATGACACGTAATTGGATGAATGATCAATACGGTTTCATTTCAATTTCAGTCTGTACGCACATACTACTTACATCTCCTCAAGCCCGAACTTCAATGCTGAGACAGCTCGATGGCACTACAAGGCACACGTCTTGCTAAGTTTTGTCTACTAATAGTTTCTTCCGACAGCATACTAAGTTATATAAATTTTAATTATTTGAACATAATACGTACTTATATCAACAGTTGATTAATTTTCATCATACTTAGCGTTGTGTAGGTATATTATCTCATTTTCGTTGATCTGAAAATAAACCATACTTACACAGGGACAAATATTACATCTCTCCTCTTTTTACTTATCTCTTTTATACCTACTAACGTAATGATTAACTAATAAAGTGTCTATTGACGCAGGCATAGTGTTTTTTGCTTTAGGGATTTAGTTCTGACGTAATAATAAACTTCGGTTACAACTTTTTTATTTACTTTCACATGTGCAGCACTTCAAGCTGTTGACGCGGATCGTTTTTGTTTTTATTCACGTGCATCTCGTATGTTGTTTAGTAATTTATCAATGTCAACTCTAGGTAACTGATATAATAATGTTTTTAAGTAATAAGATGAATAATTTATATGTTTTGCGCGTATATTATTCATACGTTCAATTATGCGTAAAGCTTTCAAACGATCCGCTTTCTCATTTTATACCATCTCGCATGGAAGCTAAAAAAGGATGTGCGGCGCAAAAAAAGTTAAAAAATAACGTAGGCTATGAGTTTAAAACAAATAAAAGGCCGCTAAAATTGCTGTATGAAATCCAATATGGCGGAACGAGAGTATGCCCACGGCCTGTGAAAGCAATGAAAAGGAAACCTCTAATGGATATTCTGCTATTCAGGACGCCTTAAATGACTGATGGATGGGACTGGCATTAAGGCGTACGGCCCTTTGTCCAGAAATAGAGGCAATATCATAAACGAAAAATAACAACGATGACCTTTTGTGTCTTACACTTTTACACTCCCGGCGTAAATAAAAAGTGGGGTAACAACGGCGATGTCATCCTTTTGGCTTAAGAACAATAAAAAGTTTACTCTTTCATCTTTAAACTCAACTAGGTATACTTAAAATTTATATTAGGCTGTAGATAATGATTGTAATTTATTTATAAAAATCCTGTACTAACTGCTGACAATAAACGTTGTTCACGAACAATTGCCGTTTTCCACAACGTTACATTGTTTGTTTTAATGCTGAGCGGAGATTAGTGTTCGCGCCGAGTTTTTCATTAATATCCCAATAGCAATATCCCAGATTAAAACGCAATCATCCGGGTGTTTTGGGTCGCGGATGGTTGTCAAATTATTAATCTCAATTTACACTTGTCCTACTTTAATAGATACATATTTATTTAATTGTGTTATAAGTTAAAACTAGACAGGAGTGTTAACGCATTGAGTAACTGAAGGGGCCTTTTATTTCATTTTACAAAATTTTTCAGTGTTTCCGTCATGTTCTCCATTAAGCGGTTGGCTAGCTTTGAAATATTTTTTCAAACTCAAACCTCTGGTTTGTAAAACCGTTAAATGCGTAGAATTTCTGCTCCTTGTTAAAAACTCAACTACCCCTATGACATCGAAAATTTAAGTTAAGTTTTATCGATATAGTTTTTTTTTATCAACGTTTAGGGCAACAAATAGAATACGAGTCAGGCTATAAATTGTTTTTACTGACAAAGACTTTAAGCATAATTATTATAAATGAGAATGTGTGTGAATATTTATTTTTCTCTACGTAATAACCAAGGATAATAAATAAAGCTACAACAACCACAAGTGTCGCCATGAACGACTTACAGAACAAAAACGCGGATGCTACTCGCGCGATCCATAGGGGATAATGACAAGATTATAAAATCTATTGTTTTCCTTACTCCTCCAATGCATCCTTGAAGTTTCTTTACATGCAATTAATGCAATTCATTCACTAGTTAAAAATAAACCACTTTTTGCTCTCGAAGCGTAATTGTTCCTTGTTATGTATGATAACAAGGTCGGCATTCAGTCTATTTAATTGACTTTTTGTGAGGTTTTTATTTCAGTTTAAAATGGTGATTAAGCCTGTACTGGGTATAAATAACATAAAACTTAATGTCTACCTTTGTAAAGTTATCTTTACGTAAGTATTAAAAAAATACACATACTTAAATAAAAATAAAAAAAACACATCTTATTTTTGCAAGTAAAGGGTTCCTTTGCACGTCTTTTATTTGGGTCTTACAGCGTATCGCAAGAAACTTGGCACAAAGTATATTTTTCTAAAAATAGAGTAGGTACCTGTACGTTTCTGCCTATGAAAACAAAAATCAACACATACGTAAGTCACTACACTGATCTAAATAACTGTAACTGACTGTTGTAAATAAATTGTAATCAACATGCATAGCGTTGCCAGGCGTCCGGATAAAGCCGGACATAAGTAGGCTTTTTGATTGCGTGTCCGGCCAAAATAAACGGTGTCCGGCTTGTCCGGCTTTTGTTAGGCTTTTTACATTTCGCACACGAGCACACGAGCGAGCGCCGAGCTGATATACTTAGTAATGACAGGTTACTAGCCAATCGCCTACGACATACCTAAATCTTCCTTAGTCGCTTCTTACGACATCCTCGGAGGAAATGGAGAGGTGTAATTCAGAACACAACGTCACACGGACCATTTAACAAGATAATAATAAAAAACTTGATATAATATTATTAATTTTATGATAAAATCCTCAATAAATGTAAAAATAATATGGTGTCCGGCCTTTCTACCCAAATGTCCGGCCAAACTGGCTGGTCTGTCCGGCTATTAGGTTTGGCGACCTGGCAACCCTAAACATGCAAGTCATTATTTGTGGCTACGTCCTTTTATTCCTTGATTTGACTGTCGTAATATTGATTTGTTGGTCGTTTTAAGCTCACACAAGCTAGCCTACTTGAGTTTAGTTGAGTATCCTTTCTGTGGAACCACAGCGTTATTTTAATCATCTTGATTCATTTAATTACACGTGCAGATTTCTCAATCTGACAATAAATGAGTGCGCGCCGATGCAAGCATCGAATCAATCCGAGCACTCATCCACGGAAACTCGAGAGCCATTCATGTAGTTTCAATGAAAGAATATATTACGTTGTAGGTATCTTCATGGTTGGTCTGATTTTGGAAAGCCGCGGAATTCAGTTATTGTTCGAAAAGTTTAGAATGGATTTGAACTACACTAATATTTTAACACGTAGGTTATTTGAACGTAATGGTTTTTACGTGTACTAATTCAAATAGTAAATATTGGACGGTATATATTTGAACAGCGATGGCAATTAACATCTAAGTAGTAATTGGGTATAGAGCAAAGGAAACAGCCATAAAAGTTTTTTAAATGAAATACCGAATGCACAAGAACCAGATCTCTTGGTTAGTTAATTTACATTTTAGGAGTTAATAAACATCGTGTAATGGATGTGAATTAAACTGGTTAAACTGGATATCTAAATAAGTATTCATAGTGACAATATTTTCCATTGTTTTATCCCATATTACGAAAACCGAACGATTTTATGAAATAAGTTGACCTGTTTCTATTGTACCAATTAACTTACAACCTAAAAAAATATGCTGGGAGTTGTGGCTACGCAACGTGATAATAGTCATGGTTTTGACTATGTAGCATTTCGTGTGCTCTGCCTATCCAATTGGGGACTTATGTATGTATTTCTATGGTAAAGTTGGATAATATGTAATTCTCGTGCTATCGAAATAAATGCTTCAGGCGCGTAGCTTATCGTACAAAAGCAGCGAATTTAATTTTGAAAAAATACCTAATACGAATTTGCGCTGGCTTAATACTTTACCCTTAAGTATACTACGGCGTATTTTCATTCTGCTCACATATTTTTTCTGCAACTTGCCTACTTTGGGTTACAGGAAACAGTAATATCGGAGGGTTGTGGTTTACGACGGCACGTAAAACGATCATTAATTCTGCATTGTGCCTACTCTCTGTACTACTTACTTCTCGTGCACAGACTTATCGAAATAGATACCGCGAGTTCCTGCATTTGTATGAAAACCAAGCGTGCCACTTTTTCTGTACCTACTGTAACGTCACATTAGCGCTTTAGTCACAGAATAGATAATAGTACAAGTACAGAAGCCTCACTGCTTTGATCTTCACAAATGCCGCCTTTTTATGTGCCTACATAATTATTATTAACAAACGGACCGCACGCTAGCAGCTGACATTGAGCTCTCTGGCGCCGCGCGAAGGTCGACATTACTCCACACCTTGTCAGATGACCCGAAAATAGGGTTGTCAAGTCAATACTTCAATTAAATACCTACCTATTATAACTAGCCGCGTGGTGTCAGGATAGAATAACACCTCACTATTTCTTCCGTGGATGTCGTGAAAGGCGACTAACGAAATATGTTTAGGTATGTTTTAGGCGAGAAACTAGCAACCTGTCACTATTCTACCTCTTCCAAGTTCCAACTTTGGAAACCCAAAGCTATGCTAGAAGTGACTGTGAAAGCTTGATATAAACGTAATCATGGTTTTGTCTATATTACTTTTCGTGTGCTCTGCCTACCTCATTTGGGAACACAGGCACAGAACTGATAATAGTAAGTTCATTTACATTTAGAGGTAAGTACCTAAACCTCCCGGGTATAGTTATATTTTAGGTATAAGTACTATACAAGACTACTTATGTTGCATTCTTGTCGTTTATCATGTTGTCATTGTCACTAACTTAAAATTGTAGTTCATATGTGTACCTACTCAGTTCAAATAAGTATTATAGTAGGTATATAGTATAAAAGATTTGTGTGTATAATTATTGTTTTAGATTTAGATACCTACCATGAAAGTAGATATTATTATAAATTAGCAATGAATATTTCGCTATCTTTCTTACTTGACGGAACCGAGAAAAACTGACAATTACTATTGTTTTCATTGTTCCGACAATCGGCTGCATTGCAATGCAGTATTTTATTGATTTCATTTTGGCAATGAAAATATCACACGCGTTTGCGACGTAAACTTAATCGTACTTCGTACGAGACGCGCGCGTGCGCTACGGGCCAGTGCGCGGCAACCACTGAATAGGACTCATCGATGAGCCCGCCGGTATGTACTTGTAGCTCGGCGGCGGAATGGCGGAGTGACACCCCCCTGCTTTAGTGATAGGGATTGACAGTCTGAGTGAAACCGATTCAAAGGTAACGCCGTCTTATTCAAGTTGTCTTGTCTCTAGGTAGTTAAACCTAATCTAAGTGGTACAAAAACTAAATGAAATCGCGTCAATGGAAGAGCGTTGCTCTCCCTTTTGGCTCACTTTTAGCACGCGAAGTACATACACTTGAGTCATCTATTTCGATTAAGTCTGTGTTCTCGTGTTATGACTAGCGACTGGAATAGAACAGTTATCGCACTCAAACTCCTTGCAATCCCATGACAAAGAAAACAATATCGAAACAAAAGTTTCAACAGAACTGAATAATGTATTTAGGTTTTGTCAGAACGATGGGACAGGTGAGCCCATTGGCCTCTCCCATGGTAATAAGGTTTCTCAACGCTGTATAACATTAATAATGAACGGGCCGGAGTTTAAGAAAAACTTAAATTAGTATCAGACGAAGACTAGGTAGCCCAAGGTGAAACTTGTAGTACTGGAATACCTTGATACTCTACGCTGCGCGCCTTTAAATTCAAGACACATTTAAACTGTAAAAACACTCCAGGAGTGTGTTCAACTCACGCACGAGATGGTTCCGTTACATATACAATATTAATCGTTACACAAAGCATAAAGCCGTGATAGCACAGCAGTTCGAACTGTGACCTCTCAAGCAGAGGGTCGTGGGTTCAAACCACGGGCTCGCACCTCTGAATTTTTCGGAATTTATCTGCGATATCAAATTTGATATTTATCACGAGCTATTCGGTGAAGGAAAACATCGTGAGGAAACCTACACACAGCGACGAATTAATTCAACGTTTTGTGTGAAGTTCCCAATCCGCACTGGGCCCGCGTGGGAACTATCGCCCAAGTCCTCTCATACTGAGAGGAGGTCTGTGCCCTGCAGTGGGACGTATATAGGATGATGATGATGATGATGATGATGACATAAAGCAAAACCATAAGATCAAGGGCAACAAATTGAGGGTCTAATCTGACTTTGACACTATCCCTATGCACGTCCCTAAGTTTGTAAACGCAAGAGTAATTTTTTGTGATATACACATACCGTAAAGTCCCTTTTTCATGAAGGTAGCCAGATCCTACTTTATTCCACTGGAATCTGTGATACCAGTTTTTCTTCAAGGTTCAGGTTTCAAGTTTTTTGTGATGCAATTACAAATTTCAAATTGTCGGTATCTTTCATCGAAAGGAAATTACTATTTGATAAGTTTTATGATTTCATTTGCAAACCCATGGGAAATACACTTGTTGAAGAAAATCTGTAAGTTAAGTCAGATTACAAACTTATTTGTGTGGTTGGTATCCTTGACTTATGGGAACAACAGTAACGTTAAGTCTATCCCCTACGTTATCCTCGATAGTATCTACATACATATATACTTGATAACGTCTAATGTAATAGAAATACTATCATAATGGCACGGAACCTGCAAGATCGAGTCTGACTCTTACTTCGCACCGGGTACAGAATCCCAAAATAAATTATTTATTGTTACAGGTCAAGCCGTATTTCATAGTTAACTTTAGAGTTCAATGCTTTCGATGTTGAGCATCAATCTGTTACGCCATGCTACGTAACATCATAATTTATACCTTACGACTGAAGAAGGAAGGTTTATTTATGAGGATGACCTTTTCTAGGGGATTGCTCAGTTATCTGCTATCAGAATACATAAGCCTGGCCATGAGTCGAGCTGACCCAAATAGACGGAGCTCGATATCTATGAAGAGAAAGTGATGGATCGTTGCAGCGGGCATGACATAAGTATGATAATAGATTGTGGGCTTGTTTTGTCTTAAGTGATCTGATGAGGTTGCATCATCCAATGAGCATCGTCTTTGTATTGAGACAGTAATTGGATTAGAACGCCCTAGTTTCCTACCAAATTATATCGAACTGATATAATTGATTAATTTTTGATCCGCAAAATGGTACAGGTGCGCTGCGTGCTCTACTTTGATACAAAGTGCACCAGACTAAACTTTAATGCCATTGTAATACGAATACGAATGCAATTTGCAATGTGGTGTCGGGCTTAGAATAACATCTCTCCACTCCATTTCTTTTGTGCCGTAAGAGACAACTAAGGAAAGAGGTACTAATATACTTTAGGTTATAGCCGAGCAACTTGTCACTATTATAGGTACCTAGGTACCACTTAATTTAAAAACTCAGAATTGTCCTACAAGTGGCTACTAAGCAGGAAATAGTAATGGTTTTGTCTATGTTATTGAGTTTCGTCTGCTCTGCTTACTCCATTTTGTGGTAGTGTGGATGTGTACATAAAGACAAAAATTGAACTCGAATGGTATGGAAGAAAGATCGGATTGCTTTTGTATTAAAAACCTTAATAATGCACTCACAATTGGAAGTGATCTATTGTGATTGATTTTAATACGTAAAATATTTAGATGGTTTCTGTTAAAATTGACAAGTAATTTAAGTCCATAGAAAATACTATCAGGATACTCTTTCAATGCAAGATATTGGATACGGTTACTCTGTAGAATTTGTTCCGCGTAATAGGATCTCTAAAGAAAAGTCAATCCAATTAGTAGTACCTACAGCGAATAGGCGGCTCCCTGGGTTAAGTATTGGTCCCAGCTAAGTCAACGGAAGGGCTTAGGTATTCACAACATCAAAGGCTAAAGCCACTACAGTCTGCAAACAAATACCTCCGCTGCAGGCGGAATATTCAGAAACCCCACACTTGTGTCAATATTTCCCCGTTCAAATGTCGCTGTTGATATACGGCTTCGGAGAGCAACGAAACTTTAACTTTGTTACAAGTTCAGTTTTCAGATTGACTCCTTGTGATTCCCATTTGATTTTAATGAAGTGTGAAATAAAAATACTGTTGGAATATCTAAGTTGGCATAAAGAAAGTTTGGTAACTTTTATACAAAAAAATACGAAATAAAGAAATTGAAGTCCTAGATAAAATTACAGACAACCTTTGAGAAATAGAAATACTTATATTTGAGGCCGACAAAAAAGAGGTTACATTAAATATGTTGAAATAAACCTAAATGGTGTATAGAAAAGGAATATGCAAACACAAAAATAATAAGTACCTTATACCTTTTTACTAGACAAACCTGAAGGGTAGAGGCCATACTACTTGTGTTTAAGAAATAAATTATCTGATCTTTAGACAATTTGCTCTGGTGTGAATTTGTGATTAATAACCGGAACTTTAACTGTAAAAAGGCACATTACATTACGTAATCTAATTACAGTATCACATACTGTGATTAAGCTCGTAATGCCAAGCATGAGCACCCAGTTGCGAGTATATCGCGAGTTTACTTGAATGCCTGAGTAGTTGTAACGTATAATTTCGGGAGGCGTGCCACGGACTTTTCCCCAGGCCACTGCAATCCGATCAATTTTCGAAGCTCAAGATAACATTATTGGCCTCAGAATATCGGGGGCATCTTTAAATCTCTGCCAAGCGGCCCCTTTACTAGAATTTTGTTAAATAAATTTTACTTGAACGGGCTTCTTGATGTAGAGAGTTTCCATTGCAGTCCAGCGCGGCAATGCAGCCAGTGTAATGGGCACCTTTGGGCCAGGCACGAGTCAGGGCGGAGATATTTAGTTTTAAGTTTTTGACAAATAAGTGTGTAGGATTATGTAACGTAGGAATAAGTGATATTTTGTAAATAACCATTATATAGATTTAGTTTAAGTTAATTTTTGTATTGATTATTTCTAAACATTGGATTAAATGAATTTTATTAATCTTTGAATTACAATAAACTTTATCGATATACCTAATCACCGTATCAAACAAGCTGCATCATTTTGTACGGACGACGGACTAATAATTCGTCCAGTGCATAATAGGGCTTGTTGACCCGAGTAACAGGAATTTGGGCGCCCGTTACGATTGACCACGAGTAATGGTGGCTAATAACTATGCCGTGCGTCGGCGCATGTTTGCCTTTTGCCGGTTACATACCATTATGCGCTTCACTGGTTGCGTAACTTAATCTCCAGGTTTGAATTTGGAACAATGGGAGTGTTGTGGCCAGCAACTAGTTGAAAATGAAACACGTAAGTCTTTTTTGGCCTATTTTTTTTAAGTTTAAGTGTGATACGTCATTTGTTGATTCTGCTTGCACTTACGAAATAGATAAGAACGAGTAGGTACCTGTAAATAAATTTCAAGGAAAATAAACAAAAAATACTATGTCGCAGCTTGAAAATATACAAGGCAAGGCCAAAATGTAGATTTCCTAAATTAATAAGCACTGATTTAGGTGATTTTGTACGTAGAATAGATTAAACCCACATTAGACAATAATTAATTTATTTCGCATATAAAAATGATGTCATACTCGTCTAAGTATATTTTTTTACTGAAAATGTGATCAAATTTATATCCTCGCTTTCAAAAAGTATACTATTTCCATCAACATTATCACATTTACAATAGTCTAATAGCGGCCTTCAAATTCTATGCCACATTTAATTACTCATGATAGCTTAATACTTACTTCCATTTGATTATAAACTGGCTCAAAACCTACATCTAAAAATATTCCTTGCGTCCCGATTCGTCGATACAACTTGCAAATAACTCTAAACCACATTCCTGCGGCTAGACTTGACACAGCCCGGCCTCCATTATAACGTAATTGTGGAGCTGAATCACTGACCAGCCATCATATATTCAACAGAAAAAGAACTTAATTTGTTCACGAACTGTGCCAGAGGCTTTTTATCCCATCACCCCCACATTATTTTAAATACAAAAACTACCGTGAGTGTTACTTGTTCAAATTAACGGATCCTCTTACGTCGTCTTTAAATAGAGATTAATTGAACGCGTTTTGGGCCAATTTGTGACCCATTACCTGGAGCAACGTGCCATGGCGGCGTATATTTACATAGATGCACACTGCGCGCTGCCGCTTTTTCAGCGCAAAAGCTTGACACAACGGATAGCGTTCACAACTACCCGCATTTTCGCCATCATATTCACTATTACTGTCAAGTGTCGGGTAGCACCCAACTAATAACATCTGAGGGTCTAGTGCAGGAATGGCGAACCTTTTGCGATAGACGTGCCAATTTTTATGAAACTAATGGTTTTGTACCTATGCCGTGCCATCAAATAATTTAGGCTTATTGATATTATCGAACAAAACTAAAACTAGATGAAATTAAGACTATTTAAGTTAAGAATACTATTGATTAAAATTCTAAATTAGTAGGATTCACCTAGATTCTTGATATATTCGTCGCGGATAGATTCGTCTGTACCATTTGGCGTGCCTGAACTATTTTACTGCGTGCCAAGGTTGGCACGGGTGTCATTGGTTCGCCATCCCTGGTCTAGTGTAATGAAGTCAATGAAGAGTCGGTCGATTTCGTTTGACTTTGTCGACCTTGTCGACTGCGGCAGTTGCGCAAACGTGCCGCTTGGAGGCGCTGTCTCAGATAACTCAGATTCCATATAATTCTTCACGTTAATACGCAAACGAAATTATGTTCATATTTAGCTTATCTAAGAGTAAAAATTCTGGGCGTAGCAACAATACCAGCGGGGCGGTGTTCGCTCGCGCTTCTGTGAATTCATTCATAACTCATTAATTACAAGATAATCGCATCGCACGAATTTGCTACGCGTCGTGGTCTAAAGCCTTGCGAAACGGCAACGCGCTTGCGATTCCTTGAATATTACGGGTGTTCCTTGATGACTGCGATTGTGCGCCATGATTACAAATGTGTCGCCGGAAAATAACATTATCCGTAAGTTTATAAATTACCTAAAATTTTCTCAGAAATTTATAAACTTTAGTAAGTTTCTAAACGACACATGAATTGTATTATTTTACTCCCAACTTTTCGTAAAATTATCATATTAGGTTAGGTCAGATTTTGTTATGTTAAATTAGATAAGGTTATGTTAGATTAAATAATATTTTGGGAAAATATGAGCGTAAAAATGTTTTGTCGCTCGTTTGGAAACTTACGCAAGTTTATAATTTTCCTAGGAGATTTAAAAACTTACGGATTTCCGATGACATAATGTACTCGTTTTTGTTAGGCGGTTTAACATCTAATTAGTTATGTGGAGTTGCATACGAAACTTTTTCTAAGACAAAAAGAAGCACTCAGTAATCTATAAATCATGTGACAGAATGCGTACGAATACGTAAGTTTTGTCTTCTGTATCTCAAAAAAAAGATACTTAATTAGGTACTATAAATTTGTATGAAATTCCATTAACACACGGTTTTGTTTGCCTTAATAAGTACATTTATTATTTTTAATTAGTTAAATAAATAGTACACGTTCGTGAATGCTCAAGTAATAAATTAAAGTACCTACCGGAGTAGATTAGTCTTTTTTCTCAGCAGTTGGCAAATATACAATACTTATTTCCTGTATATCTATTTTCTATATGTATATGTACCATAATTATAATGCATACGTATGTCCATATAAAAACTCACATTGGCGTCACTAAAGGAAGAGCGAAGGTCTAGCTTGAGAGTTATGGCAGGCCCCCGACACTCCATACAACCGACCGCGCGAGATAGCCTACTACTACTACATAAACAGCATAACGTCTGTACACGCACGATGTGTGTGCGTAAACTATGTAGGGCCATCACTCAATTTACAGCTTTGTAGAACTAAATAAAAGCTCATTAAATAAGTTAGTTATTAAGTGCCTAAGAAGATTTTCCATAACAAAAATTATAGTAGTACTGCCTAATTATACAAATAATATGGAATAATGTGAATTTGTTAATTGGATGGAAATTTGAAAACCTCCGATTCTTGTCCGAATAATTGATTTCCAAACACCCATATACCGAACAATAGCAAACCATTTTTATTCTATTCTCAAGTTAAGAGGGCGCACACATTTTTTACGAACGTAATTATAAGATCAGGCGGGGAAGAGAAATTCAGGGGCAGGGCAGGGGTAAGAGGCACCACAGACCATAACTCGTCGAGTTATGAGTGATTGTGGTCTGTAGAGCCCTCTTATCCCTGCGTTTCTCTTCCCCCACCTGACCTTAGTGGTTTTGGACCAATGTTTAAAAAATCGTAAAAAATAAACTAACTCATATTTAGCCATAAAAAAAATATGGTTAGACTAAACATATTCTGTAAATTTACAATAAAATTGTTTCATTTGTAATTACATTAAAATCAATGAGAAAAAAAATAAAGTAATAGTTCAACTTTGAAATTATGTAAAATGATATTTGATTAATAAAAACCAATAATTTGATGCATGTCTCTCCGTTAATCCCCAGTAGACTATATTGTCTATCAGATAATTACAAGTTTATATCGTTTATGGTAAATTTTAATGGAAAATTTTCAAGTGAAAGACAGCTCTGACGCGTATTTTTGCGAAAACCCTTCAACAAATTGGCTAAGTAAAAGAAATCTGTGTTGCTAATAAAATATTTCTTTCCGTTAATCCCTAGAAAAAGAGTTTAGTTATATGTTACAGTAGTTTTTCTTTAAAAACTTAAGGATTTATAGCTTTCTAAAGCATTTGAAAATCATCAAAATCACCGAATTTTGTGTGCACGCTCTTAATACTTTCACGTGTTTTACATCTAAGTTTAAAATATTAGGGAAAATTTTCCTACCCGCGCATTCTGTGAGTACTGACAACCGTGTGACGTAAGCGCGGCATGACTGCCTCGTTGACTGCTACGTCGCAGGCGACGATATTTTAGCGGGGGGAGGTGAGTGTCGCTTCTTTACGTAGTAATAGTTTCTATTCTTTGGTTATGGTATGACTCAGAATGCTTGTGTAACAGCATCTTAGCAAAGATAAATTAATAGTACTCACATACATACATCACGCCTGTACTCCCAAATGGGATAGGCAGAGCACACGAAACGGTACATAGACAAATCCATATTTCAGCATATTTTTTTGGTTTTAAGTTGGTAGGTATTAAAGTGGCAGGTTGCTAGCCTGTCGCTCAAAATATTTTATATCTTAACGTATTTCCTTAAGTCGCTTCTTATGACATTCAAGGGAAAAATGGAGAGGTATTATTCTAAAACCACACCACGCGGAAAACAGTACTTTGAATAGTACTTTGAGGCTGTAATTTCGCTTTTGTCGGTTATAATTTTTACGCCCTTGTTCCACTTCGGTGGACAGCACGGCACGCCATTTGGGATCCGTTATTCGCGTCAGCTTGCAGTCGGGAAGCCCACGTACATTCCTTATACATTCAAGCCCTACAGGCTCCCTAAAGCACTCAAATACCTTAGGATAAGTATTTAATTTTACTAAAGTTCAATTCAACAGTATTACTATGAGTTACCATCGTAAACCGCATTTTATGTCGATTCGAGTTTTTGGTTAACTTGTCGATGACATACTGTCATGTTTGTCTCAACATTTTAATTTCGTAACATGTGCAAAACGTTAGTAACTAGTGTAGGATCTATTAGTTTAATAGACCTTACATGTATTAATGTTGAATTATGTTAGAAGAACGGATTGTTAATAAAGCATGTAACCGTCCAGGTCGAGTACCTTCATTGCACTAAAAAAACAATATTTATGAATACTTAACGAAGTGACGTTTACAGTGGGTGCTGCGTCAGCTTAGTATTAATGTCGAGCGTTCGTACAATTAGCGTTTAGATTTAATAGGTAATTAACCGTTCATCGATATTTATTTGTCACTAGTATTGCTAATAGGAGCTCTGTAAAATTTCCATACACATCGTACGGTGGAGGTACGGATAAAAGAGCACTTCATAATTTACAAGTCACAGTACTCTAAGTCTAATAACTAGAAGCCATACTTCCATCTCGTTCTCTCATCCATGTTAGAGCGGGATAGTTGCTGTGATTGGGCGCGCGTGCGCCTGGTATGCGACGGATTCACGAAAGCCTTCTCGTGGCATCCGCACCGGAGACAGCTGACTGCGCAGGGCAATGGACCCCCGACCAAGTTTTGTGGTCCTTCATTCTCCATTCCTTATTATACTATTGCATGGTTTTGTGGTGTCTTCTATTCTTAATCGTTATACAATGTTTCATTTGCCATGTTTATCCAATTTGGGAGGACCTATGCATGTTCCATTCCTCCGATATTCGATACTCGCTTACGGCATCAATTTCGTCAGTGCAGATTTGATAATTTGAAGTCTCGGTGTAATGCTCTACTAACACATATCGACTTCGCATCGGTAGAAATTGGCTGAGCCGATCGAAGCCAATTTGAGCAAAACGACGATGTTTTAGCTCTCGTTGCATAGATTTAAAAGACCCATATTTTAATGTACCTATGTACGTGTGGAGAAAAAACTCCAATAGAGAGATCTCTCTCCAGGCACATGATATGCCTAAAGACAGAAGTCCATGAAGATAAAGTTGCAAGTTGTATTTATGCAAACGATCTTTGAAATTCCGTCACCGCCATGTAGAACATTTTTTGACAGCTGATGACGTAAATGACGTTTTGGTAGAAGAAGTTCCACTACTCGACGGATCATTGGTGCTAGGGCTAGTTGATAAAGTTTCGCGTAAACGACTTAATACTCCAAAATTGGGCAAGCTTCTGTTTGTTACATTTACCTAATTGAACTCGGTACTAGTTATCTGGGAATCAATTATTTCGTGTAGAAAACAACATAAAAGCAACACAATTGAAAACGATTTGGAGTAAAACAATTTGTTTCCAGTCAGACAATACTCAATACGTTGTGCGAGCTTCCATCAACATTCCTTGCTGCTAGTCTTTTTGCATCTGCGTCAAAGAAGAAATTCCACAATAATTCATCTTATGCTCTCTTAGTAACTTTGGTGATAGAAAATTATGCGTAGGTTAAAATAGGTTAGTAAGTAAGTTAAGTAAGTTAGTTAGGTAACTATCTAGCTTACAATCAGGCCTGTGTTCCCAAATGGGTTAAGCAGAGCACAATAAACATGGCACAGACAAAACCATTTCACGCTTTGCAGCCACTTTAGTGAATTTTAGGTGAACAACAGATGGAAGTGGTATAACTTTTAAATGGGTTATTGCTCAAATCAAGTGGTATAATAGTTACAGGTTGCTAACCCGTCGCCTAAAACACCCCTAAACCTATATCCTTAGTCGCATTTTACGACATCCATGGAAGAAATATACATACATACATACATACATATTCTCACGCCTGTATTCCCAAGAGGGGTAGGGAGAGCACATGAATTCAAAAATCCAGTGCCACGTTTAGCAATTTCAGGGTAACCAGATGGTTAAACCGTGATATTGCAGTGACAAGTTGCTAGCCGATCGCCCACAATACACAAACTCTTTCCCAGAGTCGACTAAACGGAAGAAATATAGAGGTGCTATCCTATCCCGACACCACACAGGTCTCGTAGGTACACTGGTAAAATGATGTGATGTAATATTTTACAGAAAGTTTTTCATGACGTCATCCCATTTGCAAGCTCGCGTGCGTTGCTCGCTGTTACGAAATCACTAATAGAATTCAAACAACAGCAACAGCTGATAAATGACTTTTATGTTTAGTGTCTTCTGTAAACAGTTTTGCCGTTACCGTTACATTGGGTCATCTATACATATAATAAAGCAAGAGAGGGTCGAAAGTCTGTACAGCAGGCTGCAAAATTGCATGGACAGCTTAGAGGCGGCAATCGTTTGGCGTCTAAAGCCGTGTTTTCATAGCCATCACT
>BHDV01065384.1:0-47496 GCA_005406045.1 Adoxophyes honmai
GCATAGGACGCGATATCGCGTTCTCGGCATTGAATGGGTTAATAAGGGCAACACTCAATAACATACTGAACACAGCATCGCGAGTTTCTACGCACGATAAGACTGTACAAACTTGGGCCAGCGTTTGCATTTAGTGTAGTCGATAGCAAATTAAAGCGTTTCGAATGGTTGTAGGTAGCCATGTTCTACGATAACGGGTACGAAACCTTAGTCTCTAGTGCTTAGATTGGATGGGTGATTATTCGAGCGTTTCAACCGTCTCATTCATCTGGCTAAATTTTGTATGAGTCCGCCTGCAGATTTTGATATCGTTTCTTTTTGTCAAGAGTTCCTGTTCCTCTAATAGATGACTAAACGACGGTATCATCAGAATATTCTTCCATTTTTATAGAAAAGTGTCCAGATGAATGAGACTCAACGTCAACTCATGGTGGTCAGAACGTAACTATAGTTCGTAAAATCGCACCCGCATCAAGTTCAGACCGATTTTTAAGATCGACATTATCGACCGAGATTGCCGTTAATGCGTGCCTCTGTGAGTTTCCACTCCGAATATTTAAAACGTTATTTTTCATTTCAAATCATTTCAAAATCTCTCTGTTATAAACTCTTCATGATTACCAAATATTTGCTAATTACTTTAATCGTACATGCACTGTTTTAGTGTCGATGTCATTTATTTCAAAAATTAAGTAACCATTTCATTAGATGAATGTGAATATGTATTTTATCTGCATGTACTTAATTTAAAACAAATCTCAGGAGTCAAAATAGGGCAATCACTAGTCCTAATATAATAAATCTAAAATATTTTGACGTAACAAAAAAACATTTTTTAATTAGCTTTAATCTCATTATTTACCGTCATCGGCATTACTTCAGTTTTGACTAATATTTAATAGTAAGTTTTAATTCCATCTAATCATATTTTATTAATTTATACTTAATTGTATTACTTATATATAAATTATATAATGGAATGTTTCAATAACAAACAACTTAGCATAACTTCGCGAACAAGGCAATATTTGAATTTGAGGAAACACTTTAGTAAACTGTTTAAAAATAAAAGTTTAATTCGCTATCTACATCTTGTGTACATATTTAAATATAAATACAACAATAGTAAACGTGAGATTCTCATAAAGCTATTCTTATTTAGTATATTACTGATCAAAATAATTACATCTAACTATCATCGCATTAAACTTCAGACAAATGCTGTAAAGTGTAAACAGCTGCATGTTTGACAACCTAGGTTAGTGAACTAAGATACATCCTCCAAATAAAAATAATAGGCCAATATTATAAAAGTTGCTTACTTATCAATTCGAATTTGAAAAAGGTTCATCGCATAATATAATCGTTCATAAACATTCAGTCAGGCACATTTGTTTATCCTACATTATTGCCAGTCAGCCTCGAATATACATAAAGACCGAAAGAATTTAAACAGTTATTTCGTTACTAACGCAGTAATAAGTATGGTAAGGACCGCGCAGTTATTTTATTTATCAACTATAAAGTGTTAGCAAAAAATGGATTCAAACTTCATAATTCGCTTTATTGAACTACTGGTTGCAATGTATTTTTTTTTCATAAATAACTCATCGCATAAAAAAGTGTTATCATGCGACACGGGGAAAGGAATGAATGTCACGGTTTTTTTTGTTCGATGTATGTGCAAGTGGGTGAATCAGTGGATTGACATGAATGTATCAGAAGAGTGTAACGAAACTATTTACTTAAGTGTCACGTTTTTGAATACGCTTCAAGGACATGCGTTAACAAAGATTTGCATTGTTGAATCTCTTTATTCCCCTAACTAATTCACCTGCAGCAATGTAACAAATCAATTTTGGCCGTTGACATATGTGAGCCGTGTCAACACAATACCTAATGTAATTTTAGCTTCGCAATCTACGCAAAATATTTTTTCTTCGCTGAAGGCATCCTCAGTCAACGGACGTCATTGGTCTAGTCTAGGCAATCTATCTGTCTCCATTTATCTTCTATCAAATCTCTTCATATAATTGAGACTGACTTGGCACTACAAACTAGTATAAAACTATTATTGTCAAATAATATCTATTTTGTGATGTAAGCTAGTACGATTATTGCACAAGCAAATTCCATAAAACGTAACACAACAAAATAATAAAATGTCATTATTTAACACACATAATATATTGTACATTTGCAAATTGAATTAAAAATGCCTCAAAAATATATTTAGAGGCATAGAAAACTAATGAGGGCTATTTTTGCTGGTTGTCTCTTTTTCATTAAGTGTACATTTATGACCGCATTGTGATTCAACCCCCACTAGTACGAAAAATGAAAGCTGTTTTTCAGAGTAAGGCCAGTGGACACTCGCACTTTTTTTAATCGTACTTAAATAAATGTATATTGAAATCTCTCCTAGACTATGCTGCTGTACTTACTCAAAATTCATGTCGCCAGCTTTAATCTAGCGGTAACACCTTCGACGACTCATCGCCATTAGACTTATTATTAATTCTGCCGACCGTAAAGAATTACGCGAGAAGCAAACGGTAAAAAATAGCAAGTAATTAAACATATGGACGGTATCCTCATAAGATATGAGATTCATAAGATGCGTATTGTTTAGTTATAAAAGGCTGGAAATTATAAAATGAAAGCCTTCAGTATAAACTCAAACAATATAGGAACTCCACTCCGGTTAAAGAATAATAGATACATATTATATAGAGTTAATTGATATCAATGATATCATATCATATAACAGTTCCGAAAGCAAAATTACAGGAGCACATTATTTTTTAAATACCACTGTAAAAACTGAGGTACAATTATTAGTAATGAATAAGTAATTATAAAAAAAGTGTTGGCGGATCACTTTTCTGCTAAAAATAATTTCGTAAAATATAAAGAGTATAAAATGTATTTAAAAGTAGAGTTCATGTGGGTGCAGAACACAGAAATCCGAACAATAAGAGTATACTTTGCGAGGTGTGTCTGTGTCTGTACACAGTCCATTTAAAAATCCGTTTATAAATGTGACAGTATGTCTTTCCTATATATGTATAGATATATATAATAATAGTATTATTCAATGAAATCAGTATCGTAACAATACAGCCCATTGTTTCATATTAGTTAGTTGACCTTAGTTGGCGAGATTCAATAATTCCTAATAAATCAAACACTAACGTCATTCGACCGCAGTCACAATAGTGGCTCTTATATTGAGTAAACAAACCAGTTTTATTAATTCAGTTCACGAAAATATTTTCTGAAACAATACGTTAAGATTTTACTCACAGCGTTCATTATTAATGTTCAGATGATCTAAGAATAGTATTGGAAGATAACCGATCAATTTTTAAAAGCAATTTAAACTTTTCCGTCAAGCCAATGCTCAATTGAGAATCCTATTCAACTATCCCGGACATAAATTTGCCTAAATATCTTCACTCGCCTTTATAATCATAATCAATTTATTAAAATAAAGTCTCTTCAATTTCTAGTATAGTACATACATAATTAATAAAATATAACTTTCATTCGGCGCATGATAAATCTTTCCCTCTATATCTAGGGGGTCTACTGACGTGCAAATAGCTTCATACATTAGCATTACGCTGTACACGATGATTTATAATCGCTGATCAGGAATTGAAATATAATTGTAAAAAGCCAAAAATTTGTCTATTGGCTAAATTTAGACGTTTTATTTTTCAGGTTAGGCGGTCTCTTAATGTATAGGTGAAAACATTAACTAAGTCACCTGTTGTATGTGTAAGTAATGTGTGCGAATAGAATAGAATATGTAGTCAAAATTTTAAATACACCGTATGGTTTGCCAACTCGTTATTTGCTTTTCTTTCAAGTTTGATTATTCTTGTCTACTTATGATTGACACAACTGTCACAATAAGATATAAATAGTTGTCAATATCAAGTAATTGCCTTTGTATTTACGCGTCGTTCATTGCAAACTGTGCACAACTATATACAACAGGTGACTTACTTAAGTTTTTTGCCTATACCTAAGTGATATTGATAAATCCAATGGACCACGAAATACATGGTCATCCTGCAACAATAGTCAAAGCATCACAGATTATGTAAAGTTCCATCGCGTTGATGGAGAATTTTAAGCCATAGACCATATATTTTTCACAAGTTATAGAGCCATCTTTTGAAATAAGTAAAGTCATTGACAAAGCATACCAATAGGGTGACAACATATTTTAAATAAAGAAAAAAGTACCTTGCTACATTTCAGGTAATTGCGACTTCATTTCGATCGTAAGCAATTGCCGTATTAGAAAATGTGATTCCTAATTGCAGATTAAAAATCATCGCGTATACTAACAGTCGTCAGGCCCGTAACATCTATTTACACTATAGATTCACTTGAAAATATCTAACTATACATCAACGGAACAAGCATTCTGGAACATTTTGGAAAACGCAGTTTCGCTGATCTCTAAATCAATTGACATCGTGGTTACCAGTGTTCGGGGTCTGTTCAAGACCTGATGAAGTCCCATTGGTTGGTCTGCTGGCTGTCGCAGATGACCATGAGGAGTGGCTCCGCCCGGTACGCGCGCTCCACTCCAAGGCACATGCCCGCCGCTTCGTTGTAGATCGGGCTCCCTGCCTGTAATGGAAGCAAAAGGAAAGATATTGAATATTGAAAGATGTAATTTTTTTTTCAAGACAAAAGGAAATAGATGCTATACCTACTGATTTAGTGATTGCATAGCGTCACCGTACGTTATACGTAATTAGAGAGAACGTCTAATAATGGCTCGACTCTACAACGTGAATGGAAAACGTGAAAAACGTGAAATAAACTAAGTAGCTGGATTTAAACCCGCTAACTTGGTAAATTTTACCACGGTGTCCAACTGAGTCTGCTTAGCTAACGAATACCTCACGACAAGGTTTTTAATAATAATATCCCAACTCAGTATGAGAGGAATTGGGCTGTGTACGTACGTGGATAGAACGAATGGGTAATACACAGTATCGCGGTAAATATCAAATTCGATTTCCCACATTAATTCGGTGCAGTAAACGTCAGTACTCATGAACATTTGCATCACTGTTATGTCTTTAAACTAAGCCCTAAACTATCAACCGCGATCCAGATACCTTTTGGGACGACTGCACCATCTCGGCTCAAACAATTAAATTCACATTCTTCGGGGAACCTGAAATACTTTGACTGACGCAAAATTTAGCCTAGATTAGTATGTCTTCGGACAGCGTTTGCTGGACGCAGCCACTCACCGTGCCCTTGTGCTTCCATGCTTGCGCGCCGCCGAGCTCGTGGCACTTGCCGAGTACCGGCACGACGTTTCCCGACGCGTCCAGACACAACGTTCTTCCCAACACTAACTCGTTACGAGTCGTTTCAAACCACATCTGGAATATCGAAATTTCCGGAAAATAAAAACCTGACATGAAGGCAGCACATGTTTTATGTAACAACATTATTTAAACTTAGTATTCGCTTACAAATCGTATTGGCAACCAGTACTGGCCATACCGTTCAAAGCAATTAATCGAATCCCTCAAACTGTAAGTACCTCCAGCAAAATATTTTAGAAAATAACGAATTATTTTCTTTTAATGACTATGGATAGTCTTCAGTGGTTTAAAGCACAAAAATACAAAGCAATATTTTGAAACACCGTCTTAAGGAACAACCAACTTTGGCAGCAAGAGTCAGGTGACATTTCAATTCAATGAAGCTGCCGTGAAAATAACCTAACCAACAAAAATTTCAATTTCGATACAAGGTTTTTTTGCCGATTGTACTTTTTGCCAACTGTACTTCATTGTCATCCACCCTAGATTATCCACCAGATTTCAAGTCAACCAGACCAACCGTTGAAGAGTTCCCTCCATCGGAGACAGTCCCGGCTAGGCCACCAGAAGCCCATTACCGGAATATTGTTGTCATCCAAGTTACGTAGGTATACCAAGTTTCAGCTCAATCGGTCTATTGGAAGTGGTTCAAATCGTCCTTGCAAGATTTGTAAATATACATACATACATCCATACTAAAGTGAAGTTAAATAAAAGCTTGTAATAATAATAGTCTAACTGTATTCCCCCAACCTTTTCATGGTCAGACTATACAAGCTTTTAATTAGTATCACCTGTCTCTATTTGTCGTTATCAAATCTTACATGTTAGATTTAGGTACTAGTGTTCTGAAAACATATTCTTCTTCTTACCTGGTTGAGGGTTCTGATGCAATTCGCTAGCACTAGGCCGCTGCCCTTGCTTTTCACGTCTTTAGCACTCTGTATGCACAGCGAAGTATTTTTCAATCGTATTTGGAAAGAGTCTGTGTAATTTCTTTTCCTGTAAGTAAAATTGCCAGATTTTTAGCCGAATCACTAGTTAGAAACTTCAGTTTTTTCCAGCCGCTGTCTAGGCAAGATAGGTAAGTACTTCAAATAGCCTAAGTAATTACTTATGAAGAAAATAATTGTAAAAATATCATCTGATGATCATCCACTGATATTACAGACGTAAGCATTTAGCTTACCGTCTAACCCAATCTGTTCTGCTGGTTGTTTGTGGAGGATATGGGGAAGACAGCAGATCGTTGGAGGAAACGGAATTAATACATACAAAATCACGCCAGTATTCCTCAATGGGGTAGGCCTACCACACCAGACGCTACATAGTCAAATCCATGACTATTTCACGTTTCCTAGTCAGTTCCAGCATATTTTTTTAGTTTTTAAGTTATATAATCAGTATTGACTCGATAAGACCAAGTTCGCACATTGTGTTTGTATGTGCCGTAAGGGCTAATCCGGCCAGTGCAGTGGTGACAAAGTAATTTACCTAGAATGCCACGGTTGGAACTTATTCTTGTCAGGGTCGTTCAGCGCCGCCATTCTCCTCTTGGCCGCCGTGTCGTCTCCGAGTTCTAACTCGGGGTACACGTTCTCCAGATACCATTTAAAAGTCTTGCAGTGTAGGCGTTCTCTCAAAGCCTTTCTCTCAGAGACGTCGCCAATAGAAACGTGGGCAGCCGAAGGGTTCTGCTGGATCACTTTTTTCTGCAACATTTTATCAGAACGCTAGAACGATATAGTTTGACTGCAGGTGAGGATGTGTCTCAAGTGTCCTCCTCACTGATTGCCCGTTCCGAATCCGTTCAGGAAGATGGGAGGGAGCCAGGGTCACTGATCACCCAAACATCAGTCAATGGACACGTGGTCACCATCGGTCATGGTATACCATTGATCAATTGTTAGCCAGATACGTCACGAGGAGAAGCCAACAAGATTTAATTTACAACAACCGACACACTAGACAAACATGTAAGTAAACATAAAAACCGGCCAAGTGCGAGTGGGACTCGCGCACGAAGGGTTCCGTACCAAAAGAAAGCAAAAAAAAAAAAACCTTTTTTATGTGAGCCCCCCTTCATTACTATTATTATTATTATGATTTTATACCTTATCGGTTTAGGTAGTTAAAACAATGTAAACAATCTTGACGTGTCTTTTTACTTAAACATACACTTTATAAATCGAAATCTTTACATTTTACAATTTAGGTATGAAAAAATCATTTACTTTCATAATTGAATCCTATAGTGTAACGATTTTCATTTTTAAACTGTGTATTTCAACAAAAAGACATGTCAAGATTGTTCATATTGTTTTAACTACCTAAACCGATAAGGTATAGTATTTGTTGTTATAGCGGCAACAGAAATACATAATCTCTGAAAATTTCAATTGCCTAGCTCTTACCGTTCCTGAGATACAGCCTGGTGACAGACGGACAGACAGAGAGATAGCGAAATTTCGGTAATAGGGTCCCGTTTTCACTCTTTGGGTACGGAACCCTAAAAAGCATCACCAACACCAGTGGCGCCATAAAGCTTCCACTTTAAATTACATCGTATCAGCTCTACTTACGACAAAGTCGTCCATCCAGACTTGAGCCATTCGCATGGAGTTGTGGAGCATATAGTCCTCTTTCTCCCCGAGTCCGTACGGCCGTCGCTTCCGGAAAACGTGACCCACGCGGCTACAGGGCACCAGCTCGAGGGTGCCACCGCACATCCATATCTGGAAATAGCATGTGTACATAGGATCAACCCACGCGTGTAAGGCCTACTCTTATCAACACGTTCGACGCCAGTGACACAGCGTCTGTGATCAAAAAAATCTTACTCCTATGCCAGTGACACATGTCTGTGACCATGTTATTCGTACTCCTGATCCTGACCACGATAATTTCGCCCGGCATAGCTTAAGGGCTCAGTGAAACGCTACCGGAGTGGAACGTGTTAAGGTTCAAGTTCTAAGCCTGTAAGTATTTAGATATATCTGATGCTTTGACCATAGGAGATCACACAAAATCCTTGCTCCTATCACTTTGCTACCATACCGCTCGCTACAGTAGATACGATTGCGACGGGTTAAAAACAGAGCAGTAACACACGGGGTTAGAGGTTATACTGAATCATTTTAAACAAAAAAAAAACCGACTTCAAATTAGCAATATTTTGAAAGTATTCTGTTTACTGAATGTAAAATCATGACTTCATCAACAAATTACCGAAAACGCCGTACATCTCGATATAAAATTTGAAGAGTTCCCTCGATTTCTCCTAGATTCCATCATCAGATCCTGGTTTCGTGCCAATGGGACCAATTTCGAGTTATACCCTATCGATTAAAAAAAAATTTTGAAAATCGGTCCACGGGTCTCCGAGATATCGAGTAACATACACAAAAAAAAAAAAAAAAAGAAAAAAAAAATTTGGTCGAATTGAGAACCTCCTTTTTTTGAAGTCGGTTAAAAACAGCGCTATCTTATCATAGCATCATGCTCAGTGCCATTTAGCGCTGTTCGACACACATATACATATGTATAGGTGAAAAACTTAAGTGATAATAACTGTTGTATGTAGTTATGTACAGTTTGCAATGAACGACGCAAAAAATACGAAGGAAATTACTTGATGTTGACAACTATTCATATCTTACCTTGACAGTTGTGTCAATCATAAGTGGACAGGAATAATCAAACTTGAAAGATAAACAATTAATGAGTTTGCAAACCATACGTTATATTTCAAATTTTAAGAATAGAATGTCTATTCGTACACATTACTCACACATACAATAGGTGATTTACTTAAGTTTTTCACCTATACCTAATTTAAGTTGATATGTCGTTTTTTTTTTTAATTAATACACACCCTGAAGGAAATCTCAAGATTCTCGCCTCCCCACACGTTCATGCCGGCGTCGTATTTGCCAATATAGTTGAAGTACTGGCGGTATATCGCGAACAGTCCGCCCGCCATCGTCGGCGACTTGATCGGGCGCACAAAGTCTTCGTCCGCTGTAACATCATCAGAAATAATCAAGGATTCTTGAACTGGGGTTTGTACCAGATGTGAACTTGATTGCCAAAAGATTACGACATTACAATCTGTATTTTTTTAAATCTAGTTTAATGCCTTGGTTTACTTCAGAAAAGTAAAATTAAGATTAAGAAGACATACACATACATAATTATTCTCACGCCTGTATTCCCAAGAGGGGTAGGCAGAGCACAAGAATTCAAAAATCCAGTACCACATTTAGTAATTTCAAGGTAACCAGATGGTTAAACGTGATATTGTAGTGACAGGTTGCTAGCCCATCGCCCACAATACACTAACCCTTTCCCAGAGTCGACTCTTACGACACCCACGGGAAGAAATTGGGAGGTGCTATTATAGACCGGCACCACACGGCAAAAAAAAAGAATTAAGAAGATTAAGAAGATTCATTACATTTTTAAGAAATGTACACTAAGGTTATTTATTGTACCTATACATGTCTGTTTTCTTTTTAACATACCCAAATCAACAATTTTAGTTTGTAAATTACTAACGCAACTACATGAAAATAAGATTCTTATCATAATATTGCACCTTCGGTGAAACAAGGGCACAATTGTTGAAAAATCCAAAAGTTTGTTAAGTATACACAAACGTAAAGCAATCATTGTTTTGGATCATTTGTGTATACTTAACTCATTTTTCGATTTTTCAACAATTGTGCCCTTGTTTCACCGAAGGTGCGATATGTTAACCGAAATGTAATTTGCTATTGTTTAAGAGGATAGGAGTCGCGTCGCTTCTCCATACAAACGTATTCCCCTGTTTTCTCCGTGAATAATGACATTAGAGCAAAATTTTTTTTTACATTACATTTGTATCTGTTGTGGCTATGCCCCTATGATTTGCTAATATCGATTTTCTAATTTTTTTATTATTTTTTTATTATTTTTATTTAGAAAATCGATAAAAGCAAATCATAGGGGCATAGCCACAACAGATACAAATATAATGTAAAAAAAAATTTTGCTCTAATGTCATTATTCACGAAGAAAACAGGGGACTACGTTTGTATGGAGAAGTGGTGCGACTCCTATCCTCTTAACGTCGTTAGTGTACGACTGTCAGATAGAAACCATATCTCGAGCCGGTTATCAGTCACGTCTTTCTGGGCCACTTAAGACTAGCCAGTGCCATTATGTATCGCATACCGCTCTAGCAGGGCGACAGCGGGGTGTGGTAGCGGCGAGGAGCTGCTGTTTTACCGCTTCGCTATTTCGGCTTGTAATGCGAGTGTAGTAGACGCACTTTACAGTTTATTGTTAAAACGTAAATTGAACCTATTCTATTAGTCCAGGAGTTTTTCTTAGCATTCGCAAACCCAGAACAGCCTCTAAACATTACTGTGGCTCAAGATCATTCGCGTTAACTACGCATAGTAAAACTTACTTTTCAGAGTTCCCTTAGGCAGGTTGTCCCATTTGAAGTGAAGTCCCCAGTTGAAGCCGCCCCGGACCAGGGGGCTGGCTGAGTACTCAAAGGTGTCAGCGTTGATGACGTCGATTACGGGAGCCACGGCCCGTGGCGAGTAGCGGACGCTGATGCCGTCGACGTTCTCAGCCAGCCGCGTCAGGAGTGGCGCCAACCAGTCCGTGTTCACTTCGATATGCGAGTCTAGGAATACCAATACCTAAAGAGACAAGGCTACATGAGTTCAGTACAGGGATGTAAGGCCGTGTGATGAGGTTAGGAGTCCCACATAACCAAAGCTTGTACCCTTTAAAAAAGGGAATAGAAAGTAACTGATACTCACATAATTAATGACTTAATGACATTCTAATGTGTGGCCTGATGGTCATTATAAAGTAATTTACCAGTTTGCTTTAAGTTGCCACTTGACACGGTTCTACAATTACATTTAGAGGTGAATGGTTGGTAGGTATAGTAAATTATATACCACCTTAACTTAATAATTCAGTAAGTGAAATGAATTTGTTTTGTTGAATGGCTTATGTGATATTTCTACTTTTTTAATATATTTTGTATGGCAATACATACCTAAACTTGAAATTTCGCAAGCAAAACATACATTAAAACAGAATATCAGCAGAAATATTACAAAAAAACTTAATAAGGAAATATTAAGATTGGCGAGGATGTTATTGCTGCCTGCACTATGCAGGCCTAAACGGGATTTATCATTTGAATAAAAGAATACTACTCTTAGTCTGGTTTTCATCTCACCTCTCCTACACTGTTGTCAGCACCATATAATCTAGCGCGAATGAGGCCCTCTCTCTTAATTGTCCTTAGCAACCTTATATTTAAACCATATTTAGATAAATTTTTATCAGTAGTTCTCTTTTCTCCATTGTTAGCATCATCATTAATGTAATCCACAATATTTTCTACATCAATGTTATTTGTTTCCAGCATCTCCTCCTCTTTACGCATCTTGTTGTTGAGCTGGTTGACCGCTTTCTGGATATCATCATGAAGATTTTCTATATCACTATAGTCATCAACTAGGATTATTTCTTTGAGATGTTTCTGGTCTGTCCGGTCTAAAATGGAATGTACCGACCGCATAAGAGTTTCAAAATGTTCATTGTAGAAACAAATAATTATGGATGCTTTAGGTAATTTCTCTGGGTATTTTTGAGTGCGGCATCTGAAATTAACACTCTCATTGAAAATGCATATAAAATAATTGGCATTCATAATCATAAAGCATGTTAGTCTCCGGAATGTTTGTGCAATTATAATAAGTAGAAAATAAATTGGAACAATTTAAAATATTTTTTAACAAACCCTTATCTGCCACCATGTTATCTATTATTTTGATGCTAATCAAATAGATAGATAAGAAAATTTGAATTAACTTACAGTTTATTTCTTGTATCTGGAACTCCTCTGTGATTTCCAATTCGTTCTGATATGAGAGTATTAAATGCATGCAGGTTGTACCCTTTGTCACGAGTTCTAACATCTTCAGCATTACGTATCAAGCCAAATTGGTTGTCTAAAATAAACATGTATGATCTCCATCACAAAGGTAATGCAGGTACTTTTTTTACGAGTGTTAAGAAATTTTCTACTCTCATTTAGAACCTTTTTCAACATCTGGACAAACAGTTTTAACTATAGTAATAAAGGCAAAATTGTAATAATTTAAAAGTATAATTGTTCACAAAACTCTATGACAGTTCTGTCATCACATTAGGCATATCAAAGGTTCAAAAATAAGAAAGGGAGAAAAAATCTTTATAAAATAAATTAGACATCTTAATGTTAATATTTATCCATACCTAAACTTTTATCAACTTTTGCAGACATCTTAATCCCCATTTGCTTAGCATACTTTTCTTTTAGCATCATTTTTCTTTGATAGTCTGATCGGTTTTTGTGATATTTCCACATATTCCCAGCATACTTGTTGCTGGCTCCAGGGGCATCATACAACAAATCTTTACCTTCAAGAGCTGCAATAGATTTGTCATTGTTTTTAATTCTGTTTTTTTCATCTGTGTTGACTAAACGATAATGTGGTTTCTTTTCACCACTGTTTACACTGGCATCACCTAAAATTCAACAATATAATTAGTACTAATTAATAGGTAATAGTTGAATTATTATTATTACAAGGGGTCATGTCATGAATAAATTGAACAAGCATGGAGATTAAATTCAGTCCATCAAATAACAGCACGTCTAGGACTTACCACTCATATTAAGCAGCCAATACAAATACAAAGAAATACTCCACGTTGCCGATGCTATTATGATCCCCCATAGGAAGGAATTGTTTATTTTACCCATTTTCTTACGTTTCGTGTTTGCACTTCTCTAAATAATCAGGTTAAAGTTTAATTGTATAATTTTATTACAGAAACATCGCATTTCACTATTTTGGAGACCGCATTACCAAATCCAGTCTGTATTTATGTTCATGTCGGTGTGCTATACGGAATGATTTTAAATAATAAACAGGTCAAGTCTGGGTCTTCTAAGCACAGAACCAAAGTATTAAAAAAAAACCTTTTATTTATTCCTACTTCAACAAGTAGTAAGCCAAATCAAAATTGTTTCTTGAGTTCAAATTTAAGGTGAAATTAACATCTACGCGGTCAGTGGCACACGACAGACGACACCGTAAAGTAGCGCAGCGCGCTTAGCTTAATATAATGAAGTGAAGTGAAGTGAAGACTGTGAAGAGTGAGTGAAGTGTGAGTGTAATGCGCGCTCCACACTCGCGACGCGAACACCCGAGAACGCCCGCGAAAGCCGCGAATTGCGAGAGTAGATGTTGTTCACGCCTTCGCGTTCGCGCTTCGCGGCGTTCCCCGCCTGGTGGCGGTTTTTTGGTCCGCGACAAAGGGCGCGAGGCGAACAAGACCGCGAAGCTTTGCGAGTGTGGAAGGACACAGTTGTGCGTGAGCCGCTGCGTAAATTCACGCCGTGAAAGCGGGCTTGATGTGAAGTGAAATGAAATGACGTTCGGATTGCGATTTTTTTTTTTTGTCCGTCAGGACAGGCTAAGGTCAGGGACCATACTGCCTCGTCTTCAGTAGTAATATTATACAGAATTATTAAACCTAAACCTAAATCATTAGAATGCGAGGGTGGTGAAGTACGCATTCTAATGCTCAATGGAGTTTAGCACGAGATGAAGTCCAAAGCAGACGTAATCGCGGGAGGGCGATTCCCTTTAATTTTCACATTCCCTCTAATGTTCATGGATAATTGACACATTATTGCACTAATTCCACCACACTAACACAATAATAGCCACTACATGTTAATTAATTGAATTGAAAAGCAAAGAGCGTCCTACTCTATCAGTTTCCCGCGCAAAACTCTCTTGCGAATCTTGCGATTTGCGATTGCGATTCGAAAATGTATTTTTTTCCTAATTTGTCCGTTAGGACAGGCTAAGGTCAGGAACCATAACACCCCGTCTTTAGTTTAAATATTCAGTAAGTTGTCATCTTACTAATATTATAAACGTGAAAGTTTGTGAGTATGGATGGATGGATGTATGGATGGATGTATGGATGGATGGATGGATGTTTGTTACTCCTTCACGCAAAAACTACTGAATGGATTTTAATGACATACATACATACATACATATTCTCACGCCTTTATTCCCATAAGGGGTAGGCAGAGCACTGTAATTCAAAAATGACACTTTACAATAATGTAGCTTATACATCAGAATAACACATAGGCTACAAATTGTACTGATATTCTGTGAATTATCCAATATACGACGATAATTCTCAAGTAAGTCGGGTAAAATCTACCACTTCCGAGCTTTGGCGTCCGCTGTCAAAACCGTTGAAGTGGCGCGCATGCGCGGGGCAGACGTCACGCGTCGCTGAGTGCGCGACCCGAACGCGGGCAGACGCGTGAGGGCAGACGTCGTTGACGGTTGTGTTTGTTTTGCGAATTTTCAAGGTGCTAGCGATTTGTTAAAAAAGCTGTTATACATATTTGAGAATAGGAAAGGAATGCAAGCGAATGACAAAAAAAAGTGAATAGGTAGAAAATCAAGTGGGGAAAAATGCGAATGGAACTAATGCTACGCGGAACTGACGAGTTTGGGGAAAAGATCTAAAATCTCTCCGTGATGTATGTAAGATTACGACATTGAATGTCCCATATTGCAAAAATCTCATTGTCACCCAATTAGAAAGAGACACGCGCATCTCTGCTAATGGTACTGGTCTTGGAACGGCCTTTAGTGGGGACCTCACAGTCCGTATATACTTGGTCCAAGGGTTTATATCACTTTTCGTGTGTTTTGGTGCGAGATAACATTTGCACTGTGCAGTTAGGTGGTAAAGTTCACTTTGGTTGTATTTTGTACACGGTAACACAGTTTTATGCTGGATCTAACATAAAGTTCATGGAGAGCACTATTGATATACCTAGTTCACAGTTGACAGTTGACCAGATAAATATAAACAAAACAATAAGTATAATATAAACAAACTATCTACCAATATAATTTTAACGCTCGCAAACGATTTTTGCTCACTCAGATAAAATGCGTGCGCCTACACCAAAAGCATTTACGGCACGGAGGCTTGCGCGGGAGGCGCTTTCGAACATGATCAAGCGTTAACACCGATAACAAGCCTAAACATAGTTTTTTTGATACTGTGGCAACTATCCCATCAAGGCAACTATCCGGGTTTTACCCTACATGAAATAAAAGCCATTAAACAAAAATCAAGCATATATTTAATAATGTACAAGCATCAATAAAAACCTGTCAAGTTTACAAAATAATCATCCAACTAAAACAACAGTATCCGACATAAATTTGTACGGAGGGACTTCCAAGTTAGTTGGCGCTGGCCCTTTACGAGTTCTTCCCATGTTATCATAATGACTACCGTGGCAAGGACAATAAAAGCCACCGGACCAATCGCCAGAGTTTGGGATCGGCACGCATCCTAGATGAGTGCATATACCGATTACAATCAACCACTCCGGCTTCTGTGTCCGTTGATCTTGAGTTTCTGGATCTCTCAAAGCTGACATGGGAGTCTTTTCCTCTAAATCAATATCAGCAGCAGTCCTGTTTTTTATGAAAAGAGGTTTTCCTCGCCATTTAAACGACGAACATGCACCTGGTGCAATCTTTGATATATCAACTTCAATGGTTGCCATCGCAAGGACATCAGCCGCAGCGCCCATGCACGTAATATAGTGTATTAATTCCGCTTTTACACCGTAAACCATACTAATCATGCTAAAAAATCCAATTACATAAGTGTATCCGTGTTTGTCCCCAGCTCCCCAACTTGTTTTTCTTACGTCTTTATACTCCTCCTTCCTGTAGGGATCAAAATTAGGAAAGTTGATGTCGCGGTGGAAGCGGGGAGGTCCACACGGCCCCTTTTGCTGGAAACGAACTTGAGTCCATAAGGTAAGAACAGACGACGGGCGTGTTACACATTGCTTGTTACTGTATCTTTCTAAACAAGGAGTCCTAGCAGTGTTGTGTTTGTAAACGTGGTCATCTACGGCTATGACATTTATGGACTTCAGAACATCCCGGCAGTAAGGTGCGTGCCAAAACGCTAATCCACCGCTCCTGCATAAGCCGCCACTCAAAAAACTCATCATTCAAAGAAATTTTACAAATATCTAACTTAATTTACATGATATTTTAACTATACGTAGCAAACTTTACACAATATAACACAATAGTATTTTGATGTTTTATCAAAATGACAGTGGCACTTCGTTCTAATTACGAAAATGAACTTTTTTATAGCCATAATCATAATACCTACTTATGTTAACCTTGTTAGACCCGGACGAACAAGGGTCTGGGGGTAGGGGTGTCATAGAGGTTATATTACAAGTTTGACTTGCTGTCTGTCTTGATATGGTCTTGATGTACCTATTTTGCCGCTAAGTAGTAAAAGAAAACTCATTGCGGCTTTTGGAGCCAGTCCTCCAGACTTTTTTAACCCCCGACGCAAAAACGACGGAGTGTTATAATTAACCCCCGACGCAAAAACGACGGAGTGTTATAATTAACCCCCGACGCAAAAACGACGGAGTATTATAAGTTTGACGTGTCTGTGTGTGTGTGTAAATGTGTATGTGTCTGTCTGTGGCATCGTAGCTCCCAAACGGATGAACCGATTTTGATGCAGTTTTTTTTTGTTCGAAAGCTATATCCGTCGAGAGTATTCTTAGCTATGTTTGGTGGAAATCGGTTCAGATCTTCAAGGTCATCAGGTCATTTGTTAGGTGTGATGAGAATGTTACACGTTCAGTAAAGCCATCGAGTTGGGGCTCGTCGTGTCGGGGGTTTTTGTAATTTTTAATTAATGTTGTTTTCTAACTGTAGCAAAAGAGCAGGCGGTCACCTCATGATAAGTAATCACATGGATACTTATAACGTTAGGTATATGTTTTAGGACTACAGGTGTGTTGGCGGTCTTGCCATAGTTAGTCGACACACTCGAATTTGAAAGATGCTCAAGTTACCTACCTAAGTAAGTGTAAGTAGATGGAAACATTGACACCCGGCTAGACTAGGGTGACGGCACCAGTTATGGACGGTTTAAGTTGACAAGCACCAGTGATGGACACTTCATTCATAATTTAAAGACTATAGAGTTGTGAATTGATTGTTGTAAAACAAATGACTTTTCCTTAGTGGGTAGTAAATAAGAGTCATTGTCCATTACTGGTTCTATGTCCATTACTGGTGCGGTCACCCTACTTACACATATAAGAGCCCGTTCCCACCGCGTCGGCCACACACGAACGACACGAATCGTGTCGAGCGTGTGTGAACAGCTCCTTAAAATATATACTGCGGCTACGACACCCGATTAAAAATCGTGCGGGCGCCCGACGCGATGGGAACGGGGGCTAATACTTACTATGGGTAGGTTGATTTTGTTGCGCACTTATCAAGGTGACTGACTGACGCGTTTTGTTGTAGCTAGTACCTATTTCTGAAGTATGAATGCACATGCAATACCGGGACTTTGTGATTATCTGACTAGGTGCCGGTTCACGGTTCACCAGATAGGAAACACTAGTCTTGGCATTATCACTCCAAATGTTTGTTTGCACAATCCTAAGTCCTTCGACGCTTCTATAACATTGTTATGCAATGCAAGCGGTGTTGTAACTGATTTAATGAAGTAGGTAAAGTTTATTGGTGTCTTATCAGACAATTTGTCTGTTTTGTTAAAGGCACAAACAATGGATTTGATAGTCGATAGGTCATGTATGCTCCCATGACGGCTCCGCTGCAAAGAGTTCAGGGACGTGCTGGCCATTAGGAAGATATACCTACCTTTGCGTGAGTACGTTACATGTGAAACACGGGCCAAGTCAATTTTAATGTTCAGCTAGAATGGGTATGATCAGTAACACACTTAGCAATACAATTTATATTCAAAGTTTTACATATAATAGATATAATATAAACCTTATGTTAAGCTGATGAAGTAGGTATATCATCAAAATAGAGAAATTATTTGTTTTCTTTATGTGTGTTGTTGTCTGTACATTGAGACGCTCACCACTTCTTTTTAATAATGTTGATAAACTTTCTGTAGCAACGTCGCTCAGAATTATGTATAAAAAAAATGTTTAAACGGTTCTTCTTCTCTCTGAGTAGGTAAAGTAAAAGTTCTAGTAATCCAACTTGGCAATATTTTTCGTAGGGCTAAGTTCGCATCCCTTTTTCCATTCAAAAGCGATGCGCACACTTATAAAAAAATATTTTATATACACTTATAAAGAGACTTGATATTGTTTTGCCTGGATAGTCCCCTAATGTATGCCTAAGACCCTCTATTTTGTAATTCAGATCACCACTAAACACACAGGGCGGATCCAGCATACAATGTCAGAGGTCACATTGCTCAATTTATTTATTTATTTTAGAGATCATTATTTGAGACCAGGCAAGTTCCAATAATATTTGAGTCGAAGGGGTGCCCTTCGTTTCGCATAACGTTTTTTGTCCTAAAAATGTTTGGCTGAGAATGTTTGGCATACTGTTGAATTGCATACTACTCGTTTGTCCTAATAATTTTTGCGCATACTCTTTTAAAGTCCTAAAGAATGTTTGTCCTACTATTGATAATGCTAAATTCTAATTACCTAAAGCTTCATATTCCTAACATCGATTGTCCTAATGTGTTCTAAATTAAGGCAGGTCAGATTTCGGTCAGGTTAGGTACGACGACGAGCGAAGCGAGGAGGAGTGTTAGGTAGAACCGTGACCCGCGAGCCGAGCGAGCGTAGCGAGCGTGCCGCGGCAGCGGCCGGCGAAGCGCTACGAGCGAGCTAAACGCCAGAACCACAGAGATTGATAGTGTAAGGTTAGGAAATAAAATACTACTACATACTAAGATTTCTCCAGGCGTTATTATGCGCATCGATCATTCGACAGATAAATTTTAGCCACATCAAACGGTAGGACAAATAATATTTAGGACAAACGATAGTAGGAGCAACAATTTAGGACAAACAAAATTATGCGGAACAATGTGTATACCATACGTTATTAGGACAAAAGACGTTATGCGATACAACGTTAGGACTAAAAATTTTATGCCATCCGATATAGACCCGAGTCGAAGACCTATCCCAGGCCCAAACGTAGCCCGGTCATGCCATGGATCCCCCCTTTTGGATCCGCTCTTAACAAAACATCGCTTCTCACCCTTGTTGCAACCTTGCAAAAATGCCATGCGCCTATGCGGCAAGTTATGCGAGGTATATGGGGACAACCATCTCTACCATCCGCCATCACCCGCGTAAGGTGGCAAGGTTGTATGACGTAAGACGTGAAAGTGCGCCCGCGCGGGTCGACGTGCAGTCGCTGTCGGTTCTCGCTTCCCGCGCATCGCGCCGGTGTTTCCCTGCTATGTGAGTACAGTGAGCACATGCGAATTTCATTTGGTTTTTTTTTAAGTAAAATATTTTAAAAGGATACTCAAAAAGAGCATATCGCACTGCACTAGCGGTAGGGCACTGCAATGATAAGACCTTAGTCAGGCTTAGTCTAAGTATTTCTGGATTTTATTTTTATTTTTAATCTTAATCAATAATAAAATAATCAATCAGATTTTTTCAAGTCAATTCACTTTCTTTTGATAGGCAATAAGGCAGGCTATAACGGCAAATTGTTTATATTTTTATTAAGTAGGTACATACCTAGGTAAGTTCGTTGTTTTGCTGAAAGTACTTTTAAAAGTTAGTTTTGGGTTACCTACTCACACTGGCACTACCTACATTTATTAAAGTTTATCAAAATAGAAATGCATTGCCAGTACAAAATAAATACATCAAAATATCTAATTAATGTGACAAGATATTTTTAACAATTTCACAGTTCCGATAATTACTCTTGAAAAGGTTGCAGAATCGTTCACAGACGCGTCTCAATCGATCGGCCACCGAATTCGGACTGGCCCCAACTGTTCCGAGATATCCTGTCTGTAAGACGTGTCTCAATGCGTTGCTCTAGCGCACTTTGTATGGAGATTGACTTCCCTAAAATTTGGAAAAACCGACCCAAATTAATGTAGTACGTGTATAAAACTAAATTACCTATGCAAACAATCTTACCTATTCTGCTAAAGATAAATAAAACATATATAAGTGGGTATAACCTTTATTTCTGTCAAAAAGCAAATTCAATTACCTACTTGAACAAAAATGTTATACTATATTTAAAACTTGATTACCAACCACCACCGCAAAATAAACCCAGGAACTGACAAAAGCCGTAAGGACTATACCAAGAAGAACAATAACCGAGTAAGACCGTTCGCCAATGGGACACTTCTTCGGAGCAAAGAAACAAACCATCGGCGGTCCTATAGCGGCTAACACGCATATACCGCACATAACAAATATGAGGAGAACAGCCAGCGATAACATTGAAGCTGAAGATTTACCGAGAATACCACAAAACAAAAGAAGACCTACGGCTACCATAAGAACTGATGATAATCCCACGACCATGAGAGACATCTTTTGAGCTTGATCTGCGGTTTTCGAATGGTGCATATTGCTGTTGTCGATCAGGGCGAACAGCACCAGGCCGGCAATGCCCACGCCGCCGCACCCCATGGCGAACACAGATATCAAGTAGGTGGCGTGCTTTATAGGGAACACGCCACAGCACTTACGAATTTCCGGAAAACTATCCATTGAAAATTTTGTAGCTTTTTATAGTAATAGTAATAATTCAAGCACGGGTAACCGTTATAATTTTGACGGTGTCAACACGATGACGAGTATTCCCAAAGTGTTCCTCAAACCACAGATTGCTAAGAGATACTACCCTCAAACCTTCAAACTTAATAGGAACTTGTCTATGTGTTTATCTTCTTTTTTACAAACCGACCAAAACAATAAGGACGCCACTTTCTTCGCCAATGATACCTACTGTTTTACACACAGACTTATATCGAATAAGTTTGTGATTTCATACACTTACATAATAAATATAATAATTTTAATCAATAAAAAAAACCGACTTCAAATTTGTGATATACTGAAAGCATTTGCCTAATGAGGGTGACCTTCCATCACCAGCAGGCCTGACTAATTATAGGACATATCTAGGCATGTACGAGTAAGATCTGCTTAAACTAGAAAGACAAAGGTTGCGAGTTGCGAGGTCCACACAGGTTCATGATCAGCCTTGGTTAGGTACTGAGGTGTGTAAAAAAGTTTCGCTAACTATTCAATATTGTGTATGCGGATACGGAGGTATGCGGTAATGTCTGATGTGCAAAGTATAGTATCTTTATTATTGATAAAAGTCCTGAAAATCCTGAAAGTTTTTAATTCCTCATTTGTCAATTCGTCATTCGTCAAGTGTATTAACTAAGAATATACCTAGTCACTAGCAAGCTTAATAAAATATACACCGATAAGTTATCCTTAGGCCCGTTGTAGAACTGTGTAGATATGATTGCTACAAAGTGCATCAGACAGTTCATTGCATTGCATTGTGAGCGAACTTGCTAAGATAGGTACTAACCGCGCCTCTTACAAGGAATTTGCCAAAGAGACTTCTATATGTATTGCTTTCTATCGCATTGAAGTATTTCAGTTACTAGTAGCTTTCCGCCCGCGGCTTCGCCCGCGTGAAATTCGGTTATAGGTATTGGGGTATAAACCTCACGGACCCCGAGACTTTTCCAACGAATGCAAAACCGTGGAAATCGGTTCGTGCGTTCTGGAGTTATAGCGTCAGGAAGGAAAACCCGACTTATTTTTATATAGTAGAAGATACCTAATCATTAAACTACCGTGAGACTCACTCATGTTGAAAATTGTTTAGTCGCGCGAAGAGAGCCGAGGCATGCAGTTCGCGTTTGGCAGCAGCAGCTGCCGCGGCTCCTAGATGATGGGCTACGAATTAGTCCGAAACATGTCGAGCTAAACTCGATTTTAATAACGTGAGTTATCCGAACAATTTTCAACATAGTAGAAGATAGTAGATAGCTTATACCCGCGACTCGTCCGCATAAGTTTTTTGTTTTCTCCCGGCTGTAAGTCCCCCTGCAACAATGTCCCAATATCGTGTTCCGGTTCTCAACTTCACATCAAAATTTGTTCAAAAGCAACCTAAGCACATAATGGATAGCTCCGAATGTTTCCTACGTAAATATAAAAAGTAAATAATGTCGGTTTAAAATACTACTAACTACCTACCTACCAACCCCCGATGTTAGACAGCGTGACATCCGCAACATCGTCTGCGTAGGAAGTAGGTACTAACCTGAGGTACTAACTTAACGTAAGTTAACTTAACGGTACCCCCCCACTAACCCTAATTTCACAAGTCCGAATATCATTACACCTACCAACGTTAGCACGAATTTTCATTAGCCCGAAAGTCATATCACCTAATCTTTACACCCCGAATTGGTTGTTAGACCTAATAATTCGAAACCCTAATGATCATTAGTACTAATTTTCAATAACACTAATATGAAATAACCGAATAATTACCACACCTAATGGTTATTAGTACTAATCATCACTAAAACTATGTCCTAACATGTTCTAAATTAAGGCAGGTCAGGTTTCGGTCAGGTTAGGTACGACGACGAGCGAAGCGAGGAGGAGTGTTAGGTAGAACCGTGACCCTACGGCACGCGAGCCGAGCGAGCGTAGCGAGCGTGCCGCGGCAGCGGCCGGCGAAGCGCTATAACGAGCTAGCGGAACGCCAGAGCCACCGAGATTGATAGTAAGTATCAGGGTGCATACTATTACAATTTATACTACCTTTGCGTCCTGTTTTAGGAATACCCGCAATTTAAGCAATTGAAGAAGTGTTTGAATGCTTAGGTTTACAGATGATTAGGTTTAATAAAATGTAGGTTTAGTAAAAGGTAGGTTATATAATACTTAGGGCTAGTAAGTATTCGGTATTGAGTAAATAGGTATTATGAAAATTCGGACTCCTGAAATTCGGGTTATTCATTAATTAGGATAAATGAAAATTCGGGCTAGTGATTTTCGGGTTACTGAAATTAGGGCGAGTGAAATTCGGGCTAAAATATTTCGGGCTAACGGAGGGGAACCTAACTTAACGTAGTTACCTAATAATGTAGGAAGTAAGTACGATGACGTGATCATTTTGATCTTATATCCGTTTTTAAGTAACCATCTATTACCTTACCAAATTTCATTAAAATCCGTTCAGCCGTTTAGACGTGAAAGAGCAAAAGTCCCAACAAAAACGACTAAAAATCACTAACTCAATTTAGTTATCTGCGTACTGCCTTCCCCCGAACGATGGCGTGATTATTTATAGCCTATGACCATTTCTAGTTTGTCATTTATCACCATACCAAATTTCATCAAAATCCGTTCAGCCGTTTAGGCGTGAAAGAGTAACAGGCAGACAGACAGACAGAGTTACTTTCGCATTTATAATATTAGTATGGATTTGAAGGCAGCTGCGGCAGTCTTAGCATCGTAGCTCTTAGACGGCGAGACCGATTCCGATACGTTTTTAACCGACTTCAAAAAAGGAGGTATTCAATTCGGCTGTATTTTTTTTTTTTTTATGTATGTTACCTCAGAACTTCTAAACGGGTGGACCGATTTCGATGGTTCTTTTTGTGTTCGATAGCAAATGGCTTCCCATTGGTCCCATTTTAATTTTATCAAGATCTAACTAGTAGTTTTTGAATTATCCTTAAAATAAAAAAAATAATCAACGGGCATCGGGAATCTTAATCCGAACTTACATTTGTACATACTTACATACCTACATACAATCACGCCTGTATTCTTAAATGGGGTAGGCAGAGCACACAAAACGCTACATAGACAAAACCATGTCTATGTCACGCTTCGTGGCCACTTCTAGCACATTTTTTGTAGGTTTTGAGTTAGCAGGTATAATAGTGACGGGTTGCTAGCCTCATAGCCTGTCGCCTAAAATTTACTTTAACCTATGTCCTTAGTCGCCTTTTGCGACATCCACGGAAGAAATGGAGAGTATTTTTATGTGTATTCGCTGATTACTCGAAGACGCCTGGACCGATTTGGAAAATTCTTTTTTTGTCTGAAAGGGTATAGTTTCCAGGGAGTCAGATTGTCAGCATATCTTGACCTGATGATGGGATATGAGGGAAATCGAGGGCAACCCTCAAATTTTATAGGCACAGGTAGTGTTTTTAGTACATTTTTCAAAGCTACACCAGTATTTACGTTTGGCAGTAAAAAAAAGGATTGAGCTGATGATGAAAGGTCAACTCCTTAATTTTTAGGAGTTAAGGCGAGGTATTCCAAGGGAGACGAAATTGAAGGTTGCAAGATCTAATGTTTTACATACTTTCTGCTAAATGACAGTCTTGAAAAAAATATATGTTATACGTAAAGATATTGCCTAAGGAACGTGCTAATTGGTTACACGATAGGATGTACTTTCCTCGATCATATAAATTCTCGAAAACAGGCAAAAATAAAAACTAAAACCCATTATTTGGTTTTATTCTTTTTAATTTCTACATAATTTTTATATGGAAATATTTATCTTTAAGTACTACAGAGAATCTGCTAAATTATAGTTTTCAATCGATGTTGTTTATTTTTTAAATTCATATTTATTCTAAAACTTGACCGCGTGTCCAACGTATTGACAACCTGCCGCGTCGCCCGCTACCCCGCCTTCGCCTTCTTTTGCGCGAGAGGGACGCGGGGTACAAATCTAGTAGAACCTCGCCTTAAAGGATATTTTTTTCAATACTGAATGCACCTATTGCACCTCCAGACTGGAAATTATAGTTTCAGTAATTAGCCAAGCCTGCTGCTTCTCAAGTGTTGCATTTCTGCTAATGCTCGTTCATCGTGGGGTTTACTTAACAGTTTAGAGGGTTGTAAATCAGATAGAGCTATTCCTTCTAAAGCCTTGAATCTGCTGAGAGCTACGTATACCTACTTGATCTTTAGTAAATATGTACATAAACAGAAGTTTCCTTTAAGGATATAGCTAACTTGAAGTCGGTTTTTTTTTGTTTAAAAATATTTAATTCAAAAGTCAGCATGTGGTCTGAACGGAATCTGGTAGGCAGTTTTTAAAATATTCATATTGGCGGTTGACTATACAATGTCTGACGTTTTTCAACATTTAAACGCATCCACTGCCACCCAGGTTGGAACCTTCTTCAGGTTCCGCGAACGCACATGTACCTACGTTCACATGCGTGCGAATCTATGACAGCGACACTGGGCGAAGGTCAAGTAAACATGCGTCGGTGGCAGTGACTGCGTTAAAAAGTTGAAAAGCCCTAGACGACAATATTGGCTAGGACATCTGTACGGCTCCATTCCAGGATGGACTTCAGCACCAGCATCGTTCTGCTCTGCGTGGCCGGTGGCCTGGCGGCGCCGGTGGACGAACCGATCCGGGTCGACCTGCCCGTGTACGATCAGCCGCAAGCCAGTTCCGACGTGGACCTGACGCCGGTGGAGAGCCCTGCTGTGGACTCTAGGAGCGACAGGACGCTTGTGGGCAACCTCATCTCGCACAAAATCCAAGCGGCGACCAACGCGTTGGGGCACAAGCTGTCTCAAAGCCATGCTTACGTTAGTATACTGGATAGCACGATAGAATCTATTGGCATGAACCTATCTGTAATCAAAGGTTGACAACAAAAGCAACTGAATCATGTCGTCGACGTCGTTACTGTAACCTAATTTTGTTATTAATTGACAAAGTCCAGGCTTACCGGTACTAACCGATATAATTTTGCTGCCCAGCAGGGATCCCTTGATCAAGCTTGGATAAAACCAAATATTTCGTTTCGATACTCAAGTTTCCACAACTGGTTGATTGATTCAAACACTTCATTGGTGTTTTATGAACTATGTTTTCGAAACTGAATGTACTGAGTGTTCCGTGTGGTGCCGGGTTAGAATAGCACCTCCCCCTTTCTTTCCGTGGGTGTCGTAAGAGTCGACTCTGGGAAAGGGTTAGTTAGTGTATTGTGGGCGATGGGCTAGCAACCTGTCACTGCAATATCACGTTTAACCATCTGGTTACCCTGAAATCGCTAAACGTGGCACTGGATTTTTGAATTCATGTGCACTGCCTACCCCTCTCGGGAATACAGGCGTGAGGATATGTATGTATGTGTACGTATGTACTGAGATGAGTCAGGTACTTCAGCGAGAACAAATTGATTGAGGCAGCAACTGTTGTTCCACAGACCGCCGCTGGGCAATTCGACGGCGGCTATTTTGCGGCGCCCGTGACGACCCTGGAAGGCGCACTGTTGGAGACTGAAGGCTTGGGCAGTAAAAAACTCACCATCAAGGAGAACTTACACGGCATTGTCGCCGGGTTTTTGCAAGTTCGTTCTGTTGAAAATTTTTACTACTTATTAATATTGTAAATGCGAAATCTACTCTGACTGACTGTTTGTTGCCTTTTTACGCTTCAAGTGCTGAGCCTATCGCGAAGAAATTGAATAGGGAAAATTGGAAACTGAACTAAAATAATTGCTGAGCGGCAAAAATCTTTTTTATTCCAACAATACAAAAAAGTAAGGTAAATGTACCAATGCTCGACGCCTCAACGCCCAATAGATGACACCCATCTGTCACCTGTCTTACTATGACATAAAGTTGCAAATGCCAATGTATTGGGTCAGTGTCAAGCACAAGGACATTTACCTTACCTAATCAAGCTTCATTTTCAATGATCTGTTAGTGATATTTTTATAGACATCAAATTTTTCGCATTGCTAATTACAATTTGAATTTTCAGCCAAAACCTATAGTTGACACGATATCGGAAGAAGAAAAGTATGGTAACACAGGGGACAAATTTTACGTCGCGGGGCGCGCTCTGGTCGGGGGAGCAGAGGGAGTATCCAACCTAGTCAATTCAGTCCTAGAAGTGAGTAAGACAACAAAATAATTTTCTGAACTCCTCTGACATAGTAAAATTCACTTTTAGTATATTAATATAATATACATTAAGTCATGGCTTTTTGAAATTTACAGGTACCGGGGTCAATATTCAGGAAAATAACAAGAATCGCCACCGAAAAGCTGAATAACTTGGGCGGTAAACTAATCGGGCTCTAATTATTTAATATGTTACAATAGTACTTTTAATTTATATTAAGAAAATTATGTCGCATGGTAAGCTTACAACTTATAAGATAAATAAAGTTGTTTAATTTTTTATCGAATTTATTATTATTGCCAAGTTTACTGCAATACGGCAAACAAATTGTCGACACAGGAGTAGCACTGCAACTACCAAGGCTTCTCATATTTTGTGTCCGCTATATGGTTGCTGAAATAAAGAAATAGCTAGGTAACAAGCTGGGTTAGCAAAGTAAGGTCCAAGTAGAGATAAGCTATACCCGCCTATCCCACGCGCGTCGTCTTGCGCATGTTACTGTGCTAAGCCATCCAGTAGCATTTGAAGTTGTTTGGCACATTCACATACATAGACATGAGTGGCGTACAGTTTCCGAGATCAAAATCAAAATCAAAATCAAAATGGAAAAGTGATGCGCGGACTTGCCCCCGCTACTTAAAATCTTGCCAAGTTAGATGCCTGGGACTGTATAAAACAGAATCCCATAGCCCAGCAGTATAATCCGGGCAATCTAGACAATTCAAATACAGAAAATTCCGATAAAGCCAAATCTCTGTAGAAACCTTAGTTATGAGCGCAATATCTGGCAAACGGTGGGTTTTAGAGAAAAACTAGTAAGGACTGTTTTATAGAATATTTTGAGATCTACAACTTGGCTTTGAGGTACTTTTAGATAAAACTTACCGTTTTCGAGAAAAATCCAAAAAACCTAAAATTTTGACATTGGAACCCGAATAACTCCCTTCGCTCACATGGGATAAATGGGGACTTTTGACACTTTATTCTTTATGGTAAAACTATGGTATGGTATTTACTTCGATCAACAATACAACTAGATATCGGGTCAGCGCAAAAAATACGTCTCTATGAATTAAAGCCCACTTCAAAAGTGAGCTATTATTTTATTTAGTTCGGTTGAAACACAGCCAACGTCAACACGTGTCACAAATGTCAAAATGCCGCAATGTGCATTTAAATGCTGCAAAAATAATGCCCGATAAAACAATTTATCGACTGGAGTGTCTTACTTTCGGTAAGTACATGTACAATAAGTTATATTTTTAGCTTTAAACTAACAGATAATATTAAATTTTGATTAAAATTGCCGATATTAAATGTTTGGCCAATGTTGGAACAAAATTGGCTGTAACTGAACAGTAGATGCATGGAGTAGATTTGTACTTTGTAAAATTTATTTGTTACCAGAATTTTAAAATTAATTAATGCTACTTTGGTGTCTGTTTGTTGAACTCTCATGAGATACCTAGCTACTTAGCGTTCTTTTTTTTTATTTTAGCTTTCCGAGCAATCCGTTTACGTGTGCAGAATGGATCTCAATTGTGGCTAGAGAAAGAAGAGATGTTTTTTACAGACCGGCTAAAAACACTTATATATATTATGTTCGGATCATTTTGATAAATGTGATATATCCGGAAATACTCACCGACGTCGATTACTCAAAACAGCGGTACCTAAATTACAGGTACCTACTTTAATACATATTCAATCGAAATGTTAATATTTTTTGTTTTTCTGCTTAAATGTATTAGTGACACGATAGATACCTACTTGTGTTTTGGAATAAATTCTCATTTATTAATAATATATAGTTTTTAAAAAAACAGATCCAACCTTCGCCGGTGAACCCACAATTAGCAGCACCCTCAGTGTCTGATATTGAAGTGCAGGTGAGTTTTTTTTACTAACCGTAGGACAGGTATCTTTAATTAGTTGTATGAAGTGATAAATTATTATTTTATTGAAACTATGAATAGTTTTAGAATCTTATTTTAATTTTGATCTCTTTTAGAGATGAGCTCTCTTTTGTACATTGTTTCATTATGTATCTCAAACTATGTATAAGATGAGTATAATTAAGAATTTGAATTTAATTAACGCAAAATAATTTTATTATTTTACTAAATTAGACTTAATTATTTTTGTTCCCTTATAATTTTCCTCTAATAATTTTAGTTCAGTTTGTAATTATTTAGGTTTGTAATTAAGTATAAACATTGTTTATTTTTCAGCCTCTACCTTCAAGTTCTAAATTAGACACCACACCAAAGGCCACCAATAACCAAGCAGACCCTACTTCTCTGATGACCTCTCCTGTTGCATCCGTATCCGATTTAATATGCGAAACACCTAGAAAGAGGTTTCTGAATAAACAGTTGCTCACTGCTCGCAATGTAATACATACCAAATCAAAAACAATTCAAAAATTGCAAAAAGTTAACAAAAGATTAGTAAAAAAAAACAGTTCATTAAAAAATATTGTTAATATTTTGGAAAAAAAACAAGATATAGACAAGACCGTCTTGATAGACTTATCAAAAAATGTTGAAATTGCAGAAGTATTTAATGGAATGTACGTAAAGAATAAAAAACAATGCCGTCAGATATGTCACTGTCAGTTCTGTAACTACAAATTTAATATAAGTTGATAATTGCAAAAAATATATTTGGTTTATTACGTAACTACATATTGAGTGGAAATTAAAGATTTTCAGATTAAATCTACTGTGATAAGTATCTTATTTCTTGAAGTTTGTCCGTTGGTAGTAAAGAACGCTAAAACGAACTACTAGACAAGAAACCGACATAATAAAACGTATTAATATACCTCATTTAATTAGTTTGTTTTACAATCGAAAAATAAATAATATAATTCATAAGCGCGACTCCACTATTCCTCATTATTCTATGTTCTACATATGTCGAGTCTTGCGTCAATTCCAAAACGCTGAGATGGCAATGAAATTTGAATGCTACGGCTTAGCTACGGCTTAGAATTGAAGTTGTTATTTGTTTGAATTAATTTTGACATAGCTCTTCTGGACTGGTTTGGTTTTGATGCATACTGTCAATGATGTGTGCAATAGAGAAATTGCATTTTGTTTTCGTCAGATAAAGAGTCTTTGTACCGTGTGATAAGATTCAATTTACTAAAATTATATGCCGTTCTTAAGAATTATGATAAGAGTCTTTGTACTGTGTGATAAGGTTCAATTTACTAAAATTATATGACGTTCATAAAAAATATTTTGTCTCATTTGGCTACGTAACGTAGAAATAGGACGCATGTGCCGCTTTCTCGCTTTGTTTTTGTAGGCGATGTTCTATCTAGTTGTATTGTTGATCGAAGGGTATTTACGAAGATTTGGCTTTGTCGGAATTTTCAGTATACGATCACTATTTTTATGTCTAACTGTCCTACTAGACAGTTTTACGGCAGAACCTACGAGAATATTTTGAATCAGTGTGAGTAATAATTCGCATCAACTGAAAGCAATTAGTTCTTCATTCGCGTTGCTCTCAAGTTGTAAAAATATTTGCCACAATATCGCTGCTACACTCAAAAAGAGACAAATTTATCCGTCAATCTTATTCTTCAATAATTACTGTATTTAGCACATAACGTTAACAAGACGGTAGGTACATAGACAAAACGATAACTATTTACAATTTAGCATAGGTATTTTATAGGTTAAAAGGTACAACACTAAGCCCCCGTTCCCACCGCGTCGGGCGCCGGCACGATTTTTAGGGTCAATTCACACCGAGACGAGACGCGGCGCGACGCTGCGCGAAAATTTTAAATAGAGCAACTCAAAATATACTTCATTTGCTACACGATAAGATTCACATTTCATTGTGAGTATTCAGAGTACGTGACGAAGCGCCTCGAGACGTAGCGCGAAATTACTGGCCTCTTTATGTATCGTCGCGTCGCGGTGTGAACTGACCCTTAGTCGCCTCTTACGGTCTACCGCATAAGGAAGTGTTACGCTAAACTGGACACCACATGGCAACGATTGAGCGGATCATTTTGCAGCCGAGTATATATCGTAGAATAAGAAGAAAAAAAGAAGCGCACAGCTAAACCTAGAGTAATTGCATTAAATAAATTACAACTGGCAATGCAGAGTTCAATAAAACAAAGCAGGCTTTTAAACATTTATTTTTTAAACCAAATTTGATTTCACAATCTTCTTTCTAAATATGACGAATGTTATATAACGGGGACCTATCGGAACCCCAATATTAAATAAATATATACCTATTTAAGCTATTGTTAACCATAAAAAACCTAAATGCTATAACATTATTTACAATAAAAGTAAACGAGAAACAATAGTGTAAATGTAAGACATATAAAGTCCGTGTAAAACTCTAGTCCGCGTTTAAAGTAACTTAAAAATCATGTGCTTTCAGGATGAATAACAATCAAAGTAACATATATTTACAAAGCAGATGACACAGGTTTCAGTTTCACATCATATTACAGTGTTTAGAGAAGTAGAATTATTACATGAGCTAGTTTGATTATAGTCCCAAAATCTTGCAAATTAGGTCAGAATAAAACAACCTAAGAGAGAGCTCTGCTGCGTTACGACTGCGTTACCTTAATGTACTGTAGGTTATTGATGAAAAACGACGAACTAAACTGATTTCTTATTTTATCAAAAATAATATACCTATAAAGCTACCGTCTACCCGAATTGTACCTGTTTTAAGGATTACTTTTCATGTAATATTTAAGAGAAATATAATTATCTTAGGCAAGGGACAAAACGGGCTTTTATTTCTGAAGTCCATAATATATGTACACTACGGTTAGCGACGAATCGTGTGTGAGAGGCCATTGCTGTCACTTGTCTTGTCAGAAAACTGAATCAAAAAACACGTGCGTTGCCGTGCTAAGCCAATTGACTTGCGTGTGCTAGATACACAACATTATCATTGCACTTATGTATTATGTTACATAAATATGTATCGAGTAAAAACGAGAGTTGATGATCCATATTTTTGAACTCGACCGTTCTAATATAAAATCTTCGGCAGCCAGGAAACATGTGTCACGCTTTTATTCTGAGCTCTGCAAGGTTCTAGAATCAAATAAGCAATGTAAAAATTCGACCTCCCGCACTGTTTATTAGAGACAGATCGTTATCGCCATAAATCTAAAAACCGGTACATTTTTATTAAGAAAGCCTTAGTCTAAAAAATTGTACTGGTGTTTTTTAATAAAAATAATATTTATAAGATATGCTTGAACGATCTGCAGTAAGTAATGAGCAGCAATTAATTAGTACAATAGGTCCAACTAAGTGTTTTCATGAATCAAAATATAAAATTCCAGTAAGACATTAAAAATATCAAAAAACGGGACACATATTGTTGTCGAGTTTGTCAGTATGTTTCGATCCAATCCGTGAGCCTAGTTATCCCAATACATAACTATAACTGTTCAATCGAACCGCAATCGAAAACAACCATGGTCCAAGGACAAGTTCGAAACATTTTGGTGGCAAATTCGTTGGTTTTAAAGTATCACGTATTTAATTTCCATTGATGCTTTTATTTACATATTTAAAACAATCAACTGGCAGATGATATAGCACTGAACTGAGGATAAGGAGCCTAACATCCTACTTCAAGTAATTTTCGGTTAATAACAGTTCGACGGGTATAGTTGCACCAAATCAACGCTTTTATATTGTTAAAACTGTTCTATGATAATACAAAAACAAAAGTATTACAATAAATTTGAATGATATCTGTTTAATATGGGTCCTTACAGCAAAAGCGGCGGGTGGATACGTGTTTTAATATTACTTTCCTGCGTTAACAGTACGTGAAATGACGTAACCACCCTCCGTGAATACACTACGAGTATGTTCTCAGGCGCCGGCGTGGACACGGGCTCCTGTTGCTTGTTATATGTGAAATGCTATCTTTAACATCGATTACCAATAATTGTGACATCAAACTATAGTAATAACCCGAAAATACAACTCACGAATTATTAATCTAAATATATTATTATTATTAAAATGTAACGAACCTGTATCTGTACATAGAAACATTCCAAAATGGAATTGACAAGGTGTGTAAACCCAAAATATTGGATGTTGGAGTTGTGCGTGTGTCACTTTACTAGTGAGAACCCCTCAATGGATTTCAAAACTTGCGCAATTAGCCCGAGCCAATACAGTCCAATCTATGCCATTCTTGTTTTTATTCAGCGCGATTAACATATAGGAAAACAGCATTATTAGCTTACCATGGATACATTGGATTAATTCTTCGCTACTGTGTAATTTTCTGGGAAAAACCTCCAAATAAAAAACTTGTTTTTGGTGCACAAAAAAATGTAGGTATCCATGTCATCTGTGGCCTTAAAGACATGGACAGTTGCATACCGTATTCCAAGGAACTAAATTTTTTAACACTTACCAGTCTTTGTCTATGAAGTAGCAATTTTCGTTAAATCTAATCCTAACACCGTTTCGTTAAAGTCGTCAGAAACTAAAAACATACGTCGTAAACATAATATTAAAACAATACCAGGCAAAACAGCATTAATGCACAACAGCTTATTAGGTATGGCCTCTAAAGTATATTAACCATTTGCCCGATCGACTGAAAGACTCAAAAATAAACATTTTTAAAGCTAAACTAAAGGACGAACTCATTAACAAGGCGTTAGGCGTTCTCTCAGTAGGAAAAAATTAAATGTAACTATTAAGCTTTTCTCTCTTGATCTCTTTATTGTATCAATTGTATGCATGTGACAGAGATTAAGTATTATTTTATTATATTATTATTGTGAGACAACTGTATTTCCCTAGAAACATAACAAGAAGAATGTATCGCCAGAATCGCCAGATAGTCTCAAGCATTATTTTTGTCTTTCACATGTCATGGCGGCCAAAAGTATCAAGGATCGAATGATTATTATATAACGCCATATGAACCATAGATTTTGTGAATAAAAAACTTGGAGCTTTGAACTTTGATCACATGATCTACAATGTGAATCCTTGGACAAAAAGTAATTCTATAAATGTTGCTTCACTTTTTGAGGTTAATATTTAGGACGTTTCATTGCATTCCGACATTTTAATTTTAGCGTCAGCTCGGCGGACGAAATCGATAGCCATATTAGATACTTGTATATCGTAAAGCTTATGAGAATTTAAAAGCAGAATCAAGCTTCATTTGAAGCAGATTTCCGCGGCAGTTTAGACGATAAACTTTTTGTCGATCTTATCTTGCAGTCATGACTTATATTGATCCCGACTATATCGCTTTACATGGTTTTTTGACAAGGTTTAAAACTGGGATTTACTTACTTATATTTATACTACGTATGAAAGTAATTAAAATCGGATTGAGAACCACCTCCTCTTTTTTATAAATTTATGACATTTAGTAAAATAGAAACACACACACACGAGAACACTTTTTTATGTTTGCTTTAATATATTGATTATAACATTGATTTCAATATAGGCCAAGATGTACGTTTAAACTTATTTGTAAATTATAGTTTGTTTTATCTTCATTTTTGGACATATATATTAAAACTGAACTGAACTGAACTGAAATAGATAGTAAAACTTTTGAGTTATCTCTTATCAATGACCAATTATTATGCAATTATTTCATTAGTTATAGGGCGTGCTTTGTTTTTCAACCGGCTTAAAAATAAGGAAGTTCTCAATTCAACTGCAAGTTTTTTTTCTTTTGTATAAAATTATTTTGTTTTTCGTTGTAGATTTACAGGCTGCAATGGCGGCAAAATATGAGATACCCCATGCTATAATTACACCTTATTGTGAACAGCGTCCTGAGTGAATAAAAAAAATGATTTGGTTTGATTTGTTAATATTATCTCAATCAATTTTCAGTTTCTGTTAAAACGTCGTGAATTTAAAATACACCAAATTTTAAAAGGTAATTGAGTAAAACAAAAGCTATTCGTTAATTAAAATAAAAGTGCTAGAGTTAGATCTTAAAATCTTTTAGTCTGAGCAAGGCTTTCAATCGTTCGCGTTAGAGTCCTATTTCAGATAATTATTTACAAAGCCGTTACAGATCTGACTATCTAAAGGCGAAAAAATGACAGTTGATTTGACTGAAGTGAAATGTACTAAAGGTAGATGTAACCAAACGAAAACAAAATTTAATCTTGGGATAAGTTAATATTATCCACTTTTTTCCTAAATATGCAAAATTGATTCACTCGCGATTAGACAGTGGTTTATTCCAATACTAAATTTTATTATCGTTGGGTTCTACAATTTTCTGTTTCTAACAGTGTTGGACCTAGGCATAATCATTGAAGTAAATCAAACAGGTGAATACAAATAAGTAAGGGTCTGTTTCAATATTAAGAACATACTAGTACACGTATTCAAGTTTGCAACAAATTTGTCGAAGCAATAAATAAAATGTATCTCTATCAAAAAGTGACATAAAATAATCCACGACATGGGACGAGCCGAGTCGCGCGCGAAATAGGCTATACCTGTCACAGTCTATTTAGAAGTAAAATGACAGAAAGTCCATTCCACTGACTTTTCGATTCACGCGCGTTGTCTTACTAGCCGGCCTGATAGAAGAGGAATGTCATAAGCTTAATCAGTATCTGTTTTGCGTGGCGATTACATTTAATTTTCTATCCATTCTACCCTCTCTTATAATACTGTACTTCAGTCAATTATTGAGTTAGGTTATCAGATAAGTTTGTAGGATGCATTCAGCTTAAAATCATATTGATCTCAGAACACTTTAAGTTGTCTCAAAATTTATTACTTTCTTGAGTTTGCAGTACTTAGAAACAACTGCATCTTTGAAAGTTAGAGATATCTAGTAACGGATTTCTGGTATCGCTGCAGTGGGCCTGCATGCATTGTAATACGAGCTTAACAATACCACTATATTTTGTACTATGATGATTAATAGATAATAACTAAACGACGTTAAATATGTAATACAAATCGTAGGTCGATCCACAGATTTATATCGAAATAGATACCAGAAAACCAAGCGTGCTGCTTTTTCACTACCTACTGTAACGTCACATACCTATTATGAACGCTTTGGTGATGTGAATTGACAGTCCGAGTGAAACCGGTTCAAAGGTGACGCCGCCTTATTCAAGTTATCCTGTCTCTGGCCAGTAAAACCTAATATAAGTGGTAGAAAACTAAATGCGATCGCGTCAAAGGAAGAGCATTGTTCCTCCTTTTTGGCACGCGAAGTACATACACTTGAGTCATCTATTTCGATATAAGTCTGTGGGTCGATCAAACGGGTAGTCGCATAGAAAACAAATTTAATCAAAGCCAACATTTACGCTTCGGGCCACTTTCAGCAATTTTATGTTTAAAATTACTTAAAAGTGCTAAGGAAAGTAATACATATGTATTAAGAAAAAATATAAAAATATATTAGACCAATCTTTAACGATGATACCGTTCGCAACGACTAGCTACATGTTGTCACCCTACAGCACTGCAGTGTCTGTGTCGAATGTTAGCTCTGTTATGTTATGCTAAGTTGGCTAGGCCCTTGACCGATACACGGCGAAAAAGATCTGCCATTATCCTAGGCACTGAAAATTTGCCACTTTAATTTTCTGACTGCAGATCTAATGAAATTTTGTAACAACTGAAACTGCTTAATTTTGACTGAATTACAACCAATACTTTTAATGCACTTTCGACGAATCCGGCTCGACTTCCCTGGATTTGCGCATATCCAGCATTTTCTTAAGCCGCATTTTCACTTGTTTTCTGAACAAAACAAGCATTTGTCACAGCGAATGTTATTTTGTCAAATGTTCGATGATTTTGTGTTCAACGATTGCTCGCTCGGACCTGTTCGAAACGTTAAGTGAAATCGCCTTTAATAAAGTTTTACGTACAAGGCGATTTTTTTTGCCAGTACGATTGCTGTGGCTTTACGCTTGCATGCGTGCTCTATTATGCGCGAATAATGATCAAATGGGCGTGCGCAGCCTACTAGACCACCAATGCCGTGACATTCACTTTACAGGCCAACTTCCAGCTACAGACGCCCACTAGTTGCACGTGTTCCAATAATAGCCTTAAACACTAATCTGAAACCGATTTAATATCTCGGAACGGTAGGCGGGTTGTGTCAAATAAAGCATTATAATACCTCTATGTAATTGTATCTCATTGCCTACTGTTTAACTTATAGTATTCGATGCGATATATCGCGTGCGATAATCGCACGTCACTCCGTTGCCAGAGGTAACACAAACTTATAAACGTCATCGCATTACATTCACTGGCAAATTATTTTGACGGCAATATGACATCACTAACTCACATTACGAATACGAATCTAAATAAGTAGGTACAGTACAGACCGGCTTAATTATTAACAGGAACACAAAGTGTTGCCAACCAGTCCGAAGAATTTAGTATCTTTTTAGAAACATTTCCTCAAAGCCCTGTTAAGAACTTGTGAAATAACTATTTTACATATACTACAATTTCATATCATGTCGATATGATCAAATTAAAGTCGGTACTCTTGTCAGTCTCCGTCAAACATAAAAGTTAGTTTTCTGTCCGTTCAGTTCGACTGCCTATGTCACTTTTTGATATGAATCATAAAAGAGCAAGCTCGGCCGGCCCGTCGCACTACTCTGGTTGGACGTAGTCCAGCACTTCGAAATCGATTAACTTGTCCGACCTTAGTCGTCATGGGCGAGTGAGCCGCATCTTGCGGACGGTCTCCACGTAGTGTTTGTTGTGGGCCATGACGGACTCCTGCACCTTGGGGGGGAGTTCCTCGAGCGAGGGCGCCGTGCCCTCGTCCATGTCGGACCGCCGGTAGAAGAGGATGTAGGGGGTGCTGGAGCGGTTCAGCCCGCTGAGCTGGGTCTCCTCGGCGGTGGAGACGATGTCGTCGTTGTACATGTGCCACTGGCCGTTGTCCTTGGCCAGCGTGTAGTAGTGGCCCGAGTCCAGCGTGGTGCCGGCGTGGATCACGGCGGCGTACAGCGCGTACGCCGCGTGGTCGGCCTGCGAGCGCACCGTCGGCAGCGTCACCGTGTGGTTGTGATGGATCGAGAGCATCAGTTTGGTTTGAACTTGCAGCTTGGGTTCGAATCTGTCGACAGAAAATCGCACAAGTCAGTGATCTATTATTATTAGGTATGAGAAAGTTATTGTGGTCTAGTGGGTACTCACTTAAAATTCTTCAGAACTAAAATTAGAAACTTGGGCGTGGTCTCGATGAGAACGCTCCTCTCGGCGTCGCGCAAGCCGCCGCAGTCGCGGCATTCGTATCGGTTGTCGCCGGAGAGACGCTCTTTGGAGCAGTAGTATTCGAGCAGGCTCTGTACGCTGTGCTGGGTGCCTTCCAGTTTTTCAGGGAACGCGAGTTGGAGGTCTCGGAATACGTCACGCGAGAGCGAAGAGGAGTGGCATTCGGTGCACTCCACGCGAGTGAGGAGCACTCCGCCAAACATGCTGTCGATGAAAGAGTCGCGCCGCAGGTAGGCGGAATCGGTCATACGCATGCGCTTCTTGAGAGGCAGGTGCATGTCGTGCTCCATCGGACGCTTCAGAGAACCTGAACTGGATCCTGAAAGAACATTATAATTGCATAACAATTGAGTCCATTTGACCATTTGATTTGACTGGCTGAAACTGTCGGTTAAGGAACTTACTGCAGTTAAGTTTTTGCATGACTGATGCACACATAGAAACGAATGCAGCGAACAGCACAATCAATTTGATAAAGGTGTAAGCAAGAAAAAGATGAACTCTTCGGTGAACAATAAGTCCTCGAAAGTAAAACTGGTAAGCCAATCGTAAACAAAACAGTTTTTTTTTAATGTGCTTTGATTTTCCTAATATGATCTGTCCTACGGGATTATTTTTAAAAGTACCCTTTTTATTAATTTGACATATATAAAAATGTATTAATTTATTACGAAATATAAAAGTTTTTATAGAACTTGCGGCAACTTTTAACTATAAACACAGGGTACAGTCAGCGTCTGATACATGTTTACACTTTAGTACCTTTTCTAATTAACCTCATATTTGAACTCTCGCATGAAATTGTCACTGCGATCACAGTGACAAAGTACCAAAGTGTAACCATGTATCAGACGCTGACTGTACAGTCTTTTCTGAAAATGTCCTACACGATACACGGTAAGTATGAATCTTATAAATTCCACAGTCAATTTCTGTGTTTCAGTTAAATTTCTATTCCATGAGCATAGTTTAAAAAAAAACAGAGTCAACTTTGCGTTTTTTATTTATTTAGCGTGTTTTCTTCTTTATTATACGTGTCTGTCAAATGTCGCGTTCAGGTTTGGTATGCTCGGCCCCGTCATATCTCACAACTGACAGCCGGCTCTGGCGGTCAGAACATAATATCATTAGCACTAACTGTCGGTCGAGGGGTGTTCCCATTAAATAGTTCGTGGGACAGTGGGAATGCATGTCTGTCTGAATGGGTAAATAATAAGTCGCAAATATGAAATCGCAAAACTTACCAGCTGCACTGCTCCCTGGGCGAGGCGAAACAGATCGCCGATTAGACCCCGGTTCTGATAGTTCTCCATCGCTGTGGAATAATAATGGATTTCATTTTCATAAGAATTTGGTCTTAATATCGTCCTATATTTTTATTTATGATAGTTTACGTAATTAGTTGTTGTGTTACCGAGGATACTTTTCCAGAAATAAGGAATTCATATTAAAATCATTGCCAACAATCGTCAATTTAGTAATTAACTTTTTTTTTAACTAAGCAAATATTATCATCACTACGCATTTAACAAAAGTGCCTACTACCTAGACTCGTGTCTAAAATGGAGGCGAATTCCCGAATTTACTAATGGTATAGCTGTTGTCTGTCTCCACGCAAAATAGGGGCATCTAAGTCGCCGAGTTGCGGAGACCAGCCCGTCCTACAATCTACATCAATGTACATCGCTTTAAACTTAATAGCCGATTGATAATAATCACATAACCACATTTGTCAATTGCAAAGTCTCACCTCGAGTGCTGTGGCGAGTGTGCGCTGCCGTTAGCAACGTGCCGGCGGCCGATGATGGGCGGGCGCGTATAGTCGAAGTTGCGGTCCGAACCGTGCTCGTGGGATTGCAACAGCTCAAACAGATACCTGAAACGAATTCCTTAATTTGTAGTGGTTACATTTAAAGATGACGTTATTAAATTGTATATTGAGTGTTGGAATAATAATCAGTGTGATGAAATGAGTAAAAATACTCAACGTACTGGCTGTTGAAAACTTACCCCAAGAACTCGGAGCTATCGTGTTGGTTATCCTTGGTGAAGAATGGAGGCTTCACCACGGAGAAGAACTCGTCTGGGTTGAGTTTAGTGCTGATGGAGTGCATCATTTTAGCAAAAAGCATCCCCATTTTGGACCAATACGGCACTGCATTCATCTTCAGCACGGCATGTGTGCTAAATCTGTAGTAACCAACGGTCATTTTAGTGTCGGCGAGATTAAAATGAAAACATTGATCGAACACTAAAGTTAAAGAAAATCGCAGTTCGTGTTATAAACAATCGCAATGAGCATAATTTTCTAAGCCGGTTAAATGATAAAAAAGGTTTAGCAGATGCTGCGGCAGTCTCGCTGATTAACTATCAAGCCCGGAGCGAAGATTTCAACATAGGAAATTGCCCCGACATACTGAATTGCTTCCATCGGAGATAGTGTTTTAACAAAACCCCGTGAGATGAGCCACGCCATTAACTTTAGAAAGCTTAAGTCTTTTATGAGAATGACAAGACTCAAACCAATAGTTACAAAATGAAACCTCTCTTCCCTCATCAGTCCGCCCGTAATATTCAATATCCTCTTCAAAGGCAATAATATTAATCGATCATTCGCAGGAGCAAGCAATGCAGCTTTAATAAACTTTTATGCAGTATAAAAATTTATACTTTCAAATTACTTGTTTGGGTAATGGAAGTATGCCTTTGAAGGCATTACTTTCTAGATATTAGAGTATAAATAAAACTCGCAATTAGGGAAGAAGTGCGTTGGTGTAGCTTAGCTTCTATTATAGCGTAGCGTAGGCTGTTACGTATTTATTCCTAACATTTTATCTTACCGATCCGAGGAAAATATATATTTTCAATTAGCTTTGCCTCTTCATACGTCAATCAGACTAATTATAGAGACAACCAAGACGTAAATAACTTATAAGTAATGAAAAAAACACACGTCTTTTAAAACAATATACAATGCAGTAACAATTAAAATAAAATAACTAACAACTATTTTTGGTACATTGAAAATGAAAAAAACAAAACATCACTAAATTAAACAAAAGCTACCTACCGCTTAAATCGTCACCCTTAACCTCTGTCCAGTTCAACCAACCGACAAATGATTAACTGATATTGATGAAATAATGTAAAATTATCGAACAATATTAACAAACGACATACTTAACAGGACTGCAATTACTGTTGTTAATCATTAGGGCGTGTAAGTCCTAAAAAAAACGGCCCCATTAGTAATAAAGATAAACTCCACTATTGCCAGTTAGGGCACATCTCAAAATTACAAAAAAAAAGCAAAATGCAATATGAAACGTACCAATAGCAGCTCAGTAACGCATAGCAATGTAAAGGATTAACGACGGTTCGGGAATCTATTAATTTATGTGTTAACGGATTTTAAAGTCGATATACAAAAATCTGTCAAATAATATTAGTGCAAAATCTGGCATCACGCGTCGAACTGTCGACAAACTGGAAGGATTCTCCGTTAACGCACCTAAATAGTCCTCCCATAGTGTTCCCGCTACAACAGCACCGTTCGGACTGAAAATTGAATAAATGCCGATCGCTATTGGCGCGTACTGACGGGTGTCTGTGATGTAATTTATCAGGGGTTCGTTACAAGCCGCCCGCCACCCCGAGCTGCAGGGAGATCACGATGTTATGTGATCATGTGCACCGGAGTTAATAAACCGTGCCCGTCCACCCCGGCAGCTAATTACTCAATTAGCGGTCAGTGTAAAGCATTGGAGTTCGTTAGTCTATAACAGAATAAACTCACTGTCTGGTGACGAGCAGAGCTTGCATGACGCTGTTCATGTAGCAAGTGTTCCCGAGGTTGAGGAGTCCGACTTTGCGCATGGGCGCGTGCGAGTTGACCGCCGTGAGGCACACGTCGCGCGCGCGCCACGGGGGCCGCTGCAGGAACCGGCAGTCGCGAGACGCCATGTGGCGCTCCAGGCATGACATCTGTTAATACAAATTATGTCAACTGAGAAATGTAAGAAAGAATTGAAAGCGACGATGGCGCTGCTAAACACCTGCATACCCACAAAGGGAACTCCATCACCTATCGGGGTTGAGTCGGCGCTGGCCGATTGAAGAACCGAAATCCACGGAACAAGTTCTACAACGGCAAAATCCAGCTCAAATCGGCTCGGCACGGCGCGGCCGATGTCGACCGACACGACAATGTCTTTTTCATTTTTATCATAGCAATTTATTTTTAAGCCATTTCTGCGTCGAGAGGAGTGAAGAGACCCTAACAATGAAATTAAAGCCTATTCGCTACCATACATTTTGGTATCAAAGTAGTTTTACGCTTATGTAATTATGTGTAACTGGTCTCTACACTAGATACATTAATTTATGTCCAGAGCATTAACACTAAGAGCTGTTTCCGATCCCTGCGTAACGCATAAAAAATCAATAAATGTGTAATTAATTAACTACTTCGTTGAAGCACACAGAGTCAATAAACCAGAATGCATTTTACACGTTAGCTTTGCGCGAACCTAGTGCGCGCGAGACGCGTAAAAGCTTTTAAAATCGGATAACAAGATTAGCTACGAAGCCTTCGGCAGCTGATCCTCTTATCTTTACTAGCCGATGTTAAAAATTGAGAATGTAAATTTCCACCAGCGGTACATGCCCGCTATTAGTATTTATAGTTAAAAACAAATAAATTTCGTATCTACTAGAGAAAATAATCCTTATTACTTCGTTAATCTCCTTTACGGCTATCAGTCGACTGAGCTAGAGCTCGACGTCTTATTGTGACCGAGAGCTGGATGTATGGACTGAAATATTAAATTAAATGCACAGGCGCTGATATGAGATGTAGACATTGACTTGAAAAAAGCACGATAGGGAATATAATCTAAACTAATATGCAACTCGGTTCCAGTAACTTATTTAAAATGAGCTAGGTATTCTATGTCCCGTAATGTATTTTAATTACTGTGACTAATTATAGTGCATGTCTATAAAAATCATGAGGGATCGACGACCTGTATTAGGTACGACTGACATCGAATATGCACAATGAATTTAAATAATTATAGTAGAAAATGGCCAGGTGATAAAGGCAACTCTTCATTTTACATCAAATTGGTTTAAATTACACGTTACCATTGTCTTCGTTTAGGTGTTCATTTGTACAAGCTTTGGTTCCGTAGACTGTTAAAAATGTATTATACCATTTATATTTGTGGATACTGTCTATAGACATTACAAATAATTTACGAAACGTAGATTTGGCACAAAAGATCACATTGGGGACATTTTTTTTTCTTTTGTCGTCACAAGGTTAATTTCAAAGTTTTTTTTTTATAATTACACATAGGCACAGAATAGATAATACATAGGCTTGAGTGACAAGATATAGTATTTATAAAAAAGTATATACATTACTTTAAAAGGGCTTTATGAGTAAGAAACACCATGGATGTTTTTCAATTGTCACGGAATCTTGTGTCGGCGAGCTATGGCAACATAAATGAATATACTTAAAATAAATGAAAACTGAAAGTAAATAGAAAATTAAGACTTACCAAATCGGCGTTCTTTGCTTTGAACAAGTCTTGAGCTTCCCCTTTGAGCGTGTCGAGACGAATGTCGATCATAGCCGTGAGAATGTCCACGACATCTTGGAGTATTTGCCGACTCCATTGACCACTGTCCGCGGCTAGATTCACTAAGACTTGGCCGACGTGTGGAGATATCTGGTGACAAGGTTAGGTTTGTTACACTATAATAGACCTAGAAGCGTGAGCGCGAGAAATTTCATGCAAGTTGCATTACATTGCAAGGCTGTGACGCTAGCGAGAGAGATCGATCGAGCGCTGCAAAGTAAACTAACTTGTACAATATTCATAGCAATGGCACCAATGAGGTGTAAATGTTGACTTTTATGAGTTTTCCTTAAGTTGGCACTGGAAGGTTTTACTCACCATGTCCAGCGCTGCGGCCGACTCTCGCAGGGAAGCCATGACGTGAAAAATGACATCGGCGACCGACTGCCGCAAAGCCACCGGGTTGTCCATGGCAAGGAACAGACGCCCAACATTGTCCACGGACACTTCTACCAGAAGATCGAAATGCTCGTTCTCCTGTTGGAACATATATTATAAATAAATTATCCCAGTAAATAATTAAATTTTTCACCTATTCAGATTATCGAAACTGCCTCCAAATTGAACTATAGATAACACAGAATTTATTGATTTGATTACAATTAAACTTGATATTTTCAAAATCTGCGGTTCAAAGATAATAAGTGTTTTGAGGACAAGTTGTTTTGTCAACCCCATAGAAACACAATAAAAAGAAAATATGGCATTTTGTGAAATTGGTATTTCAGAAAGCGGGTAAATCGGTTAATCTATTATTTTCTAATACTGACATTTAGTCAACGAGCGACACATCAATACAGACCCATACCTATCTTTTTAACTAAAACCACCTTTACGTAAATATCAACTAACATCCTCCACTCTATTTGAAATAACAAACGATTAATGTAACAAGTGTAATACATTAATGTAATAACCCAAGGGCAAAAGACGAAAGTTTTCATAAAGTTAAAATGCGCTGTTGCCATTTCAGGAATCCACCCTCAGCCACCCGCGTCGGCGTCGTCACGCTTTACTCGATTTACCAAGTCTGCGCATCGAAGCCTTGACAGCCTGAAACATTATTACTCGTAGTTGGGGAAGTGAATAGTTACCTCGAGTGCTTTGATGTAAGCCATGACCCAATCTCCGAGAGAAGGGGTGTAGTGCCACTCGTAGATCCACCTGTAGAGGCAGGAGAGCGAGGCCCGCAGCCCCGCGCCCGCCGGGCCGTTGTCGGCCTGCTGCACCAGCCAGCGGGCCGCTGACAATGTCTCCTCAGCATTGTTGCCTTCTAGGACTATCAGCACGATTGACGTAGCTGGGCAGGCGTCCGATTCTGTACAACAATAATAAATTCATGGATTTACGGGGGTTTTGACTGTGAAACGTTTCGTGTGCTCAACCTACCGTTTGGAATGGGTCGTTTTGGAATGTAAGCCTGTTGCATAACAATTTTTAACTATTAATAATAGTGAAAACCTCTATCCATTACCAGGAATTGAAAAGAGATAACCGCTTGTATAAAAAGTTACAAGTTACCAAGCAACAGGCGTATTTTGTAACCTTTATTCACAGAATCAGATATTTCTAGAACGTAGTTCCTCCCTATAAACGAAACGGTAAGCCGTTGGTTTGTCAAATGGATATTCAAATTAAGCAGCCGGCAGGAAATTTTGCCTTGCTCTCTGAGATGAACTATTTGCTCTCGTGCGTCTTGTTTTGTATGAGAAACCCCGACAACGACGCCATGATTGATCGCGCAACGGACTCGAAAATTATCTCAGTTTTTTAATGGCTCGAAATACACCATGCTACTGACAAAGAGGATTAATTCTAAGCCCCAGACGAAATTATTGATCGAGATGTTTCTCTGGCAACTGATGATTGCCGATAAGTATTCTATTATTAGTAACTTATTTACCCGTCAAGGAAAATTTTCATCCTTTCGCCCAATAAATTCTACCATAGATAACACCCCGTCGTTTTTGCGTCGGGGGTAAAAAAAACAAAATTAAATTAAGATGTTTTATGAGTAACGATCACCTATTGAGGAGCGATTTTTATATTTTTGATGTTCATGTTAATGTTATTTAAAGTGTTTCGTTTAATAATTAATACACATTAATTAAAATATCTAAACTTGCAGATTCCAAAAAACATACTACCCATCTATCTAAGCATTTTAAAACTTGGCAATTTAGAACCCATTGTTTGCACATCTAGCCACGCACAAGAGACTTGGCGTGTATATAAATTATAGGCTCGCAATTTTTATCAACCGAATGACTCGCACGTGTAAGATTATTATATGTAAAGCAGACAGGAGATAGGTACGTATGATTTCAGGTAATATCCACCTTTAATAATATTTGGCGCGCATAGAGTTCTCACAGCGACCGGTTTAATATCAAATTAATGGAAAGAGAGATGGAGAGTATCTTGATATCAAAGTTCCTGGTTATGCACTACCTATATTGCAATAATTATGTATTTAGACCTATATCTAACTAACACTTTTATATTAAACCATAAAAATCTTAAATATGAACTGATACCCAAAATAAAATAAACTCACTAATATACATACATACATACATAACCGTCACGCCTTATTCCCTGCGGGGTAGGCAGAGACAACAGAGCGCCATTCGCTAATATAGGACACTCTATTGCGAAAATTCCATTGTCTGACTAGCTTCTTATATGTATGTCCGTGCGTCAGTCATAGAGCTCTATATTGACCAGGTTTTAAATGTAAGTGCAATAAATAATATGCACATTCAAAACAAATAAGCCCCCGAGCTCGAAGTCGTTTCCGCCTGTATGAATTGCGTTCGGAAGCCGCTGTTGATGTCATTTGGACAGAAAGTGGCTGCAAAGCCTTAGCTCAACTTGGTTACTGAATAAAAGGAATAGTGTATGGAATACGTTGCCCTATGTGAGCATATAAGTACGTAAAAATCAATTTGTTTTAGTTTGTCAAAGATATTTTTATTTCGCTTTCTTTAAGTATTTAGCCGGTATAACTGTGCAATTTATATACTTAGTTAAAAAAAAAAGTAAAAAAAAACTTTTAAGTAAAACGGTTTTATTTTAGTCTAATCAATGTGTATAAAACCGTTTTACTTAAAAGTTTTTTTTTACTTTTTTTTTTCGAGCTTTTAGTTTTTTTTTAAATTTGAAATAGTGCACTGTATTCTCCTTGCAAAGACCTTTCAATTGATACCCATATTGATGGGGTAGATAAGAA